>CM057814.1:32434989-32807489 GCA_030067965.1 Latrodectus elegans | reverse complement strand
GCAAAGTATGGGACTTTGAAGATGATCCCACGCCAACAATGGGGAAAAAAACATCACGCACTGAAAACAGTGATGTATGCCGTTTTCTTCAGAAATGCGGGATTGGTCAAAGCCATCAAGATGGAAGGACAGAAGACAGTAACAGAAAATTGGTGTACCACTAAACGTCTTACAGAAATTCTACATGAACTGAATGTTAGGGGACCAATGCTTCACAATGACAATGCATCTTCACATACAGCCGGATTAACAGTTAAGTTTCTTAAAAAAAAACAAATTAAAGTGATTGAACACCACCGTATTCACCTGATTTAGCTATGTGCCACTTTTTGTTACTCTTTAATCTAAAAAAGGACTTACGTGGACATCGTTTTCATTCAGAAGAGAGTGATGTGGCGATATATGCATTTTTTTCATCTTTTCCAAGAAAGGAATGATTTGAGGCATTTAATGTGTGGAAAATTCGTCTAAAAAAGTGAATTGATCCTGAAGGGGTCTACTTTGAACACACCTAAAATTTTGTAAGTATTACTTTAAAAACATGGTTGTGTCTCAAACATTTCACAGTGACCCACGTAATAGCACATAATTATTTTTTACATATAATTGCGGAGAGTTAATCAAAAAGTAAATACATTATTTTTCAAAAAGCAAGAAAATATTTAATATCTAAAAATATAAGTTGAATTTTTAATTAGCTCAAATAAATTTACCTATTTATTTAAATAAATAAAAGAAAAAATATTTATCAATCCAAATTTAATATATTATTGATGTTTGAGTAAGGAAATTTAACGGAAAAAAAACTTAAATCTCGAATATAAAATTTTACTCTGATTTCTAATTAAAATATTACTAAGAAATCGTTATAAAATGTGAATAAAATTTAATTTTTAATTTATATGCTCAGTGAAAACTCGGAAGAATATTGATCCTATATTTATGCAATATTTTTAGGAAGCACTAAAGATGTGTGTTGATTCGTATAAAAATAAAATAACACAATGAATGTATTTCATTTCATTATTTTTAAATAAAGAAATTCAAGAAATAAAACATTTTGCTTATTTTAGATATTTTTTAATTAACTTTCAGTAAAACTATATTAATTCTAATTTTTTATCATCTTACTACATTATGATCTTTAAGACATGATAATATATTACAATCAGTATATATATATATATATATATATATATATTATATATATATTATATATATATATACATATAAATATATATATATATACTTAAATATACATATAATATGAAAATAATACATATTAATATGGAAGGACAGTTTACAAATTAAATTCATTGGTAAATAGATTATAAACAAAATTTTCTTCTGTTGATTCGTGTATATCAGAATATTTAACACATTAATATAAGCATATTTATTCTTCCAAACTTTATACTTAGTGATATTTAGATCCAGTTATGATATCAGCATTTATAAAAAGAAATCTTAATTGGTAAGCATTGTAATTGTTTTAAATAATAAATAATGTTTGCATGTGCAACTAATACATGCTAAACTCAATTATTCTTTTAAAAATATAAATATTAGTTACTCATTTAAGATTAAAAACTGTCTCAAAATAGAACTGTTATAATAGTTTTAAATAAATATATTTGATAATTTATACCATTACCAAATATGTTTAATTATTTGCTTAAGTTTTTTTTATAAATCGTCTTCATTAAATAGTTGGAATCGTATTTATTGATATTAACAGTATTCTTTTACAAATCATAATTGTTTTTATCTACTAATAGAATTCACTTTGCCAATTGTTGTTGTAATTTCTCTAAAGTATTATATAACTAATAAATTAATGCAAAATATACACAAACACGTTTTAAATTAATCAAGAATTTCTGTTGATGTTAAAGTTAGAAAGAGATAAATTGCATAAGAGGGAAAACAAGTGAAGCACATTTAAACCATAAAGTACAGGAAAATAAGTGTTATGCCAATTAAAACAAGAGGAAAAATTATTCGTCCATATTTACATTATTTTCCAATAATTCTGATTTCTCTACAAGCAATTTAACTTAAATATTTCTGTAAGAAACATAACTTTTAAGTTAAATTTAGCTGACTATTTTTTACATATTTGCATAATTTCATAAAAGGGCTTATACAAGTAGTACTAAATGAAAAAGATTTGGATCAATGGGTGCATAAAATATTGTATGAATTACAATTCTGATTTCTCTACAAGCAAATTAACTTAAATATTTCTGTAAGAAACATAACTATTAAGTTAAATTTAGCTGACTTTTTTTTACATATTTGCATAATTTCATAAAAGGGCTTATGAAATTAGTACTAAATGAAAAAGATTTGGATCAATGGGTGCATAAAATATTGTATGAATTACAATTTTAGCAGTTTTTATATATTATTAATCAAAAATTTAACTTATTTGTTACAATTTTATAATTTTAAAATATCTTTTTTTGAGAAAAAGAATAAATAATTGCATTAAATTGGTTTGACAATTCATTTTCCTTTCATATGATAAAAATAATTTGTAAGAATATCATACATATACACTCATATCTCTTAAGTTAGTTTGAAAAATAAGTTTAAAACTGGAATAGTTTTTTAGATTTTTACTGAAAAGATTCAAATTAAATTGACGAAAGAAATTAAAAGTATGACTAGAATATGATAATATGACTAGAATATAATATAACTGATTGGCTATGAAGTAAAATTAATAACTACTTATTACTTCTAAATTATAAGTTGAAACAAAATCAAAAATTCTCTAAAAGTTACTTTTAATAATGTAATATTTCAAGATTTTTTTTGATTTTCTCAACTTATTTGCTATTAAACAATACAGACATTACATTAGATTTTCATTTTTTATAATAAAATATCAAAATTAATGCTTGGGTCAGAAAATGGTTATTCAAATGTAGTTTTTTTTTAAATAATTGAATGCTTAAAATTTTTTTATGTCAAAAGTTTATAGGCGAAAGCAAATATAAATGTGATAATTTAGCATTTTAAGTAATTATATTAAATTCGTAGGAAGTTGTAACAATAACAGTGATTTAAATTTAATACTTTCTACTCTAATACACTGAATTCAAATTGTGATTAAAATTAAAACTCTAATAGATAATTCAAATATAATAGTTACTTTTAGGTAATATTTTTTATTTAAGTAAATTTTAAATGGATGATTTCATTTATTAAATATATTTTATTTTCTTTTAACATTTTTAAATTAGAAGAAGAATTTCCCTTGTCTGTATGTTTCATTTCTTCCAAAATTATTATATTTTAAAAATATCTATCCATATTGTCTATATATATCTATAATATTATTATTGAAAGATTTCCAAATAGAGAGAGTATCTTTGAAGTAATGTATATAATCATAAAATTATTACCATTGGCAATAAAAAATTCCGTGATATATTTTTGCCATGCAGTTAAAAATATGTCACTGTTTTCTTTGACAATCATTGAAGCAGAACCAACTACCTGCATTTATGAGAAGTGATGCGAAATAAAGTTTATAATAATTGCAAAACTATTAAATAATATATTATAGTTCTATAAATTATATTATATTTCTAAATAATATAATATATTTCTCTATAATTCTAATTTGAGGGAAGAAAAGCCATTTCAAAATGTAATATTTCCATAACGTCTTCAGATAAATACATATGTTCTATCAAAATATTTTGAAAATTCCTTTTTACAAGGTAAACAAGAAAATTCTTGTAATTTTTAATGTCCCAAAAGAGCATGACCGACGGAAAGTGCAACCTGTTGTTAGTGATGAAGTATTCATCATCACCATTCAACACTTCCTCCCAACGTGGCTCCAGCTGAGCAATCTTCTTTTTATAAAACTAGGAAGTTTTGGACATAAAGTGATTGACGCAAGTCTTTTTTTATTAGTGAAGGGTTTTTCACGATGATGATGATCGTCTAGAGAATGTAAGAGCTGGTAATCTGATAGAGCAAGGTCAGGTGAGTAAGGTGGATGGCACAAAATTCAATGAATGGTATTACTGGCTACCCATGTGACATTAACCTCGAATTATTTGCAAACAACAGTACACCCATCTGATTAACCAGTGCTTGCTCCTTTTGTTGCAATGTCTGCTGCACACATTTCAGTTGGTACGAGTACAGGTCCTCAATGAACCTTTGGCCCTTTGGTAGCAGTTCTTAGTAAACTAGTCCACCAGATATCGGCTCCATCGCACAAGAGCAAATCTCCCAAACTGAATTTTTGTAACTAATGTCTTGCCGTACATTCTCCAAATGCTTGACATATTCAATGAGTTAATGCAGCAACTGATAAGCCCACTTTGAAGTCGTAAAGTAAACAACACTGAACGAGCACTTCAACACATCTATTTCTCCTCACAACTGTATCTGCTACGATTGATGAAAGTGCCCAGAAAACAAGCTTTTAAAAAGAGAGATATTCCTAATCTCAATTGACCAGTGTCTCAACCATTCCATACAGTAATTTGCATACTTGTTCTAACAAAATTCAAGGGCAAAGTAAAAATGGCAAGAACTTTTTGTTGTCACATAAGTATATATTCACAAATAAAGACAATATCTTATTCAAGAATTGGTACATTAATTTTACACATATTCTTGAGTTTTTGCTTATAATTTTTAAAACTATAATTAAAATGTTGAAATATATTTCTAAAAAATACTTAGAATTTTTATTGCTTTAAATCAAATATTGTTCCAGCAAGTTATAAAACTAGAATATATCTTGTATCCGTGTTAAGAGACTTATTAATTTCCATTGCTCTGTTAAATATCGAAAAAAATGTTTTTTTATAAAGCAGGTGTTTCTATTGAATACCATATAAAAGTTTTTATGTAAAACTTTTTTTTCTTAAATACTTGTTTCATATTTTATTTTCTGATGCTATTTTTTAAAGGACTCTACTTCTGACATTATTTTCTCTTTTAGAAGAATACATTAGTTAAACTTAATGTATATAGCAAAATATATTTTTAAAACACTGAAATATTTATGGTCAATAAAATCTAGCAACTGTTTCTCGGTTCAGCTACTTTTCACCATCTAGAGGGAAAATCTGCTACTTTAAGCTAAAATATTTAGAATTGAGAAAGTGCTTTTTCTGCTGAATGCGTGTGTTTCTCATACCAAAGGACATGGAGTATATTGATATGCACATGGCTTAAAGAAGAAATTCATTCTTTATTTTTATGAAAGTCTCGTTTTAATGTACAATGCTATCTAATATATTTGCTTTTATTTGTAAAAATATGTCATTATTCATAATAAATTTACATAGCTATTCAAAATGCTTAGAAAATTAGAGCTGTTTAATAGATTGAGCAGCTATAAATTTATGGGGATAATAATTGCATTTGAATGTAGTCTTGAAAATCAAAGTGAAATTTTAATTTTCATTACTGTAAATGTTGAGCATTTTTTAAGTTCTGTAAAGAATTACTTTAAACTGTATAAAAAAAAATATTTCTTTCAATTATGAGCATTTTTATAAGACGCACGAAAATGATTCTGAATCATTTTTGTAAACTAGAAACTGTACTTAAATAATAACATTAACTGTAAAAAAAAATTGATATATATCTATCTATCTATATCTATATCTATCTATCTATATATATATATATATATATATTCTATCTATCTATCTATCTATATATATATATATAACAAATATTATAATTAAAATGTATTATTATAACCACGTAATAGTCATGTATGAAATCTACGTCAGCTATAATACTAGTCTTTAAGAATTATCTTGTCATGATAACTTAAATTCAAAATTGTAGTATATTAAAATTATTAAAATTGGTTTTATAGAAGCTCTATATATATATATATATATATATACATATATATATATATATATATATATATATATATATATATATATATATATATATATATATATATATATATATATATATATATATATATATATATATATATATACATATATATATATATATATATATATATATACGATATATATATATATATATACACGATATATATATATATATATAAACAATATATATATATATATATATATATATATATATATATATATATATATATACATATATATATATATATATATATATATATATATATATATATATATAATATGAAATTTTTCCTAGACTCTTCAAAGTTCATGAAACTTACTGAAAATTTATAATCCCAAATAAATATTCAAAGAAACTCAATTATGTATGTTGAAACCAAGGTATTAAAATATGACGTAAGAACTTGTTTTGTATTTTCTTATAGATGCAGTCACTTTGTGCATTTTCATTTCGCATTTTCTTACTGCTCATTATTGCAAGATGTTTTCAAACAGACTAAAGTATTCTACATATATTTAGAATATTATATAAAATAAACATTGTTTCAGCTTTATGTGATAGATAAAAATATAAATTATTCGAAATGATTATTAAAACTTTCCAATAAGAGTGGATTTTTTGTGAGAAATATTATTCCATATTAGTTTATTTTAATAATTCAAATCGTATTTGATGTTTTCTAACTCTTGTTTTAAAAAAGAAATGAAAATTTTATAAAAATGCTTCCATGGTAGATTTAATTTGTGACATTTACTGTAGAAATTACTTAAATATTGACTGTACAAGTTTATTTATTTTTTTAAAAAATATCTATTTTATAATATTGAAATCATTTACACTACATTTTACAAATTATGAACCGTAATAATGTTATCGAATATTGTAAATTTCAAATTGTGAAATATACTGTTGAAATCCACCTTAATATGTATGATAGTAATTTGACTTTCAACCTGCCAGAAACAGGCCCCGAAGATTTTAATTGAGTGAATATAACGGCTTGTTTGAATGCATTTCAGCTTAACGACCTGTTAAAAAATATCCTGAAATATATAGCGGTAAACTAAAATTAATTCTATCCAAACATAAGGATTATTGAACTTAAATTAATAACTTTGCAGACCTTTCACTTCAATTCAACTGATTTTCCTAAAGAAATAAGTTATACAAAAAAAATAGTATTTAGGGAAATAGTTTTCAAATCTGCAACATATGATTTTATGCATTTTCATTTGATGAATCCTTTAAAATATTTATCATAAAATACATTAAGTAAATAATATATTGAATTATATATTTAAAATATCGTTGTTAAAGTTCATAATAGGAAATCTCGTTTCCAAACATTTAAAAGCTTCCAAACATTTTAAAGTTTTAATGATTCCAGTTGATAAAATAATTTTTGATAAACAAAAATATTGCTTTAAAAGCCAATTCGAGTACAAAGTATTTCTAAATTTGGATAAAATCATGGATTTTATTAACACTGATCTCTTTTCGTGAGCTCTGTTTTACTTCATAAATTCTAGGAACATTTCTTAATAATTCATTTTAAAACATGATTTAAAAATAAGTATAATATACTTGTTTAAAGTAATTTATGCATTCATAAGTAGTCATTTAGTGTATTTTTCTACAATCACTAATTCCTCGAAAAGCTATAACCAATTGTAATTATGGGTAATGCTTATTGATTCATGGAAATTAAAAAGCTTTTCTCACCAACTTTTGAAATTTACGCAGTTTCGTTGCAGTTCATTATATAGAAAAAGAATAGCATTATTTAAAACCATTATATTGTTACAAATATGTACTATTTTTTTAGCTTCTTATTGTAAATCTCTTTGCTTTCTCAAGGTTTTTTAATCAAATATATTTATTATTTTTAAGGAATTGTTTTTCTTCCGTTTTGTTCACCTTATTTTATTTACATTTTTTCAGCCTGTTATTCTTTATATTCAATAATTTTTTTTTATAATAAGTGAAAAATGCTTGAAAGTACAGCAAACAATTTGTTAAAATATTCAGGAAACTAAATATTTTACACACAAAATTTCTCTTTCTAAAGATTTTTGAATTCTTAAAAAAATCTATTAATAATCATTATTAAATGCAAAACAAGAATCGTGGAATTAAATTTCTCAAAAAGCGACATGTATATGAATAAAAAAATTAATGATTAATAAATATATACATTTTAGCAAAAACTCATTATTTATATAAAGATTTTTTTTCCTGCTTTCAAATCGATTAAATGATAAATTTAGTAATTGTATATCATTATTCAAAATAATTTTTTAACGTTAAGCTTTAGAAAATTAACTATAAAACAATATTAGTAAAGGACAGGTAAATCGAACTTTTTAATATTTCGCAACATTTATAAGTATTTTAACATTTACATATTTACAAGATATGTATTTTTAAAGTACATATTATGCAAAAATTGATTTTTAATATAATCTTTTTACTTTGTTTTAATATTATGCTAATTAAATTCTAAGTTTAATCTTAATTTCAATTTTAAAATTAATAATTTTTATAGATCGAAATTTTGTTTGAGGAATACATGATTACATTTAATGGTTGATTTATAAAATATTTTAAAATCGTGGTATATACTTAGGAAAATATTAATAATATACTTATACTCTTACACCTTACAACAAAGCCGTCAGCTGCACATTCAAATAATGAAGTTACTTTTATTAAATATTTTAAAACAGGGAAATTTCATACCCTTGTAGGAAATTAATTAATTAAATTTTAATTACTCATTTTTTCATTGACAGTTGTGCAGAAGTTTTACATGATTTAAAATTAATTTTATTATGCCCATAGTAATTTTAATTTTTAATGAATTACACAATAAATTCATTACACTTCTTTCTCTTTTCCTTTACACTTTTTCAAACGTTTCTTTTTAAACTTTTTTCAAAAATGTTATTTTATTATTTGGAATGAAGATAACTTTTATTTTTCTGTTATGACGCTCACCACTCCTGGAGATATTTCTTTTTTTTATTGAACTGCAAGATTTATTATACTCGAAAGAGCCAACATAAGGAAGTAATTAAAAAAAAATCTGTTACATAATTTCTGTCAAAAAGGTTAAGAAATTATTCTTCATTCCTATATTAAAAATATATATACTTTAATGTAGTATTATGTATAAATATTAAAACTTGTCACACTTACTAAATAAAAATATATTTACAAATAAATTCGCGTGCATAATTTGTTAAACAAGGTATAAAAAATATCAAACACACTGATTTAAACTTTATGCCTAGTCGAACTGAAAGGGTTAGCGTTTATGTTAAAAAACGAGTCAGTTCACCGACAAGTAAGAAAATTAATTGATTTTAAAACTTTTTAATGTTAAAGCTAATTTTTTTCAGAAATAATTATGGATGGTATCAAAATTTAATACTGCTTCATCTAAAAATGCGCAGATAATTTTGTACTAAATTTTTAAGAAATTAAAAAATATTTTAAATAATCTTCCCCTCAGTGTGTTAATTAAGTGTTATGACTCCTGCATCATTTTAATCATGCGCAGTACATGATTTCAACATGATACTTTTAACAAATAAAATATCTTTAGAAGTAATTCTCATAAAGCTTTCTGCAAAGAAGATTTGTGTCCATAATTAATAAAAATCTTTATCTAAACCTAATGAATTAAAAGAATATTTACACTTTGTTATGAACGCCATAAAAAAGTGTAAATATTTTTTTATTTACACTTTGTGATGAACGTCATAACAAAGTGTAAATATTCTTTTATTTATATCAAAATGTAAATATTATTAATAGATGTGAAATGTCTAATGCTTTACCGTTTTAAATAAAATTTAATGTTGAATATTATCTTATTATAAAAATCAAATGTATTTCCTGTTCCAAGATAATAATAGTAAATTTATTAAAATTACAAGGTGAGTTACTAGGAATCATTGTAATATCAAATTCGATGAAACGTACTAAAACATCTACATACAATATATCATGTATATGATAAAGTATACAAATTATTTCCTAACCACATGTGAAAAAATCCATACCAATTAATGCCATTTTTAAATTCATATATATATATATATATATATAAAATTAATATAGAAGTACTTTACTGAAAATATATGATAAATATTGTGAACTATTTCTACTATATTTTCAATTCCGAATTATGTTTTATACATAAATGTCTAAATTTTAATTTCCATAACATTAATTTTAAGGATACATAAATTTGGGAAGTTTTTCTCCTTTTCAGATATAAACGTTAATATATTATATTTTGTTTTATATTAAATGTTTTTTTTAGAAAAAAGATCAATAAAACCTTTTCTGAATCAAAAACTTTTAAAGTCAGTCTTTTCCCTCTAAAAGAAGACCTTATAAAACAAAACCCTTTGTTCTTTTATCAAATATAACATGAAAAGTTTATTATAAAAATATATTTTTCATCATAAGTAATTTAACAACTTATAACGTTTCGTTCTTTTATGAAACTTTCTGTTATAATCAAAATTTTATTTTTAGTTATTTAAAAACATTTCCTTAGTATTTGACTTTTAAAGTTAAATCAATGATATTCAAAAGTGTTCATTGTTTACAAATTATTTGTTCTTTATGGTTATTCATCATCTCACAACTAAACATGAAGATGTTCTTAATCATTAAAACTTATCTCATTAAAATGTCGTAATTTGCTAAAAATTAAGTAGAAGAATAGTATTTTAATTTAACTTAGAGACTTTTATGCAAAATAAAACAATAGGAAACTATTAACTTCAGAAGTAAATTGATATTTAAGTTTCTGTAAATTTGAAAGGATTCTCAACCTAAGAAGCTAATTGCTTCTTACTCTATATTCACCGGAAATAAATCATTATGTTTGCTCAAAATTAATTAACTAATTTATATTTTTAGTTTTCCATAAATGTTTTAAATTGTTTACTTGTGAAAGATTGCAAAACATATTTGGTAAACATGGAATTTCGATTCACAATGATTGGTCTGTTAAATATACTTTATTTGATAAACATTCAAAGGAATGTGGTATATAGTTATAGCAAAACGAAACTGGAACATTAACCAATAGGAAATATATTACATAAAACAGATTAAAATATACTCATGAGAGAGTATAATAGTTATTTTACAAATAGAATTCTCAATACAAACAAGGTTTTGAACTTTGTTGGCCCAGAATACTTACTAATTTGTCAATGATTTATATTTAATTTTTATTTTAATTATATATCAGTTGAAATTCTATAAATAAAACTAAGAAACAAATAATACAATTTAATAAATGCTACTGTCAATACTAAAGAGATCAATAAGCACCTGTCTGTTATTTTTATCCATGTTCCAATAGAAAGCATAATAAATAAAAATATGTTTTCCTTAAAATAATTGATTTTCCTTTATCTCTGAAGAGTACATGATATCATTTATTACCACGTGATATACATGGAATATTTTCAAGCTAATATTAGCAAACAATTTTTTTTCAATTTATCTCACTTATACAGTAACTTTGACTAGGTTTAGTAGTATATTTTCGAAATATTAGAACAATTACACACAGAAAATTCCCTTCTGTTTAATTTATAAATTCATTATTCTTTATCAATAAGAGAGACTGAGTGAACAAACCTAATTTGAGAAAAGCTAAAAATATCATTCATTGCTGTCGTAACTCTGATTTGGGCAACCGAGAACTAACTAAAATCTTCTCACTGCAAGAATTGCTTCTAGCAATGGCCCTTCTGGTCTTGACTAAATCACCTAGCCCGGATGGAATCTTTGGTCAAATGCTGGAAAATCTCGGCCACGAAAAGAAACAGATATTTCTAGATTTTATTAATCTCTCTAAGAAAACTCCATGCCTTCCATCTGACTGATAAATGGCCATGGTAATCCCCATTAGGAAAACTGGCAAAAAGACTTCGGCAAGGAGGGATTTCAGACCCATTGCACTAACCAATACAGTTTGTGAGATTATGTAAGAAATGTTTTTAAATAGAATATAATATTTATATTCTATTTAAAACCATTTTATAGACATTTATATATAGACAGTAAGAACTTAATTCCATGCAAACAATGTAGATGCAGAAGGTGCCATAGCATCATTGATCAAGTGCTATTTTTCTGCCAAAATCTCAGAGATGCCCAAAATATAAGACCTATCCGCCACACTTTTGCAGCACTCTTTGGTGTAACAAAAGAGTTTGACAGAGTGTGTAAAAATAAATTGTTAATCAAACTACATGACATTTGCAATATTAGTGGCAACATCTTGGCATGGGTCCTAGACTTGTTATACAGCAGGTTTATCAGAGTGAAATGTAATCAGACGTATTCTGACTGAGTTCAATTTGGTTAAGGTCATCCTTACGATTCAGTACTCATCCCAATGCATTTCTCTCTATTTTTAGCTGGCATAAGAAGACTACCACCCACTGGCGTTGGTATTAGCTTTCTTGCCTATGATATCATTCTCTGATGTTCTGAGACTAATTTAATTGAAATAGAGAGAATAACAACACCCTTTATGCATTTTAAAACTTTGCCTTGGAATTTGAACTTTGCTTGAAAGCTACCAAATTCATTACCACCTTTTTTACCACCAGTAAAGAAGCTATACAATTTCCAGCCAAAATTAAAAATGGATAATCAGGACTTTTCATATGAGAAGTATCTAAAATATATCCCAGATATATTTTAGATCCCGAATGGGCAAGCAACAAGTACATCGAACAAATTGTCAACACAAGGCAGAAATAGACGAAACATTCTTAAATACATAAATGGCAAGGATTGGGAAATGGATGCTCTTACTCTTACAAATACGTAGAATGACAAACATTAGGCCTATTCTGGTGTGCCTTTCCTGTTTATACCTGTGCCTCAGCTACTAACTTGGATAAATTAGAGAAGGTTCAACTTAGTGCTGCTAAAATCATTATTGCACTAAGACGCAACTGTACTAGAGAAATTGTTCTTGATTAAACTAATTTATAACCACTCCAATCTGAAAGAAAGGCACATTTTAACGAGCATTTCAAAACGTTTTCCAGTTACGGTCAACATAATAGAACCTTTTTATATTTAAACAACTAGAATAGCAAGCAAAGACTCAAGAAGAACAATCCATTCAGTCAGGCTAAAATTCAGCATCTGTCCAGTAATCCATTTGAACCAAATTCCTTGAAATCTTGCCTGAATCCTTCACAGAGATTACTCAGAGTCCATTTTCACTTCCACTTTACTGCACGATCATCAAGAAGGAATTGATTGTTTTTCATATCAGACAGTTGGCCTCAGATATTATTAAAATGTATACAGATCGAAATAAACTGAATGACAATGCTGGTAATGGCATCTATAATGAGAAAACCGGAGGGAGAACCGTCTACCAGTCTTAGCAACCCTGGTTCATCATTATTCTTCCAAAGTGAATTAATAGCTATCGAACAAAGTCTTAAAGCTATTCTTAATTGAACTTATTTTGGAGAACACTGAATCCTCTCGGACAGTAGATGCAATCTTCAGCACCTTCACAAATGCAGTGAAAGTGGTGATCAAACCAGAACATCTAACCTTCTCAAACTTAAGCTCTTTTCGGAGTTCTATGACATTGATTCTATCGACTTCTTCTCAAACGGACATAAGCGTCAATGAGCAAGTGAATCGACTGGCCAGGGAGAGCTGTTGCCATGATAATCCTTCCTCTTCAACTCACCTTTTTACAACATTAGTCTACTGTTAATTCTGAAATTTTGAAGAGGTGGAAGATTCCTGCCTGCAATCACTGGTACACGGCAAAGAGCTTGGTTCATTTTACTCCTTCAATTGTGGCAGAGCTTCTTATACCATTATTTCCACATTAGCAACCGGCTACATAAGGGGTATCTCAAAAGCAAGAAAACCTTTGAAATAAGCTTTAAATGTAAAACTGAGCAGGCTTCTCCTAAACACATCCTGGACTGTTTGGGACTCTCCAGAGTGGATATTTACTCATCCTCCTTCTGGTTTCTGATTTCTTCAAGGTCAATGATTTGATGGGCCTTGTCTGACTTCGTTAGACCTTTAAATAATAAGCCACAACAACGTAACTGCAAAGAACTATTGCTCCTATTACTGACTGTTACATGTTACTGCATTGATTACATTGATTTTATGCTTTATCTCCAAACGCAAATGTCAAAAGAAAAGAATTGGAGAGCTTGATACTCAAAAAATATATGATACTATAAACTATTAAATACAAATTGTGTGGTTGGAAAGGTTTAATTTCATTAAAATATATAAAGATTTATCAACAGCCTAATTTCTCCAAAATTTCAAAAAATGCTCAATTTAATTAACTATTTGAAGATATAATAATATGTATTGGTGTACGAATAGAATTTTGAATCTATAAGAATCCCCAAAACATTCAGTTTTGTAAGCTAGCACTCATTATTTCTCAAACATAATAATACTTCAAATGCGTATCGAAATGCATCATTTGTAATTTTTGAATTACGTTCTGAATTTTTGATTTTATGTTGATGACAATTTATTAAAAAATCTTGCACAAGTGCTTGTCTTACAAGACAGCGTAATCAACATATTACGTGCAGTTGTATATAAACGTATAATTATAATAATTGCATACAACCCAAAAAATAAAACGTAATAGAAAAATTGTGTTTTTATTTGCTACAAATTTTTGTTATGTTGCCAAATGACCTTTTTTTTTTTTGGAAAAGAAAAGAAGAAATTTAAATTCACAGTCTGGCTTCATACAATTTATAATGTTGTTGCCTATAATGTTCTAGATTTTTAAGCAAAAATGTAAATCACACTGTCTAACGTCTTGAAGTTTCTACAGTATTCTCCACACCACCTATCGTTTTCAAAATGAAGTTGTTTTACCTATTTGATGCAATAGTATTCACTGCCATATGAATACATTGTTTTGGGGTTTTAAATGTACATAATCAAAAAGTAAAGGATAATGTCTGCATAACATAATTCACTTCATAAACAAAGTAAACTTATATCAGATCCTCTCACCCATAATTTTCTTTGTTTTACTTGCTGAACGGGGATTTATTCCAAATGCAATCTATATCGACAATACTAACTTTCTATCCACGCAGCTGATAATGAGCTGACCCTGTAATGCCAAACTCTGGCATCGGATTCATTTCAGAAATTTTATGCACAACATGATATAAAATGAAGATTTATTGCACCCAAAGCAGATTGCTACAGAGGTTAGTTAGTGTTAAAAGGCATCTCCGAAAAACTTTTGTTATTCCTTGCTTGGATAAGAACCACTATAAAATTTACTATAGAAACTGAAGTCACTTTCAATAACAGACCTTGTATGACTTAAAAATATAAATCCTCCCTTTTTCCTTTTAATGGTTTTATTACATTTTTTCATTCAACTGAAGCTTATACTAATTCCATCCAGTCTGCGAAGTAAGAAACAATAATTAACAAAGCTTTACAAGCAGATATGAGACTCGAGAAACATGTTACGGAAAAATTGATCTAAAGAATATAAGTTGCAGTGATTTTCCTTTCATAAGGTACGGAATGTTTGAAAATCGCGTAGATCTTCTGTTACAGCCAAAAGAAATCAAGCCAAGACACATGTGAAAAAGAGTAAATATTCAAAATATCACTGAAGAACATGACCAAAGACCAAAAACATAAGTGAACTGAAAGCCAATAACTAGACCTATCCAACAAATTAAAAACTAGGTATGTACAAATAGGTAAAGAAAATGTTGAGAACACTGTAAAAACTGTGAGACTTAAAGTTTCTTCATATCCTTTTCAGAAAAGTTTGTTTGACAACATGATAAAAAAGTGGTACTTTATTGTAATTAAAAAAAAAACACTATTTCTCTACTATAATTTATAATTATTGTTATTTAAAAATAAAATTACTTAAATATTGTAGATATTCATATACAGATATTTTATATTGAAATATATTCTTATAAGGAGTATATGGAGAGAGAAATTATATGCCACATATTCCTTATAATACAGAAAATTGTCTTTTCACAAAAAAGTAAATCATTGTATTAAGGAGTTATTTGAAAATACATATAAATAATCAAATATGTGCATTTTTATCAAATATACTGATCACAGTACCAAAAGCGTTGTTGGAAAGATGTTTATAAATAATAAAAATGTAGCTTCTTAAATGCATTTTTTTCGTGGAACGCTTTTATGTATTTATTTTCTATCCTACGCGAATAAAATATTCTACATAGTTACTAACAGTGTTTTATATATCCTTTTGTTACACCCAGAATGGGTATTGAATTCAAAAAATTCTTACTATGTTTGTGAAAGAATATTTACACAAACATGCATCTTCGGATACAATGCTTTGATTTATGTACTTACCTATGCACTTCTAAATTTATTTTATTCTAAAGTATAGGCTTCACATGTTTCATTTCTATTTGTATAGGATAAGAATCTATTACTTTTTAAGTGAACTAGAGTTATTGCAGTTCTTTATGCATATATAATATGAAATATTTTTCTTTACTGAAATTTTCCTTATAGTCACATAATTAACAAAAGATTGTGTTTTTTTTCTGCATCCAATAAACATGAATTCAAACCTTACACTATTAACATGAATGTTGCTAAATTTATTTGTACTTCATAACGGTTACTGCATTATTTTATGCTTTTGTCGTCTGAATACAAAATAAACTTTGTTATAATTATCAGATAAGAAATTTCTAAAATATAACAAATGATCGATTTAATTCTTCAAAATACAGTTTTTGATTTGAAGACACGAATTTTATAAATTAAATCAAATAATCTGATAATTAACTTCTGATTAAATTATTTGTTAATCATTTCAACGTACATTTAAACTATTCGTCAAATATTAATTAAATTTATAGCGTCAAACGCAGTTCACATATTAATATAACAACCGGAATGGAAAAATGTGTTGCCTTCTAGGACATGAAGCAAGATAAAAGGGTCGTAATCTATGAAATATATAAAAGTTGTATTTCACTATCCGTTATAATTACCCTCCTTTAAATTGTTTTCTATCCTAGTGGAAACGTTTAGTATGAAAGTGTCAGGACACTGAGAATCAATGAATTTCCGGCAGATAAACAGCTATAGTGGTTATAAAGGTATAAAAAAGTAATTTGGTATGCTGAGTAGCAGCTGACAGAAACCTACGTCCATTCACAGTACATTTACTCTGACCAAGACGATTGAAAGAATGAAAATGTCATAGATTCAAGTGTCAAGAACTTTTCATAATTATGTTCAGCAAAACTAGAATGATACATCTTCAGATTTATACGGTTATGGCCGATCCACAAAAAAGTTTGTTTTTAGGTCAACGGCACAAACGCTTCGTTACTATGTTATTGGAATTATGGGTTTCCGTGATAACATCATATAAGGTTTTCAAATGGTCATACTGGATGTACGCATTCTAGCTGTCACACATAATAAACAATAAGCTATCTAAGTATTTTTATGAATCATATTGCTCGACTCATTAATTTGAGAGCGCCATCTTACAACGCAACATGGTTATTTTGGTTGATATCTCTTCTACGATTGTCGATCCTCATTGGCTGTATGGTGACACAATGTCCGTTCAAATTATTTTTCAACATTTTAATTTCTTCAAGCAATGCTGTTAATCAGAAGTGAAGGTAAGAACACATACAGAGCCAATATAAGTTGTCAACATCTGCAAGTTCTTAAGGTGCTTCCCTGGTCGCTATATTTCACCTTCTAATTGGTTATAAGTCATTTGCTAAGATTTTCACTGCTATTTCAAGGAATTATCCATAGAATGAATTTCATGTTACAAACTTGAAAAAGTGTTAATTTTAATGTAAGCTTTTTCATTAAAATTCTCTAAATATTTTTCAATAATTCATTATATTTTTCTATAACGATCAGTATTCACAGAAATAATGTAATTTAAATAATAAATTATAATCAACAATGTAAACTATATTCATTAATAGTAATACACACACATTAACTATAATTATTTAATTTATAATTTTAATTAAGAATAATGTAATTTTTATTCGCAGCATTCGTATTCCCTTTCTCAATTTAATTTTAAGAAAGAACAATCACAATTTATGTATGATTTAAAATACCAACTAATTTATGAAAATTACAGATTAAAAAAAGAAAGTCATATTTCTAAAAATGTGAATTTTATGAATAAATATTACTTCAAGAAAAATTATTAATTTAGTTATTAATAGAGAAAACAGATTACTTCACAAACACACTGATTAAATTTTTTACATTTTATTTAGTTTTAAATGCAAAATATTCACTTGATTATTTTTTACTTAACACACACACACACAAAATTGTAAATTTATATAAATATTTTACTGTGAATTTTATTTTATAACTAAGGAATAAGAAATAATTCATAAGTAACTATGTTGTACATTCCTTCAAATTATCTATCAATGAACTACAACTGAATAAATTTCATGAAGAAAAAAATCAGAAACGTTAGAACTACATGGTTTTTCCATCTTCATCATTATTTACCAGGATGAAAAAGTAAGTTAAGCAATGTTTCTGACAGAATGTATACTTCAAAAAGATTTACCTTACTGTCATATTTGCTAATGATCTAAATTATCCTTGGTACTTTTGTATGTCTTTAAATATATTTTGATAAAATATTTTAGCCTTAACTTAGTTAGTTTTTGAACTATGATATATTATAGGTAACAAAAAACTTCTAATAAAGTATTTTTGAATTTTTTATGAATAATAAAATGGGAAACGATAAAAATCTGTAAGATTAAAATTATTATGATGGGAGAATGAATAATATGAAATTAACATGATCATATACATACATACATATATATATATATATATATATATATATATATATATTAACACGTCACTGTTTTTTAGATAATCTCGTTTACTAAACCCATTAATACACTTCACTTAATATAGAATATTAATTTCAAAAGGAATGAAAGGAAGTGATTTTAAAAATAAGCTAATTTAATTGAAATATGTTTCATGAAAAATACCTTAATCTTAAAAATATTTAGTAGTAGTTTCGTTATCATACGCCGAGCTGGCAGCCGAATGATTAGCGCTCTTGCCTTCGGTTTAACAGTTCATGGGTTCGAATCCCATCTTGGGCATTTATGTTTGTAGAGATTCGGAATCCAATTTAAGACGTAAGTCCCGGTCTAATTAGCCCGTGTGCAAAAAATGACCGTTGAACAACAAACCAACCAACCTTCGTTATCATACATCCATATATATCTTTGTGATAATTATACGCGCGCGATTACATATAAAAAATTAGATATAAATAATATCCGAAATAATTTCCCTACTAAATAAAGAGTTAAGTTTTAATTCCTGTAATTATAACAATCATTGAGCTGCACTCGCTTAAACTATTACGTCCAGCGAATTTGCTTGATAAAATATGTAGTGAAGGCTGATGGCATTAACAAAGAAACTCAATTCACAGTTTACAATTTTTCACCATTCATCATAACATTTATATGTCACATAATGTAGATAAAATACATATCTATATTCTGTGACATGAATTCCTTTTATAAATAAGGAATATTTAAACATAATACACTGCTGGCCACCGTAAATGCAACACCCTGAAGGAAGTATACAAATAATATGAAAATTACAATATGCGGAGGTGAGATATGTAAATCATTAGAATTTCCGCAGACGCACTTAATCCGCGCCTGTGGAGCCACATCAAAGTATTATTTAAGGATGGAAGATTTCAACAGTTTCAAATTTGGCAATTGTGTTGTTTTTCAAAAAATTAATTAGTTTTGCCTCGTAAAAAACCGCAATCAGATTTTGATCAAGTATCCGAGCTCCAAAGAGGAAGGATAATGGTCTAATGAGATTGTGGATTATCTGTAAGGGAAATTGGTAGTCGTGTTTGACAAAACCAAACTAAAATGCGCATATGAGATCGGTGGATGCTTGGGGGTAAAACAAACCGACGAGTTCGATCACATCCACCTCAATGCACTACTTCAAGCGATAATAGGCAAATTGTGAGCATGGCTGTGACGGATTGCTCAGGCACATCACATACCACAACTCAACTTATTTAGTCTATAACGCATTATCCAGTGTCTGCGCGTATCATTCGACGCCGTTTACAGCAGTGATCTGTTCCGCAAGACGTCCATTGCTTCGTTTACTCTTGACGCCGAACCGCAGCTGTCTCCACCGCCAATAGTGCGATGAAAGAAGGATGTAAACGGCAGAATGAAAAGAAGTTGTCTTTATTAGGAGTTACGCTTCTCTCTATAACACCATGATGGTTGCATTTGAGTCTGGAGACACTGTGGAGGGAATATATTGAACAGCTGCGTTATGCATCGCCACACTGTTCCTTCATCGCGTATTATGTTATAGAACTCTATTAGATATCACTCTCACACTTTTCTAGTACGCATTGCCAGTACTTTAAACGGTCAGCGCTACATCTCCGAGGTGTTGAAGCCAGTTGTCTTTCCTTACCTTCAGAGCTTGCCCACAGATATATTTCAGCAATTTTAATGCACACCCACACGTATTACGCACTGTACAAGGGTTGTACGATAATTGCCGAATTGAATTGCTTCCTTGGCTAACTCTCTCTCTCCGGCTCTTTCATCAATAGATAGAAAACATGTGGTCCATGGTTGCTCAATAATGGACTCAGATTGCATCCCCTGCTGCCACATCAGAGCAACTTTGGGAGCGTGTGGGAACTGCTTTGTCTGCCATACCCCAAGAACTCATCCAGTCTCTTTGAATAAGTTACTAAATACAAATTTTAGCCTGAATAGCAGAACCGCAGATTCCAGTTTTCAAATGCCCGTGGTGGAGAATTGAATTCCAGTCTTCCTCGTGACAGGTGGGGATGCGTTCCACTATACTACTGATAATTGTAAAAAACGTCAGCGTCGTCGAAATAATGAATATTAATTACTTCATTGATTACTTTTTTGATTTGCTGTTATGTTCACAAATATGACTTTTGTATCATGTTTCTGCATTAAATATTAATATGCATACATTTCTTAATCACATGCCTCCTTTAAATGAAGATCTTCCTTTAACTTGAAAGAATTTGTCCTTTTTTAAGAGGGTCTGAAGAGAAAAATGTTTTATTTGAAAATTATTTAAATTCTTTTAAATCTACTTAGCTGTCGGATCATGCCACAGAAAGCTTATCAGGTGCGAGGAAACGAATATTTTTTTTTAACTCAATAAGAGCATTATCTTAAAAAAAAACGTACATGAACTGGTTGTAGTAAACTTCATTATTTTCGATACTGTGTATAATGATTGTAGTAGAACAATGATTCTCAACCACTGTGAGACAGCACTTTTGTTTGTCACCAAATATTTGAAATATATATAGTATAAGTAATGCTTATATTTTATTAAGATTTGAATAATCTACGTACTGTTGTTTTTGTAGAACATATTATATTAAGTTCAAAACTATTTTAATCACTGTCTTATTGATAAGTAAACAACTTCTAAACTCCTCTTTTTCTATGTTTACCAAAAAATTTGGAAATAGTTAAAAGAGGGCCGCGATAAAAATAAAAGATTACCGAACGAACCTTAATACAGCGAATCTTAAACGTATATCTGTTTTGGCAAATTTTATTGATTTTGAATCAGCTCATGATAAGTGTAATGAATACGTGATATTTAGAAATTGAAGTCACTGAACATTTTATTCTTCTATTTTTTTAATTGTATACAACGAT
Organism: Latrodectus elegans; assembly: GCA_030067965.1. Classification (NCBI taxonomy): domain Eukaryota; kingdom Metazoa; phylum Arthropoda; class Arachnida; order Araneae; family Theridiidae; genus Latrodectus; species Latrodectus elegans. The sequence goes on along the minus strand of CM057814.1, from coordinate 32,785,740 downwards.
ATCGAAATTTCCCCAAATATCTTAATCACAAATATAAATAATAGTAAAGAACACTATTTGGGGAACCCTTGATGCAAATACTTCATTAATTGAAACATTTAAATCTCTTTAAAATTAATTTTACATTGTGCATCTACCTATCTACTATAAATTAATTTTAATTTTACATATTAATATGAATATAATTTTCATTAATTGATAATGGATAAATGTTTCACGAGTAAAGATAGTTTGTCTGCAAAGTATGGACTCCTTATTAAAGGAATACTATAATTCAGAGATTTTGCTTTTACATCACATAAAATCCTATGCATATTTAATATAACATTAATACTTGAAAAGACTAATAAAATGTGCAAAAATACTTCAGTAATTTTTCAAGAACTCATTTTTTGTATAAATGAGTTATAAAACATTTATTAAATTCCGATCAACATTTATTGATATGCAACATTTGAGATCAACATTTATTAAGTTCCGATTTTAATTTTATTTCTTTACCTTTGCTTAACTCGAAATTTAATTTAAAATATATAGATCCAGTTAAATTAACTCCAATGAAAATAGAGTAACAGTGGTGTGCAAATATCCAAACAATCTAAACTGTTATCAGCCAATTATACCTAAATAATTGACGTTAGCATATCAAGTAAACATCTGGCAAGAAAAATCTAAATTTATAATATTTTAAGAAAAAAAAAAATTTTCCAGAAGGAATAATTTTTCAGGAAATGCATTTAATAGTAATCACTTGATTGACAAACCACCCGCAGATTGGTAGTGTTTTACAATGGTGACTGCATTTCGCGTAACTTATCGTGGTCGCAAAAATTTTAGTGGTGTAAAGAAAGAATCTTAGTTATTTGACTACACGCAATAAAATTATAAGATCGTCAGTATTTGGTGAACTTTCAGTTGGCAAAATTATACTACTGGAAAGTTATTCTTACTTTGAACCAATTTAAAAGCAATTAAATATGAGGTCAGATAATGATTTAATATTTATTACTGTGAGTTTTCTTTATCCTTTAATTACTCTCCCACACCAAATTAAGACAAACGGAATCCCGTTTGTTCGATTTGTCTGGATACGAGTCAGTGAATGTTTAATTTTTCTCTGAAATCAGTCAGCCTCTGTAATTTCAACAGCTCAAAAAATTGAAAATACATCACATTAACGTATTAGTTCGTTTTAATGAAGAGAATAATAGCTAAACAAGTTTATTTTTTAAACTTTTCTCACTTCTATCAGACGTTTGGCTGTTTTTTTAAATCCAGTTAAAATAAGTAATCGAAATATTTACAAATTAACCCCGAAATAAAAATAAATAAGCAATGGAATAATTTTTTAAAAATATATTACGAAACACATGGACAAAAAGTAACACGCAATTAAAATAGATAATTTAAATGCTTCAATATACAAATTACGTAAGCAAAAGATGCAGTATATACAATTTTTTTATTAATTATTTGTGCTTCGATTTGATACGAATGGTTGATACTCATGTTGAGACACTAAATTTTGAAGGAAATAAATTTTCATTAACGCGATGTACGAGAGACACCGAACACTTTCTTTTTTAACACTGGTTTAACAGCCGTTTTCTGTTCGGGGTCATTAACTGGACATAAATCTAGTTTAATTTTGAAGTCGAAACACTTGATACGCATCTATGTCTGACTTGATATTCAAATGTATAAATTCTTAAACCGAAGAACAGAAAACTATTTTATGGTTAGACCGGTGATACTTAACACTTTAAATAGAAACAGCGTGAACAGTTAAATTGTTCACCTGATTGAGAGCTGTTAACTGTTTTTGTTTAATGTGCAAGACTTTAAAAGCAAAAAAGCAAATTGAAAGTAAAATGAAATTTTAACACATTTTTAAGTAATGACATGTTATGAATTATTGTATCTTTTTCTCGTCTGTAACGAAAATCAATTGAAGTCAAGATTATATGATGAGAAAAAGTGTCGCTATTATAAAATGGGGAGGCACTTAAATCTTTTTGACCCCGCAGAAGATCCTTCGTACTGAGTTAGCTTATACACTCACAAGTTACATGGTATTCTTTATCTCTCCACTGGAGAGTTATGTGGAAAGAAGTATCAGCTCGCATTTTGATCTCATCGCCTGATGAGAGTTTTAACCCCTTGACTGACTTTGACGAGTCTGACTCGTCATTGATTTCCTGGGCCATCACAGACTTTGACGAGTCAGACTCGTCAAGCGCTTCTTTCGGCGGACGCCGTGCAAGTTACAATTAGATTACATAGTTGCTTCACTCGTTCGACGATTCTCATTTAAAAAAGCACACTGAAAGTAAGAGTTCAGTTTAGCAGAAGTCTCGCACGGTGAATGTTATACTAGCCAATATTTGAGTTTAGTAAAGATTATAAATAATCCCCGTAACATGTATAAGCCGGATGCATTATATGAAAGTGGGGATGATGGTGTAAATTGATGGTGTAGTTCAATTAAGCGAAATTAAATAGTTTTTTTTGTCGCATCAAATTCCATTTAATTCGTCAGTCAAGGGGTTAAGCGACTTATATTTAACATTTTTTCTGCGATTGAAAATAAGCAGCCACATATTGCAAACAAACTGTTGTCAAATAATCGAGTTGTGTTACCCATAAACATTTATTGGCTTTCAGAATACTTGCATGATAGATTTATCTTTTCCTCGACTTTTCAAAATTTGCCTTTCAAGGTGTAAAGTTTATCAATACATAACTATTTTGTGGATGAGGAAGAACCAGACTGAAACCTATAATTTAAAGTGAGTTGACCTATTTCATATGATGCCAAAGTCGCATGTTCAATAGGCTCAGCAATAAAATGGACTTGCATATTATCTACAATCACGAATAAAATAACTAAATAATCGATCATTGATGAAGAGAGAAGAGCTATGCAAGCCGTTTCTGGCAGGAACGCTATTCTATATCGATAACGTTATGTGTTTCCCCATTTCCTAAAATATATTTAGCATAAAAAATCTAGTAAATTAACCACTTCGTGGACCCAAAAAAATCATGAACTGCATTTTGTGCAAAGAACAGCAGTAAATGAATTTTGACACATATGCTAAACTAATTCAGAAATTTCCTCATTATCCTAAGTTTGCAAATCTCAGGTGATGAAATGTTTCTCCAGTATCCGGAAGGTAGCAGCCTCATCTAACTTTGTCTTCGTATTGTGTTCCAACAAACCTAATAAGTTTAACCTATATACCTAATAATCCTGCTCAAATGATACAATTAGAGAGAGGATCTTCAATATAGGTGTCGATCTTGTCACAGGACTGTATACAGTTAAGAAAGCCAGAGTGTGGGGGAGAAGTAAGCGAAATCGTCAAAAATTAAATATATTTAAAGGAAAGGAAATATATCAAGGAATGTAACTATTAAAACAATTTGATTTAATTCAGTATTTCTCCTGTGATGTAATATGAAGAAAAATGGAGAGAACATTACCGTACATATGAAACTAAGCACTTGACCGGAGTTCTATAATGCGGTTTCTCTTAACAGATAAGCATGTGAACTTATCACAATAACAAACATTATCTATAATTATTTAATGGATTAAGTAAAAATAATAAACATTAGAACTGTTAATGTTATAAATATATTTAAGCATGCATTTTTATTGTTCCTTGAGTTTGCAAATCATGATGCCTTTTAACAAGCATCTTAAAATAATGAAATCAATAAATGAATAAATAAATTTTTTAAAAAATTAATTTTTTCTTTCGTCATTTCAACGTAATGACACACATGTTCTATTGACATAAAAAAAAAAACATTTGTATTAGAATTGTCTTCAACGTTACTAAAATTTACATTTTTCTGAATATAAGAATTAATTAAAAAAAATATTTTCATTGCATCAGTAGTAGTATCGTATGTTTAGAGCTCATACTTTCAGTTCACACACGTTTCCTGGATTCCATTCCCCCAATGACTTATCATTTAAATTGTAATTACTGGCATAACAAGCCTTCGTGTACAAAATATAAGGCTTCACAACCACTGGTTGTCATGAAAAAAATGTTAAACCAATGAGAATTTACCTCCCACACAATTATGATTTGAAAATTTTTGTAAGCGAAAGCTGAACCTGCATTTAATTTCAGTAGTCATCCTATAGTTACTTTTCATGTGTAAGGATTAAATTTCATGCCAAAAGTCAACTCAAACATTTGAACTGAATATATTGGTATCATATAGAAGCAATTACTCTTTTTTTTTAAGTAGAGCATATTATTACGCATTGTCTTCCCATGGAGTAAATTATACCTTACTCAGAAGTAAGCTGTGTTTTGTAATGGCAGCTGGGGAACTCAATATAAATTCAACACACACAATGTAAACTCCCATGAAATTATAAATAGTGGCCGCAAATTATCTTTCATAAACGAACAATTTTTTTTAATTTAATCAATAAATTTGATATAATTATGTTTTACATGTTTAATTTTTGATTTTGTTGGACAATGACTAGAAAAATAACAGTTCTAACGACGATTCAGTTTTAATAATTTAGTATAATTTGTTTAATATTTCAAGCATAATAATAACTAAGTTATTTTCCATAGCTTTCAACAATGCATGGGTAATCCGAAAAAATTATTTTAATATGTTTATATTTCTAAACAGAAAAATTGTTTTTAAAATCAAAATTTCAAAAATAAGTATAGTAATTCATAGGTACATTTAAGAAATCATTAACCCATTAACTGCCTATCCAAGTTAAGTATAATAAATTATAGGTGCATTTAAGGAAAAATCATTTACCCCGTAACCGGCTATCCCGAGCAAACTATTCTGGGCGTTTTCCGGCTATTCCGAGCTCCTTGGTAGGGGCAACTGACTTCACTGCAATGCTTCAAATTCAACCCCCATAATTGACGGATTACCGTGAAACCGTAGCTGGGTAACTTATTTAACAGAACTAGTGTTTGTTAGGTTAACTAGTGTTTGTTAGGTTCCTAGACTAAAAGGCCATGTACCTTCTATTCCTAAGAAATTTTTCTACACCTAACTTTAGTTGAGATTAATATAATGATTTCAAAACATAAAATTTAAGAAAATATTTTGCTTAGGTTAAAGTGCTCCCAACGAGAGTTCTTTGCATGAGATTGAATAAACATAAAAAAATTGAATACACATTACAAACAAGAGTGCAAGAAAATATTTTTAAATTACAGTTTATATACATAGTATTAATGTAACTATATAAAGACAAAAATATTTTTTTATTCTATTAAATATACTGATATATAAAAATATGCATATATATATATCAATATATATATATATATATATATATATATATATATATATATATATATATACATTTTTTTTAATATATTTATATATACATATTTTTTAAGCATAAGAAGAAATTATTTAATTCTACTTTTTGGGGGGCGAATAGATAAGTGTTGTTAGAAATAAATTTATTCTTGATTTTATTAATATAACCACCAAGTCTGGTAAAACATGAAAGTTCATAGGGACTGTAGTTTTCAATTCCTTGAATTTCAGATTTATCAATTTCATACAGTTTGTTGTAGAAGCGATAAGCAATGAATTGGACGTATCTTGATAGAGGAAGGACACCCAAATTGTTTCTGATGTAGAAGTCTGAGTGATCAGTCCAAGAAATTTGCTATGCTGACCCTAGAGAGGTTTCAAGTTCATTTCCGCAGCACCACCCCAGATTGGGGCTGCATAGATGATAATAGGGCGAAGGTATGATTTATAAATCAATAGCTCGTTAGCCACAGAGAGCTTCGATTTGTAGGCAATTAAGGGGTAGAGTGAAGTTTTGTCAGAAATAAATTTATTCTTGATTTTATTATTATAAGCTTTCCAAAAAAGTTTATCTAACAGTAAAACCGAGGTATTCGACTTTATTTCACCAGGGGACCGAAAAACTGCTTAGTTGAATCTGGGGTTAGAGTACGTTTCCTAGTAAAAATGACAGCAGTGCATTTGTTTGGATTTATTTTAATTTTCCACTTATTAAGCCACTCTTCAATGGCCATGAGGTGTTCGATAAGGGTAGCATGGATTTTACAGTAGAGAGAGCTAGTGGACAAAACGGCAATATCATCCGCGAACAAACAAAGCATAGTATTTTGGTGTTGTGGAATATTATTGATATAGATGTTAAATAAGAGAGGACCCAGCAAGAATGGGTCTGTCCAGAGAGATATCTTTTCCTACTCTAACAGTAAAAGTGCGGTTGGAGAGGTAGTTATTAATTAAAGTAATTAATTGGGTAGAGGGAAATGGAATTTAATTAGTTTGTAAATTAGACAGGATGCCAGACTCTATCGAACGGTTTTTCTATATCAATGAATATACCTACCGTGGATTTTTTGTATGCGATTCCTTTTGAAATTTTTTCTACTACTCTGAGTTGTTGGTGGGTGGTAGAAAATGTTTTACGGAAGCCAAATTTGTTGAGGAATAATAATTTTGTTGGCTTCATCAAAGACCAGTAATTTGTTAAGAATTTATTTTTTCGACAACCTTGGCCATAGTCGGCAAAAGAGAAATCGGTCTACAATTGGATGGGAGATTTTTGCTTTTACCTTTCTTGTGGAGCAGAATGATAATTGCCCTTTACCACACTTTTGGAAAATGGCTTGTTTTCAGCATACTGTTAATGATTGCAGACAAGCAGCAAATTGCTTTAATATCGAGCTGTTTCATAATTTTGTTGTTGATATTATCATGACCGGGACTTCTTTTGGATTTGAGTTTTTTAATAATTGCTGCAATTTCTGAAGCAGGTGTTTCAAGGAAAGGCTGATTATTAATGTTGTTAGTCAGGAAATTAGTTACTTTAAAATTCGCTGGTCATTTTGTGGGTTACTGAAGTTGTTTGGTTGAAATTATTTTTCCAAGACTCTTTGCCAAACATTCCGCTTTTTCAAAATTTGTGAGAGCTACTTTGGCGCCATCTATGAGTGGGGGGAACTACTTGTTTTTCTCCTTTTATTAGCTGCTCTCCAGAAGGATCCATCCTCCACATTGAGACTAGTGAGGTATGCGTTCTATGAGTCATGGTTATGTAAGGCTATTTTATTTTTGATTAATCGCTTTAAGGCATTAATTTGATTTCTAATCACTGGAGATCTGGTTCTATTATAAATTTTCCTTAATTTATTTCGTTTTTTAATCGAATCAATTATATTGCCTGGCAATTATTTTATTTGATCATTCATTTTGGTGAATTTACTGTGATTGAGAGCAGTATTTATAATAGAAGTAAAATTAACATTTTCTTCAAGTTGGGATGGGTCATCAGTTAATTGAAAAGCTTTATCTGGAATTAAACAGTTAATTTTATTTCTAAACTTACTCTTAATTGTGCAGGTTTTTTGCCAATCACTTTCTTGCTGATTAATTTTGCTGAAGTAAATTAGCACTGGGTAGTGATCGGATGGGAGCTGCTCGATTGTTGATAATTTCATGGGAGGTTGGAAATCCCTGGAGAGCATTAGATCTATATAATTAGCATGTGTAGGGCCAAAAAGAGTGGGTTTATCGGGTTTAAAAATGGTAAAATCGGTATTGTTTATAAGGGAGTTTAGGACTTTTCCAGTATTGTTTGCATAATTGCAACCCCTGTTCTGATGTTTAGCATTGAGGTCCCCAGCAAGGATGATCTTAAAAGTGAGTGCTGCTAGGTTTTCATTGTCAACAGAAAGAAGTGATGAATTGGGGGGTGGAGAGAAATGCCACTGTAATATCAGAGCTGTCCGAGAAGTGCAATTTAAGTGTGGGAATATGTGTATGGCTGATCTTTGTTTTAATTAGAATGGCCGTACCACCCTGGAGAAAAACGGTGCGGTCGTTTCTCTAGATATTATAGTTATGTATATTGATGTTATGAGTCTTAACAAGGTGCGTCTCCTGAAGTAGAATAATATCAGGATTGTTTTTCGTTGTTTTTTAAATTCCTGAAGTTTATTGCGCAAACCATTTGCGTTCCATTTAAAAATTTTCATACTTTCGAATTTTTTAATTATCATTGTTTGTATCATTTAAACTAAGATTTTAATAAAATGTTAACTTTATCTGTTGGATGGATGGTCTTCTCTAGAAGAGGTACTGCCTGTAACAGTGCAGGATAAGCTTTAAATATTATATCAATTTCTTTAAACAGTTGAAGAATGGTATGAATGATTTCAATTTGTCCTAAGTTAGGTAGCCTGGGAGTAAGAATAGTATCGCTTTGGGGCTGTGGTGTAATATTTTGTGCAGTAGCCTGCCCAAAGGTAAAATTTTTTTAAATTGAATTTTCAGATTTTGTAATCGCAGGTTGTGATTTTTTGTTTTTATTAGCTGGATTCGCAGAGCAGCCTGATTATGAGGCAGTATGTGAATTGCCACAGTTACAACATTTTAGGGAATCTATTTTTTATGGGGTAATCTTCAGTTGGGTGTTTTTCACCACACTACTCGCAGTTCGATTTTAAATGATAAATTGCAGAGTTATGCCCATACCCTTGGCAATTATAGCACTGTGTAGGTCTATTATTAATGTATACTTCGATTCTTATAATTAAATTCATTATTTCTTTGACATCATGAATTTTGGAGGCTACTTCATTAGAGTTTAGGATGATTAAGAAGCAGCGAATGGGTTCTTGGACCCTGTGTTTTCTCGTGACTGCTATTGCGGCTACATCAAAACTTTTGTTAGTCAGCACTTTATTAGTTCAGGGGGTGTGGTGCAGGGTAAGCCTTTAATAACAACCTTAATGGGTCTTTCAAAACGGTTTTTAATTAGTAAGCATTCGATTTGATTGTCCAATAAATATTTTGTTATTTTTCTGTGCATTTCCGAAGAGACTGGAAATACTTTGAGAAATTCTCCTGATAGTTTTGCTGTAATTTTTTGTCGCAATTTATTTTAAGATCGTTTAAGAGTTCAGTGAAATTACTTTTAAGTTTGACCAGAATAGGGGGTATGGAGTTTCTGGGAGAAGCGGTAGTTGGCTGACTATTGTCAACATTTTCGCGAGTTTCAGTTTGCAAATTACTTAAAAGAGAATTTATTACTTGTGTTAGTTTGTGAATTAGGAGTGGTTATTTTAACATTTGCCGTTTTTCTGGGTCTAATAAAACTCTCCTCATCACTATTGTTAATTAGAGCTCTTATTTTTAGTTGGGGTGTTATACATATTTATATCATTACTAGTAGTTGGTAATTAGGAGGAGCTATACATAACATTGTTTACATTTGACCATGAGTTATTTACAGTAGTATTATCATTACACACATTGTTATGAATAGATACAGTCTTAGTCGTATTATTAATATTTTGCATATGATTATTTACGCTACAATTATTTACATGTATCATAGAGTTTACATTACCGACAATAACAGAATTAGAATCATTGCACTCATTAGCAGCAATAGCATCAGCTATATTACAATCAATTTTGTTTATGTTGTTTGATGAATGATCATCAGAATCATCAAATTTTACAAGTTTAGATTTGTTATTTTGTAATTTAGAACTATTTTTAGCATCATTTGCAGTTAACATCGACCATTTATTTTTACTTTTAGATAATTTGATTACGTTTCTTTTAGTTTTAATACCAGTTTTAAGAATTTTAAGAGTTGAAATATCATTATCAATATCTCAGTATCGGAATTACTACATTCATTATTACCATTATCATCATGCAAAGAACATAATTTGAAATTAAACAATAACCAAATTGGGAGCACTTACCCCGTAGTTTTTGACTGCTGATGATAAAGTCCATTTTGGTATATCCAGATTTGATTTTTATGAAAGTTCTTATCTTGGGATACAATCACTTCCATAAGTCGTTTTTGGGTGGTAGCAAGTGTTTCCAGTAGTTCACATTTTTTAACCAATTCCCTATGGGTATCACATCTTTCCACTTTGGTGATAGGAACAAAAGGATCAAGAGGTAACAAAGCATCCAAATTTGGAAATACACTTCTTATTGCACTCTGTATGCACGAATGCACTTCAGTAGTGATTGGGTAGTCACCATCAGCAGAGGCATTTGAAGATTTGTCATTAATTAGTTGGCCTTACATAGAACCAGGTAGTCCAGGCATTGACACGTGCGGAACACGAACAATTTGCACAATAAGTTGATGGTTCTGAATAGGTTCTTTGGGCTCGGGCATATCCTTAACACGATCAGTAGATGCACTTGTAGTAGGAAAGTCTCCATAATCCATAAGCACAGGTAACGGAGTCACGGAAGTATCCATATCGGGCAATTCATTGGAGTAGCTGGCATCCGTAATGCCCATAATATTGCCGGTAAGTTCCGGCAGGGGTGAACGGAAATCATCCGGGGGTCAGTCGGTGACTCCGCCATCTTCGGCGGGAAGGGGCACGGAATTTGAAAAAATTCCCAAGTTCCACTAGTTGGGCATTTGTCAATTCTGGTGTCAAATTAATATAATCAGAAACACCAATCAATCTTTCTGCTATCTTCATTCTACTTGTAAATTATTTAAAATTAACTACATGTGCATTAATTTTTCTGTTTGCTCGAGAATTTTTGAAATTTTTTCATGCTGTTGTTAGTTTCACACTACTTAAATTGTACAGATTTTCGCTTATACAACAGACTTTATGAAATTGATAACTCTGAAATTCAAGCAATTAAAAACTACAGTCCTTATGAACTTTCATATTTCTACAGACCAAGGGCGGTTCTGTGGGCTAAACCACATTCAAATTTATCTATTCGCCCCCCAAAAAGTGGAATTAAATAATTTCTTCTTATAATTAAAAAAATATATATAATTAAAAAATTTTTATTATATTTTAATTATATATATTTATATTTTTTAAGTATTCATATTCATATATATAATAGAATAAAAAAGTCTTGTCTTTATATATAGTTATATTAATACTATGTATATATAAACTGTAATTTAAAAATATTTTCTTGCACTCTTGTTTGTAATGTGTATTCAAATTTTTCCTTTTTATGTTTATTCAATCACATGCAAAAAAACTCTCGTAAGCAAAATATTTCCTTAAATTTTTTGTTTAAATAATTTTGCGTTTTGAAATCATTATGTTAATCTCAACTAAAGTTTAGGTGTAGAAAAATTTAGGAATAGAAGGTACATGGCCTTTTAGGCTAGGAACATAATAAACACTAGATCCATTCTTCTACACATATTTCAAGCATTGGCTAAAATACCAGGATCAAGGCAATTTCAAAATATGAAGGAATAAATCCATACATAACTATTTTCATATTTTAGAATGGGACTTGTTATTCTTTTAACCACATAAAATTATATTATTTTGTTAAGATTAAGGTCTATAACTTTACATGGAAGGTATTACTTTTTTTATCAAGAATATTTTAATTTTGATTAAAACTTTCACTCACAAATGCTACTTTCACGCACATTTTGCTTTAAGACTGGCAAATAATATTAAAATACATCAAGAATTACTAATTTCAGAAAAATGACAAGGAATAATCCCTTTAATGTTTATGAAAACACACCTGTTTCAGAGAGAATATAATTTTTACCATAAACTCTCTATTGATCAAATTTAAAAAAATGTTTGAATTTCGTAATCGCAAGAATTTTTTCGCATTAGTAAAACAGCGGAAAACATGTCAAATTATTTAACGTCTTTTTTGTGAGGTTTCAAATTATTTCAATAACTTTTTGTAAAAATAAGGATATTTTGTAATTATAATTTAAAATCATTAAAGTTCCTTACAAATTCCCGTAATATCAAATTTTCTTTTTCATGGAAAAGAAATATTTTCATTTACTAATTTAGGGATTATATTTTAAGCATTAAGCTTTTTTTCTCCTATACTTCAATATCTAATAGCTTTGCATTACAGATTATATTTTCACCTTCTTGAAATAGAATAATTTCAAATAAGCACTATGTTATGGCTATTTTATTCCTTTAGTACGTTTTCAAAAACTAAGTTCAATGACTTACTTTTAATATTAAAGCTATGTAAAATGTTTCTTAAGCTCAATAAGATGTTTCTAACATAGGAAAGAAATCATTTTTGTGATAAATTGATAAATTATGTTTTTTTTAACAGGTTTAAGTAAAATTAATACTTTCGAACAATACAATGTATTCGTTTCTGGTTAGTGAATTTATGTTTACAAAAATAAATTTTGTGAATATTTACTTCTTTAATCAAAACCATTTAAAAACATTAATTAATCAAATCAAAAAAAGCTAAATATTTTTTTATTTATAACCACCAAAAGAAGAATGACGTTAAATCATTGTACTAAAGTACTTAAAAAAAATCCTCTAAATTTATTGCTTATAGTGATTTGCATGTCAAAGTAGTTATAATTCTGTGATGGCAAAAATATTTAATGTAGTGTCTAAGTTGAATATGCAAAAAAATGTGATATTGACAAGTTCTATGTTAAATATTCAATTAGAATACTATTGTAATCAATATCGTTAAGATTTCAGTATTTATATCTTTGCCATTTTTCTCCTTTTGAAAAATAAATATTCATACGAGAGACGCATTAATTTTAGTGTATGTATAAAACAATTTAAGAAATACTAAAAGATATATAATATAATAACAACACGGGTTCCTGTATGGAGTGATATTTTTTACTTAATTAGAAACAGAAATCTTTCGGTACAAGGAATTTAGTATGAAAAATTTGCTTTCAAAATTTTCACCAAACTTTCATCTGTTGTCAGTAGCTTACTATAAACTATAGAATTTATTGTTAGCTTTTATTTTTTTAAATTATTAAAAATACGCAATATCTAAATTCTTCAATCTGTATGTATTAAAACAGAAGCGTTTCTTCTAATGTTTTTGAAAAATATCTGCAATGATTACCAATTACAAATAAACAGCAAATTAACTAATCATTATAGCTATTTGAAATTAACACATATTTAATATTATCTGGGAAACTAAAAACATTTTTCTGATTTTCAATAAAAAGTAATGATTGAAATAATTATATATACATATAATATTATAATACGATATTCGTTGTGATGGCTATCTTATATATCTTTAATTGTATAAGATCATTTTTTTTATATATATAAATACAAAAACTGCTTGGAAATAAATTTCCTGATAATAATTTACAAAATAATTAAATAAAAATTCATATTTAGTGTAATAAAAAATTATAATAAGGACTTGAAGAAATTTTCGAGCAGAACATTCATAAAGCAAACTGGGAGCACATGTTGGTTTCTAAAGCTGACAGCGATTGATGGGCTTCTTCGCTGTAAGTCATTAGAATGTGATTATTGTGAGATGGTCCAGGGTACAACAGAAATACGTCCCATCAAGAATTAGAGACTTTTCTAATAGTGACAAGTGCTAAAGGGGGAAAATCTTACATTGCAGTGAAAGTCAAAACTATGTTGCCACCGCGAAGCAAAAATGATGCACTTTCTTCACAGAACCCCAGACGATTAAGGGGTTAAAACCAAAATAATGAGTTATTAGGTTTTTACGGTGTTTCAGACTAAATACAGTGCCAGGTTATGCAGTGCCTATAGTTTTTCATTACATCTACTCATTTTGCAAAATTAAACAAGTACAAGATGGTGTAGTCAACATCTGAGCTGGTACTCTTTCCCTAGTTATGTCATTCAACACCAATGAAGAAATTATTGCAGAAAACACTGATGTCTCCTCTGAAGAACTATAAGCAATAATTGAGGAAATTCACTTCCTTTTTTAAATGAAAATTTTAAGTTTTATGAAATAATATTAAAACACGTGGGTGTGTAATTTCTTTTAGATACGATTTCAATTTATGATGATAATCACAAATATAGTATTTTAAGCTTTATAAATTAATGTTATTAATATGATATACTAATTTTTTATTTGATATATTACTTCCCTCATGAACAATTTATACCTGTGAATGTATTTTATTTTATTTCAATTGAAAGTATCAAGAAACGCACATTTAATAGAAATACTCATATTTTTATGTTTTGTGAGAGAAATAAAGACACCACACCAAACAAAAGTTTACTATAACTAAAAAATTATAAAAGTACATTACAAAGCTTAGCTTTATCATCCAATGATTTGTTTTGCTCTTAAGATTATTTTAAAAATTAAAAAATATATATACATTATTCAATGAATTTTTAAATACTAATAGTTAACATTTTAATGTAAAATAGTTTAGTTCAAAGATAATTTTATAAATCCTTTTTAAACATGTGATAGCAATAAAAAAATTATGACTATAATTTAAAACAAATTAAACATTTTAATTTATACATATAATCAAGACCAACTTAATTATTAAATTAAGTAGCATTATGATGGGGTAAACAGCTCCTATATCTCTGCGTGTTTATGCAACTTTTATCTTACTTTTATATTTCAAAATCACCTAACAAATTAGATTATCAAAATTTCTTCACTTTAGTGCAATGGCAACAGATCCATTAAATGATTTTTTTTCCTTCAAATCATCAGTAAATATCGTTTGCAAAGTTTTACAACAATGGCATGAGCAAAGATTGAAACCAGTGTTACTTTGAAGTACCCTGAAATGATATAAATAGTTAATTAACAATAGAATTATTTGGAATCCAAATGTATAAAAATTATTTCAACAAAAATTACTAAGCAATATTTATATAGCAATAAAAAATTTCTCATTCGTAGCAATCTGAAGGCGAGGAAGTTATTGATTTGTATGCCTTTAAAGCTGCAAAATTTCTTATATTCTACAAAGACAAGTCCTTTTAGAAATTAAAAAAAAATTAATACACATTTTTAATGTGAGTCAATCGAAAGCAGTAATTTTATTATTCTAGAACATGTTTCAAAATAATACTGGAATGATAAATTCTAACTGAAATATATTTTTCCTAACTGAAACTAAGTATCTCTAAGTATTATTTGGAACACGGTATTCTATGAGATGAAGATGATAAAGTCTGTAATGAGTGTCTCCTCAATGACCAGTAATAATGGTCGCTAAACGCTGAATAATTATAGGATAGCGTTACAGGTTTGTGAAATAATTACACATGTAATATAGTTACTTGCAAAAGCTAAGTGAATTTACAGCTTACATTATCCATGCTAGTCATTTTCTATTGTTCAGGCGTATCCATGGATGATTATTGAAGATAATGGCTTTGTCAGAGAAAACAGAATTGGTGGTTCACATTTGGACACTGCTTGAAAAGAATAGGTACATTACGCCAAGTGGAACTTTGCAACTTTTTCCATCATCTTCGGATCTTAACTGAAATCAAAGTTTCACTTATATTCATTCACTGGGTAATTACTGCACTTGTAATATGTATTAAGGGCTATGGAAATAGAACATTGAGCCACCCACAATATTATACCAAAAATTAGTCAGTATAACAATGTAAGGTAAGCAGCAGCTTAAAACATTCTTTTCGTTGTTTCTGAAGTCAAATCTGCCTACTGTGGTACTATTTCAGAAGGAAATTTTGACCGAAGACATTATGTGTGTCGTAATTTGATATATTTTTATTATTTCATTCTGATATATTATATTTTATATCTCATTGCAGCATTCAAATAAGTATGTTACTTTTTAAAGTTCAGCTAAAATTAGCATTTAGTTAATATCATAATCCAGCAATTACGGACTCACAAATTAAGTGTTGTATGTATTTTTGAGCCCTATTCAGGCTATCCGAAATATCCAATTTAGGTTCAGATTTTCTTATACGATACTCAAAAATACGTTACTATTTTCCAATACGACCATGTCAACTCATTTAAAGGAAAGGAATCCTTGTAATAAATAAGATAAAAGTAAAAATATCTACCGATACCCCAAGCTGACATGTGTAAAACGAAAAATATATCCAGTCAGTTAGCTATGGTGATCTATGAAATATATATTAATGCTGGTAAGGTTAATCTGATTAGTTACTAGCTAAAACTAGCATTTAGTTAATATCATAATCCAGTTACGGACTCACAAATTAAGTGTTATATGCATTTTGAGCCCTATTCAGGCTATCCAATATCCAATTTAGGTTCAGATTTTCTTATACGATACTCATACGTTACTATTTTCCAATACGACCATGTCAAGGAAAGGAATGTAATAAATAAGATAAAAGCTGTTAAGCTGACATGTGTAAAACGAAAAATATATCCAGTCATTTTTTGTTAGCTATAATTGGTGATCTATGAAATATATATTAATGCTGGTAAGGTTAATCTGATTAGTTACTAGCTAAAACTAGCATTTAGTTAATATCATAATCCAGCAATTACGGACTCACAAATTAAGTGTTATATGCATTTTTGAGCCCTATTCAGGCTATCCAATATCCAATTTAGGTTCAGATTTTCTTATACGATACTCAAAAATACGTTACTATTTTCCAATACGACCATGTCAACTCATTTAAAGGAAAGGAATCCTTGTAATAAATAAGATAAAAGCAAAAATATCTACCGATACCCCAAGCTGACATGTGTAAAACGAAAAATATATCCAGTCATTTTTTGTTAGCTATAATTGGTGATCTATGAAATATATATTAATGCTGGTAAGGTTAATCTGATTAGTTACAATTTTATCTTAGCAATATAAAAAACTTTCTATTTTAGTAACACAATAAATTTCCGAACACTCGTAATATGAAGGGTAAATGTGGTGTTTCAGGAAGAATGGATAAACATGTTTTTGTTAATATGGGGAACAAAGGTGCGTGTTCATTTTATGAATGAATATAAATATTTAAGGATTATAAGCAAGTTAAATGATAGCCTACAATATTGCCAAACAATTTTGGATAGCGAACATATTTAATAATGTATAATAAAGATTGGGCTTCTGAATTATATCCTAATGTAAGAAAGAAATCATTTCGCAGTCAAGAGAGACAAATAAAGCACATTGAATTTCAGCTATTGTTGCAGTAGCATGCTTTCTAGTACCTAACCCTGAATTGGGTTCTACCAGTAAGATAGAAACAGCCGGGTGGAGGCTTTGTGATTTTGAATCCGGGACAAAGCAAGAGACCCCAAATATTTGGCCTGCCACACCTAGAGTTATCATTTCACATTGCGACCCCTAAATATTTATCATGCCTCAGTCACCCTTTGGGAACACGATAAGTATTCTTTAAAGCCGTGATTCGAACTCACTACCTTCCGATAATGAGAACAACGCCCTAACCAACCACGCTACCACTACCCCTGACTTCGTCAGAAAGAAACAGGCAGCATGAAGGGAGTCTAGTAGAAGGAACTTTAAGTTATTTGCTTGATGAAACCATACATAAAAAAAACTGATGAGCATTCCCTCTTTATAAATTAACGGAAAATATCGTACTACAAATGAACTACTTAGCCTACAATCAGTGGAATCAATTCCTCGATAAGAATTACTTGAACGTGCTGTAAATTCAATAGCTTGTCAAGCATGTCAAAATAACCTTTGTCACGCAACAAAATATCAAGCATTAAAATTGATGGAGCTAGATCGAAGAAAAAAGTAAAGGCATGGTTAAGCTATTAAAAATAAGTTACAAATAGAAAACACAAACGAGGGGATCTTGTGTTTTATTGCATTTTGATTCAGGAGAGCTTTTGTGAAGATTCATTGAATTTAAGCCGTATACTCTGCACCGTATATGGTAGTGCGGTGAATATAATAAAAGTAAAGACGCTATCGTCCATTATCGATAGTTATCTGGATGTGGAGGTACAATATGAAGGTGCGGTTAAGTACAGTAGTTTCAGGTGAATGAACTAAGATAGAGTAATTAATGTTTAATCACTTAAGAATGAAATATTTTTATTTTTAGAGACAAAGGAGGTACTTCATGACATTGTTACTAATAAAAGATACGAAGATTAAAGATAACGTAGTGGAGCTGAAAAATATATTTCAGAAATTAAATGAACTGAGAGACCATACATAAGAAAAATTAATGGGATGTGATCTCCATACTGTAAGACATTAAATAACTTTGAAATGGCACCTGTATTATGAAAATACTAGGTGCTATTCAAGGGAAAAGTAAAAAGAACTTTGCCGTGCACTAGAGTATTAGTGTTTGTTTCATTTAGGTCATACCGTTTCTTCGACTGCGATCCCAATCATATCGGTCCTTCACAAAACGCGAAGAAAATAAGAGACAGTTGGCCGCTCAGGAAGACAGTTGTCAAACATGCGGTTAACTTGTCAGACAATTGAACATTTCCGGTGAAACCGTAAGACCTCTCTCGTCTACACCATTTAAGTAAGACGTACAGTCTGAGCAAGTGAGTTCCTTACACGCTTTTTGAAGTCCATAAGAAACAACGAGTGGAAACTGTTCATTATTGCTTTCTTGCCACCGTAACACATTCGTATTCATGATCAACATATATGTTGATCAGTGATAAAAAGTGGATCGTGCATGACATTCTAAACGTTCAAAATATTGGTTGCCAACCTACAATACAATCTCGCATTGCGTACGACCACTTATATACTCACGCAAGATTATGCTTTATGTCAGGTGGGCTGGTCATCAAGTGTGTCACTATGCTATTAACAACAGGTAAAACAATCACTGTGGACTTGTACTCGCAACAGGTAGAACGTGTACAGCCGGAATTGCAGCAAGAGTAAGCAACAGAAAGCACTGGTTAATCGCGAAAATGTACACGAGGCAGCATGTCACGCTGTTGGCTAGGAATATCATACAGTGACTTCCTGGAAGACTTTGTATCATTCTTATTACTTACCTGACCTTGCACCATCAAATTACCCCTTACATTTCCTGAACAACAATCTGCTCCAAAATTTCTTTATCAATACAGCACACTTGTGCCAAGATTCATGGATTTTTTGTGTGTGTGTGTGTGTGTGTGTGTGTGTGTGTGTGTGTGTGTGTGTGTGTGTATATATATACATGCTACAATGTTTGTAGTATATATTCTTTTACGTCATTAAAAATGGTAGGATCTTTCTTCTTTACTTAATATTTATCTATAGTTACTGTTTTTTTTTTTTTCTTTTTTGTATGTGTCATTTTCGGTCATACTATTACAGAACAACTCCATATAGTCAACTATATAGATTATCATTTACAATATTAAGATTAATATACTAGCCTCTATAATACTTTAAAACACAAATGAGTAATTCATTTAATTTAAAGTAAATAGAAAAACATACCCAAATAAAGAATGAAAGAAAAATTTTAACATCGATTATAAAGTAAAAAACTTTTGTGACATGACGAAAAAAATCAAAACCAAATATAATGTATGACGGAAATTAAAGATAATATAAATTTTCATATCAATTTTAATCATTTTTATGGTATTTTTATGAAAATACTTTAGCGATATATTGGCTGAATTATTGTGGTTGTTGCAAATATAAAATTCAATAGACTAGTAAATGTTATGAAAATGAAATAATTAGGAAATAAATTTTAATATTGAATACTAATTCTATAGCTTTTTTTTTGTTGCAAAAATGTTGATTTATTTTAAAATCTTGCAATACAGCTTCCAGATCCTTATTTCAAAATAGGAATTTTGTTCTGAATTCCACATTCCAATTTTGGCAACCTTATAGATATCATTTGCTTGATCGGTTATGAATAGGATTGATGCATTCGTTCTACTTTACACATCTAATTCATTTCTGTTTGTATATTGAGAAAAAGGTATTTGTACTTTTTATTTAAGTGTTTTACAATTGCAGATATCCCAGGAAAGAATATTCCGTAATAGTAAAAAATGGTGTATTAAAATTTACTCACATGGCATTAAGTCTGTATTTGCAGAAAGAAAACTAAATTAGAGTTTTTTAATCATAGAAGAGAAATCTATAAACTGTCTCTATAAAAACCGTAATAAATATTATATTTGTGTGTATTCACGCAAATGGGTATTAATTCACATGCAATCGCATTTAGAAAATATAATATTGCCCCCAATGTATCATTTACAATTATTGATAACATATCAACAGAGCTGGCAGCGGAATGCTTAACAATCTAGCTTTTGATTCACAGTTCGGGTAGGTATCGTGAAGCTGGGTGGTCAGGTAGTCATTCTCATTAACAGAAGGTAGTGAGTTAAAATCATTTCTTAACCGAAGATCCCTTGTGTTCACTAAAAAAGGTTGATATACGTTAAATAGGTATCGGTTGCAATGTCATCACAGTGAAATGATACCGTAATCGTTCGTCTGCCTGATATTTGCTTCAGATTTACGATGACATCTATCTGGATTTGTCCAACAATTGGTAGAGTTCAACTAAGATTACAAGGTTTGGTTTGCCTGTCACTCAATGGTCATTTTTTGCACACGCGGGCTAATTAGACCGTGACCTACGGTTTAAAGTGGAATTCCGAACCACTACAAACATCCATGCCCAAGGTGAGATTCGAACCCACGAACTGTTGAACCGAAGGCAAGAGCGCTCTTGTCAGGTGCGACAACAATTCATACTTTATTCCCATCTCAAGCATGTTTGCATATGTAATGTGGCTTGCAAAAATCACCTTTGATTAAATAATGAATCAAGGAGATATACATGTCTCCATTTTTGAACTTAAAATTATACACTTTACACGAAAGATGGATTCCGTCTTTTCTAGAGATCAATGAATTTGCTTATTTGCACTATGTCCATAAAATAGAACAAGGAATAATTCATCGCACCGATGATAACCTCTCAAACAAGTACCAGAATTTTGTTACTATAAAACTATTGTTATTACTAAAAATAGTTATTACTATTTATTACTATAAAACTATTGATTTTAAACAATATAATTGGAATCAAATACAAGAACATTTGTTCCTGTAATGGAGCCGGTCACCTATGGGTAATAAGAGATCATAGTTCACTTCCAGCAAGCTCACTAAATAAGCTACCTGCTCCATTCGACTGATTTCATATAAGATGAATGACAGTTGTATCGCGCATTTTGAAAAAGATTAGTTAATGTAATGTTTTTTCCAAAGTTCTAAAAACATTACATTAACTACTAAAAGTCTCGCGTAATTATCAGGCCAGATTTCGATTCATAAAGTGAAAGATTTGAAATAAACAACGAAGCATATGGCTAATCTATCTCGTTGCATTCAATGATGTCGCCCTCTAACTACATACAAAAAAATTGTTGACATATTTTGTCATGGTCGGCATGGAGACATAATAGGTAAAGATTTTTTGGAGTTTGATATATCTGCTTAGCGTGATAAAGATTCTCAATGACTGAAAAAATATCCTACGACGTGGTTTCCCACCCTTTTTTTACAATATTTTACTAATAACGGTGAGTGTAAGACGAAAATAGCAGAGTACTTTTCGAACTTTTTATAAAATATAAAAGGAAGAGTTTTTGCGAGCTTTGCCAGCATCATCTGCACATGCGTAAACTCTGTAACCATTAATGCGCATACGCAAATATAAGGTATTTTGTTGACAGCATCACTCTTAGGGGCTATAAAACGCAGTTAGAACAACAACACATTTAACTGGATTAAGCATGAATTAGAGAACAAAATGTTCGATATCAATAATATATATTTTTAATGGGGTCACAATGAAAGGAACAGTACAGTTCTTGACTGGAAGATGCCGAAAGTTGTGGCGAACGACTGCAAGGAATTTAAGGACAAACTTGACGCCGATGAATTCTATATTATCGAGTGAAAACTTTTGAAGAGAACTTCTTAAACACAATTTATAAAGTTTTACTGAATGATGGCTGGGACTCTGGGAATTTTTACGCATTGGAGCAGCGGTCGCTGAAGTGATAATCCGCGAGATAATTTCGCTGGTCTGAAGAAAATTGTGAAATATTCTTACCCATC
Source organism: Latrodectus elegans (assembly GCA_030067965.1). Classification (NCBI taxonomy): domain Eukaryota; kingdom Metazoa; phylum Arthropoda; class Arachnida; order Araneae; family Theridiidae; genus Latrodectus; species Latrodectus elegans. Next base: position 32,763,836 of record CM057814.1, on the reverse strand, counting down.
ACGTTAATTTATGTTTAAAGATCATTGAAACATAATTCAACTCATAACATGTGAAAAATTTAAAAAAAAATACTTCATACGTTACGGTTAATCAGTCCTTCTGATGTAGCAGCATTTCTTTAAATACATGTTTTTTCTCATCTCATACCTTTAAAAAGTTTCAATCATCTGAAACATTTCAAGGTAGACTTACGAACGTATTGAGTTGTGTTTAAAATATGCTCAATATTTTTTTTTGGGTTATTAAGGAAGTTTTAGTGCATTTTCTTTTGTATATTGGTATTTGTTATAGACAAGTTTGATCTTAAATTTTAACTATGTGCATATTTTCTTTTATTTGATATTTACTGGGATGAAATTAGTTTCACTTCCTTAAATTTTTTATTTTATATTCAAATAAATTAAGTTCATAATGAGTGAAAAAAAGCATTTCTTTAGTAATTCAAAACGCATCTAGAACGATAAAAAAAAAAAACATTAATAATATTTGACCTAGTCGTGAACTGATCTGTGAATAAGACTCTTGAGAATCTTCACTAAGCACCATTTTAAAAAATGTTGGAAAGAGAGGGGGAGAAAATGCATGCAAAGTGTAAGTAAAAACATCATTCTTATTACTTAAAATTTCGATTCACTGAAAAATCTGGCAGCGAGCTGGGTCTGCGGTTTCTCTATGTTGTACGTTCTGAAAGCTTATCAATGAGACCTTAAGACCTTCCAAACTAGTAATCCGAATTCAAAGCGTCCGGATGTAGCAAAAACATCACTAGAATATTTTGAAAGAATGCATGAGAAAATGCAAAAGGAAATAAATCTTTTTAAAAAAATTACCATGAAAGATAAATCATAACTAAAGACTTCCTATCTCATGCTCAAATGAGATCGCGAAATGCGAAAAGCTGAATAAGATTGGAGAAGAATTAATTTGCAAGTTATAAACTTGTGAAAAGATTTTGGGAATGCAGGCTATTCAGAAATTGAAAATAATTACTATGCCTGCTAATACTATAAAGTGAAGAATCGTAGATAGGAATAAGGGCAATCAAATAATACACTGTTGAAAAAAATTCCTTAATTTATTCAATACAACTTAACAAATCTACGGAACTTTCAAACAGAGATTACTTCGTTATTATGTGAGTTTTAAGTAGGAAGGGGAATTATACGAAGAATTGCATTGTTTGCTTAATTTGACGGGTATAACAACTAGCCCTAAGATGCTTGAAGCTTTAATAGTTACTCCCAGGAACATGAAATTGACTGAATAAAATATATGAGGATATGCACAGACGGTACTACAAATGTAACTGGTAACGAATGTTGGTCACCAAGACATTTGTGCAATATACTACAAGAACAAGTTGCAGTGCAAAAATGTTCGCAGAACTACACTTATTATCACAAAAAGGAAATTTGACACAAAACACTCGATTCTTGAATATATGAGATCCTTTGTGAAGCAATGGGTTCCTAGTATACTTATTTTCTTCAACATTCTGAGGTGAGATGGATTTCAAGGGCCAAAATGTTTATCTGATTATTCACCTTGTGGGAAGAAGTCCAGGAACAAAATAATCGGGAATAGTGGAAATTCTTGTCCAAGAATGAATGTCCAACAAAGTTTGCATATCTGGCAGATATTTTTCCCAATTAAAGGAACTAAGCATTTTCTTGCAAAGACAACTTAACTGCGTGTTCACACTACGAAGTAAAATGGATGCTTTTCAATAAAAAAAATATTTCTGTGACGAAAGCGGTTGGTTGAAGGCGGTCTGGAAATATTTTCTAATTTTGATGAATGCATGAAGGAAAGGGTTAACCAAAACGCAATAACCCTAAAAAAGACTTGGAATCACTAACAGAATCTTTTGCTTATAATAAGAATGAAGAACTCAGACATGATAATAGTTCCATTTCTCGCACAAACTCTGGATAATAATAATTTAAGCAAATATCTAAATGAAAGCCTCATCGAACCTATCGTCCGAAGAAACTCTCAAACTTAATTCAACTTCATAAAAATCTAAGTTTTGGCTTTCCATAATAAGTAACTAACATTTTCTTAGTAACAGGTAATGAAATTTTTGATTCAATGATTTATTTATATGAAAACTTATCAATTTCATCTGTCACAGTCATCAAAACACGGTTTTGATCTCAGCTTGAAATAAATGCAGTTCTCTGCATTGCGTAAATAACATCGCATCCAATTGTACACAATCTTATTTCAAATAAGCAGAAACAACCATCACACAAGAAATGTATAGTGTGCTAAAATTTCGATATACCTTCCCTTGTTAATTGTTTTTACAGTTTTTGCAATATGGTTTATTAGTTAATATTTTATAATTTCTTTACAATTAATAATTTCATTTTATTGAAGTACATTTCATGTATTCTTAGATTATAGTTGATTTCATAAATTTATTTAAAACAAAAATATCATTAGTATACAGTCCGTGGGATTCAAATATTTACTGGTCAGTCAGATCAAAAAGTTTGACGGCTGCTCCATTGGAGTATTTACAAACAACTTGTGAACTAGGACCAATTTTCGAAAAGATATCAGGCTTCAAAATACCTGAGGGCCCGAAATAGTATATGCTCCTGTTTAGTATGTAACTTTTTTCAGAAGGCTTAGCCCAAAAAGTGTATAAAACAGCCAGAAGACAGCATTTATTTTACAACACACTGGAAACAATTCTTGGACTCTATAACACGCTATTTTTAATTAGATGCAGCTGCCTATACTAGGCAACGGTAAGGCTTTTTCAATTATTATCAGCAATCTTGACATCTTTATATACACGGAGAAGAGTTTGTTTTCCAATCTTAGGATTTTTTGATTCTCAAGTTTAATTTCTCTTGTAAAGATTCATTTTCAATCTCTCCACACATTCCATATAAATTGATGAAGTTTTAAAGTAATATAATGTATTGCGTAAGACAAGCTTTCAGCCATTATCCATCAAAATTGGAAATTAGACCATCAAGTAATGATTGGATGGGATTGGTTGGGATTGCAATACCAATATTCCCCATACCGGTATTTTGGGACAATTTTATAATATTGGGATTCAGAATTTTAAAACCGCGTTTTTTCTATATTTACAAAAAAAATTTTTTTTTAAATTGTCTCCACTGTATTTTAAGGAGTCATCAACATAACAAAATAGTATACGTTTTTGTTTTTATATCTCACTAACGAGTAATATTAATTAGAATATGAATAAGATGCAAAGGTGCACAGTCTAAAGAAGTAATGCCATATGTGAATCACCCAACGGTTTAGTTTGTTTGTAGCTCAACGGTCATTTTTTGCATACGAGGGCTAATTAGAACCGGGACCTACGGTTTAAAGCGGATTCCGAACCACTACAAATATCTATGCCCAAGGTGGGAATTGAACTCACGAACTGTTGAACCCAAGTCAAGAGCGCTAACCATTCGGCGAATCATCCAAAGGAGGCGCGACCAAATTACAGCTTAGAACGATACTGTTAACTCGCAGAATTCGTATTATGATTTTCTCATATGTGACAAAAAGGTTGTAGTTGTAAAGAAAGTGAGTAATATTTAGAAGCACTTCAACATTTTTTTAAGTTGAATAATTTGTTATTGACATACTATTTGCGTGTCATATTTAGGGCTCAAAAAATTTTTCAAATTTTTTAAATTGCTCATAGTTGGTAAACTTTTAATGAATAAGTATATAAAATAATCTTATGATAATACTCCGGTTTGCTTTCATTATTTATATAATGAAAATAAAATGGTTGCACAATGTAAGAAGTATTCAAAGTCAATGGGGGAAGTACAAGCGAACTTTATACACGTTTAAAAATAAAACGTGATACAAATTTGTTAAAGATGAAATAATCTAATTACAATAAAGATACAATTTATAAGCCCAAGCCACTTCAGGAAATTTAGGTTTTATGAAGAAAAATTCAACGATATTATCAGCAAACATAGAATTTGATGGTTTATCATTTCGAATCTTTTGCACATCTACTGAGTAAAGAAAATCACTACTATTCGCAAAAGGTTTTAAAAATCTATCAACATCAATTAACACTATAAAGACAGTTAATAACTACGTTAACGCAATTTTTTAAGCAAAAGTTAATACAATTAAAAGCAAATCTTGAGAAATTTAGCCTTATATTTCATGAATACATTACAATTTCATGAAGTGTAAAAAATGTATTCTATTTAAATACAAGTACTCATTCAGAAAAATATTTTTTGATTATAGGAATTGTTCATGTCTCGGGAAGTATGCCAGCCAAAATAAGGAGTAGAAGAAGTGCTTTAATCTAATTTAGAAAAACCTAGATCATCCCTAAAAGAAGATATTGTATCCATAATAACTGATAGTGAAACGGTTATAAAAAAGATGGAAAATTGAGTGGTGCAAATCAGCAATTATGTTGTATTCACGGAATTCAATTAAGAACAAAAGATGAATTATACCAAAAAGTATAGAGTAGGAGAAACCAAATACTGTGCACATAGATACCTCTGATTCTGACTTTGTACAGAGTGAGAGAAAAAGGGACAAGGAAGATCATGACAATACAACTATTCAAGATAATATTGCCAATGAGGATCAAATACTAAATCATCACGAATTGCTTCCTATAATTTATTAAGCTGAAAAATCTTTAAAATCGTTAAACGTTCCCTTACAAAAAATGCTTTGTTATAACAATATACATATATATACTAACTAAAAATAAAATAGAACATTTGTTAATATTAGAGTGTAAAACACAATGAAACAGTTTAATTATTAATGATGGAACTATTTTTTTTGAAACTATAAAATGTAGTCCAAAAAGCAACAGTCGATTTAAATCCACAAAATAATTTTTCCAAGATTGAATTTGCTTTAATATCATGAATTGTATAAGTACCACTTATACACTTATACTTATACAATTGTATAAGTACCACTTATACAATAAAACTGACTTCCGAGCATTATGTCGAAGAGATTCTAATTCATTAGCAGTTAATGCAACAATAAATTTCATCTTGCAGTCACAAAGAGAACTCCCCATATCACCATCTAAAGAACTATACATTATATTGAAAATTTACACAAGAGAAAGGAATATCGAAATAGAAAATGTCACACGGTATTTACATATTTAAAAATTATGATTAGGAAAATGAAAATAAAGAGACTAACCGATTCAAATTTGATCAAATTTATGGTATACATTTTCTTAAAAATTACTATCCACATTCTGAACTATTTAATACAGTTATAGAAGGTGATTATTACATTAATGTCGAAAATGGAAAGAAATTGTCTGTTGAACGAAAATAAGAATTAAAGATAACGAAAAAAATAACAAAAGTGCAATGTAGAAATCAATTATATCGAAAACCATTCAATGAGCAATCGATTAATTTAGAAACCAGGAATTTGAAAGTAAATTATTGGAAAAAATATATCACGCATTATTCATAGCATCGATGACATAAGAGCGTTTTCAACAGCTGGTAATTGATACAAAATTAGGTTCCTACCTTAATGAGGGTATAATTGTTGTATTATGTTACTTAAAATCACATTTCAAAAATTTGTAATAGTACCACAGACTTAATAGTGGTATTATATTTTTTGCAATTAAAATAATAAACAAGAGGTTTATTGTTACTTCACTTTAATTCATACAAAATTGTAAAGGAAATAATGAACACGAGTACTTTACATCAATTATTAGTGCTCTATAACATCATGACTTAAAATGTTAATTGATTCAAATGTTTAAAAAAAATTAAATCTTGTAAATAGTCTCACCTAAACTTGCATAATAATTCTATATTCTATACTTTCATTTAATTCTGTATACATAATATATGTTGTTCATAATAAGAATAGTTATTTTGTTAGATAAAATTTAATACTGCAAGTAATATGCTACATTAATTTTTTGTCAACTCATGTAAATTGCTATTAATTTAAGATTGTATAACTTCTTATTTACTTTTCCTGTAATTACTTCTACATTTTCTTCATGTAATACTGTCACTAAATTTTATAATAACTAATTTCAATCATATAACTGAACTGTGATGCAGACACCTACTGCGCTGGGATGCCCGAAGGTTTTCAAGCCCTACCAATGTGAATATAATTTTTAATAAACCAAAGGCTGTGTCATAAGTGGGCCCCCGTAAATGTTACGGAAGACTCTCGGAGATGGTGGGGCATAACCCGATAACCAGTTGGTAAAGTCCGGGGTCCTGCCACTTTGCTATGTTATGTTCCTTCACTTTAGTGATTCTTTATATACTATAGTAATTTATAAGCTACAAAAAATAGTTGGTGATACATACCTCCTACAATAAAATTGAGATAAAACAAAAAAAAACATATTCTCACTACAGGTATTAAAATAAGTATTCCGGTATTAAGATCTAAAACAATACCGAATAATGTTATCGAATTTTTGTTCCGATATTGCAATCCCTAGTTTGTACAATAGAATGATACTCTTCGTTATGTAATTTCATTTACATAAAATACTCCGGAAAAATATAAGTAATTAAATATTTTCTGAATAATTATATTCTCAATAAACGAGATGCAGTGAAAAAAAGTCAGTTGCTCTCCCCATCCCGAAATATTTTCATGCACATGGTTCAAATTAAATGAAAAATGTGCATCTCATGAGCAACAGTCAGACAGTCACACTGAAATCCTCAACAGTGGCTAGTATCCAACTTGGGATCCTTGAATAGGGCTATTCTAATCTTAGGATATCCATTTCAAAGGCCTGTTAAAAATAAAAAAAATGACAGTGCAGCACTCTCGCTATTTATTTATTAGTTAGTATATTTCTTTTCAACAGACAGATTATATTATTAATATATATATATATGTATATATATAACATTTATATATATATTATATATATATATAATATATATATATATATATATATAACATTTATATATATATTATATATATGTATATAAAGGAGCTCTTTGGAAAATTTTCCCATAGTTGAACAAAGAGAGAATATTCCGTTATTCAATCCGGTTACGACTACACTGACGAGGAGGAAAACAAACTTCCCAGAAATATTTTGCAATTGTTGGATTCAAGGGTCATCATACGCATATCAGTAATTTCCCACATTCGCTTTGTATACACTGAAAAGTACCCTTGTTGCTCGAGGGGCATTGGGACCGTAAGAGGAGTGGTATTAGATTTATTTGGGTTTGATTATCACTTAACGTTATCTCTCTTGTGTACGAGATAACTGATTGGACCGAGACGTACAATTTAAAGGGATTTCGAACTACAGACATCCATGGGATAGGGGGAACTTGAACCCACGAAGACTTGAAATTTATGCACAGTCCCAACCATTCAGCTGTCAATTCGACCTTCTTGAGTAAGAGGAGGAATGAAAGAGTTTCATTTATAAAGGTTAGGTTAAATCAAACTCAGCTGCTGACAACGTTTTTTGAAATGGAATAATATTTTAAGGCTAAGAAAAAGGATTCCCTTGATTCATGTGCTCTTAGATATTTTGTATCGGGGAGGCCTTAGTGTTTAACAATTTATTTCAACAGAGAACATGCACGCCTTTTTTTTAATAGATAGCTTGCCGGCATTTACAACGATAATTCTATTCTATCGTTTTTATTGCTTCGCTCGTAATATGTTTTTTAATGTATGATTTTCGTTCCATTAGATATCTCCGGCTATTTCGGGGATGAAAAAATATTGTCTCGATTGATTTGATAATTTTAGGATTTTACATCCTATTTTATTTTCCATGCAGATAACATTTATATTCAAACTATACAAGAATGGAACCGACCAGAGAATGTGATACCTTGCTAACATGATTTTTTCCTGGTTGATATACTCCATATTTATACTTCGTTCCATTAATTTCTAATTACTGGTCACAATATGGTTCCCAGCAGTTAACTCGTTAATAGTATCAGGTAGAGTAATGCTAATTTATCTATATCCTGTTCCCATCAATTTTGTAATGCACTACATTTCCGATTTCCTAATGTTTCAAGCTTGAAAAACTATTCTTTATAAAATGATATAAAAAACTCACGTTAGGTCAAGTCTGATAGATTTTTGTAAAGTATGGTAAATTGAAAAGTTTACTGCAACAAGTATTCAGGTTTGGAAATGAATGTTAATTTTCAGACACAGCTTTCATAACGAAGACGAATTCTGAAAGAGTGACATATAATCTGTTGAGTTCGATATTTCATAAAAGTTACGTGCACAATCGCGATTCCTTCAGCTTATTGAGTTATTTTGCTGCCTCTCTGACGGAGACACAAACCTCTGTAATTCTATAAATTCTATATTTCAAATGAAATTTAAGACGTTATAAGCTATGCCGGAAAAGAGTTAAAACGCAGACAGAGAATTCCTGCTCTCAGCCTATAGTTTTATAAGAGATCTGCTACTTCAATTAAATTAAATAGGTAGAAACAAGCAATAAACAAATTGAAGTTTCCAATTAAAAAAAAATCGGTCACAAAATCATGGGTGAGAAAAAGAGTTCGATACAGAGCTTCGGGAACTACTGTAGGGTTTGTTTATCGCTCAATAGTTAATTTTTGCATAAGATGGCTAAACTGACCAGGATCTACAATTTACGAAGGATTCTGAACAATTCTAGACATATAATCCCAAAATGGGAACTGAATATGAAATTTGCTGAAATTAAAGGCTATACCGCTTGTTTGTGCCAGCGCTTTGAAAATTGGCTTATTTTTTCCTTGCGCCAAATGCGCCAAAAACCCCAAAGGCCGTGGAATAAACACTTTAGTTTTGTTGTCGTTCGAACAGCCACTCGTGCTCTTTTGTTAGCTTGTAAGAAAGCGGGTTTTACCCCAATTGTTAGTTGCTAAATAAAACTTTATTTGAATCGCATGGAATTATTCTAAATACATTACACCACATTTTCTGGTCCGTCGAGTCAGAGAACCAAACAGGAATTATGTTATCCATTAAATAATTAAATCGAAAACGCGGTAATATTCAAACCAAATTTGCTTAACTTTCGTCGAAAATATTAAAAGATTTGGAAGAAACTGAACTTTGAGCAGTTTTAATTTCATTGGAAGATATTAAAACAAATTTGAAGCAATAAAACAGGAATACTTCGAAATAGAAAATGATGAGGTATTTAAAGAAGCTGAAAAAATTTTGGACAAAATTGACGATGAGATTCACGAATTTCAGGTCAGTGCTAAACTTTACAAATCGATTGAACTTAAAAACAAAAGTTATTGTGCTGAAAAAAATATTCGATTACCTGAAATTCCTTTACCACAATTTGATGGCCAATTAAATAATTGGAGCTCCTTTAAGGAACAGTTTCAAAATTTAATAGAAAATAATCCAACATTATCAGAGTTTCAGAAATTTTACTATTTGAATTCTTCCCTTAAAGGTGCTGCAAAACGTGCAGTCACCAAATGATAGTTATCAATCGTTGTTTAAAGCGCTCACGCTTCGTTATAAGAATACTCTAATTGTTGAAAGTCATGTTCAAAATATAATAGTAAACCATTAACCAAAGAAAACCCTTTTGAGCTTCGTATGCTTATTGATAATTTGCTGAAAAACATTCGTTCTTTGAAAGCACTAGAATTTGAACGCAATAAATTTGTTGACATTTTATTAACAAATTTAATTTGTGCTAAATTAGATAAAGAAACTCAGACAATTTCAATTAACTGTTGATACCCATGAAGTGCCAACTTGGGATGCTTTCATTAATTTCTTAGAAAAGCAATATCAAATATTAGAGAACTTAAAAGCTACTTGTTTTGATTCAAAACCCAAGTTTTCAAACCCTGTTAACAATAATGGAAAAAACTCATTTCCATCTTACAAACCAGAAATGTTTTCGATTAAATCTGCCTCACAATATTGCATTCTTTGTGATTCGAATCATTTATTTTATAAATACCAATTATTTATAAATATGAAAGTACTTGAACGATTTGATTTTTGCAAATCTAAAAATTTGTGTTTAAACTGAATTCATCCCGGAAATTAAATGAATTCTCGTCTAAATCTAGATGTGTTAAATGTCACCAAAAACATCACTCTCTTTTACATAGATCTGAAATGCAGCCTTTCTGAAAACAACATCGCCCAATCCCAAACATAAATAATTCGGAAAGTTTCGAAACTGATTTCCCCACTTCATCTGCCCAACAGGCGCCACTCAAAAGTGAAGACTCTTCATCTTGCGTATTGAAACAGGAGGGAGTGATTCAGAAATTTATTTCATAAACAAAAAAGGCTCATGTTCTTAGTACTGCTTTTATTTATGAGAGAGATTATCACGGAGAATTTAAGTAGTGTAGAGTTATATTGGATAGCGCCTCTCAAGCTTCGTTTATTACTAATGATTGTGCAACATATTTGGGATTGAAACGAAACATGATTAATGTTCCAGTTGGAGGATTAAATGGGTCGTTAGTATCAGTGGGGCAATTAGTAAATACAGTTATCTCTAGTAAACGATAATGAATTCGTAACAGATATCGAATTCTTAGTAGTTCCAAAAATTACTAATTTGACACCTTCGCAAAAATTGGACATTCGCAACATACATTTGCCTTCGGGTATCGCACTTGCGGACTTTCGATTTTTTGAACTATCAAAAGTAGGTATTTTGCTTGGAGCCAAAACTTTCTTTGAAATTTTGATACCTAGTCAAATTAAAATAAATAAAGATATTTTGCTCCAAAATACATATTTCGGATATTTAATTACTGATAGTGTGCCATGTAATCCTATAAACAAAACTTTTTGTCTCTAACTCGTTGAAGAGAGTGATCTAGACAAAACACTAAGATCGTTCTGGAAGGTTGCAGCTTTGGAAGAAAAGTCTCCTATGATTGATGAATTGAAATACTGCATGGAACATTATAATGCCTAGCATTCTAGAGATATTAATGGTTGTTATATAGTTGAAATGCCCTTAGTAAATAACTAAGTCGAACTTATTTTATCCAGAGATTTGACCGTTAGAAGGCTTAATAATACTAGTATTCGACTTGATAAAAATCCAATTGTCAAGGAACTTTATCGTGATTTTCTCAAAGAATGAGGAACTTGGGCATATGGAAGAAGTTAACGAAAGTGTTCTTCCACATCCTCATTATTATATTCCTCACCAAGTTGTACTAAGACCAGACAAAAGTACGAGCAAAATTAGAGTTGTATTCACACAATGCTTCAGCAAAAATTTCTAATGGTGTTTCGTTGAATGATTTATTATTAAAGGGTGGAACTGTTCAAGATGAACTATGGTCAACTCTCTTACGATTTCCCAAACATTTGATTGCTTTCACACCCAATGTGCAAAAGATGTACCGTCAAATTATGGACCACCATTCGCCGCAAGATTTAATTCGAATTGTTTGGAAACATAGTGACTTTGAAAACTTGTCGTTTTGAAAACTTATCTCCTTGGTTGTCCATTGACTACTGTTACATATGGAACAACTTGTGTTCCGTTTCTAGATACCCGAACTCTTCTCCAATTGGCTGAAGATGAGAAGGAAAGATTTCCATTAGCATCACCGGTAGTCAAAAAGGATTTTTATGTCGATGACGTGCTCAGTGGTGCACCAAATTTAGAAACAGCTTCAAAAATTCAGCATCAACTAATAGGCATGTTGCACACAGGTGGAATGCATTTGTATAAATGGAGCTCTAACAATTCTGAACTTCTTTCACAAGTAACAACAGCTCATCAAGAATATGTCTTTGGAAAAGATGAAAGTACTTCCGTGAAAACGTTAGAGATGTCCTGGAATTCTAAGCAGGATAGTTTTTACTTTACATCGAACAGTACTGATTACCCGATCATCTTAACAAAAAGGAAAATACTATCATTCATTGCCAAATTATATGACCCTTTGGGTCTGGTAGGATCTCTTATTGTGAAAGCCAAGATTCTAATTCAAAAATTATGGTTACTAGTTTTATCTTAGGATACAGAAGTTCCCGCGAAAGAAACATTAGAATTTCAAAATTTTATTCGTAATATACAAAACATCTATTTGTTGCGAATTCCTCGTTGTGTCATCCCTAAGGAAACTACACTTCTGGAAATTCATGGTTTTTCAGATTCTTCAGAACAAGCTTATGGAGCTTGTATTTTTCTCCGCAGTAAAGATTGTTTCAATAACATCAGTGTGCATTTGTTATGCAGTAAATCCAGAATAGCACCAGTTAAATGAGCAACACTTCCACGTTTAGAGCTTTTAGGAGCCATGCTTCTATCAAAACTTGTAAACAAGGCTCTTGAGGCAATGCAACTTGATGTTGATGGAGTCCATCTTTATACAGATTCAACTATTGTTCTATCATGGATAAGACCACCACCACATCATTTAAAATGCTTTGTAGCCAACAGAGTTGTACAAATAACGGACTTAACAAGCAAATTTGAATGGCATATTCAATGAAAAGACAACCCAGCTGATCCATTGTCAAGAGGACTTTTCCATGGATGAACTTATCGAGTGCAAACTTGGGACGATAGGTCCTGAGTTTTTATACTGTGATTTCAGCTTGAGAGCAAACTCTGATTGTGCGTCTACTGATCCTGCATATGCAAAAGAACTTAAACCATTAGTGAACACATATGTTCAATCTATCGCTCCCAATGACCTTTTTGAAAATTTCTATGAACTGTCAATATTTCTATAATTATTTGAAACTAATTAGAGTTCAAAGATTCATTCGAAAATTGCAAATAAAGGCAACATTTGGTCAATTTATTAACTGTTCTGAACTTACTCATATTCGTGACGTTTTAGTTGGAGATGCTCAAGCCAAAGAATTTGGTGCGGAAGTATTACCTTTAAAAAGGGTAAAAACATACCGGATCAAAGTTAAAATTCCTCAATCCTTTTCTGGATGAAAATCAATTTTTACATGTCGGAGGTAGATTAATTAATTCTAAACTAAGCGAAAATACTAAACATCCTATAATTTTACCTAAGAGTTATAAACTTACTACTTTGATACTAGACTATTTTTATAAAAAAATTTTGCATGTTGGTCTTAGTTCCTTACTTTACCTTGTTAGGCAGCAGTTTCAGCCGAATAGAGGTAGAAGTCAATACAGACAAATAGTGCACAAATGTGCTACTTGTTTCAAGAACAAGCCAATTTTAGCTAATCAAATTATGGGCAATTTGCCCAAGGAACGAGTAGTAGAAACATTTTCATTTTATCACTCTGGAGTAGATTATTGTGGTCCCTTTTTGATTAAATTTAAAAACCAGCGTAAGGGTATCCTAAACAAAATTTATGTTGCTATTTTTGAGAGCCTTGCTACTATAGTGATACTCTTAGAGGTAGTAACAGATTTATCATCAGATGCTTTCATAGCTACCTTAAAACGGTTTTTTTTTTTTTTTTTTTTTTTTTTGCGTCATGGTAAGTGTGCTAAAATTTTTTCTGGTAATGCCACAAATTTTTAAGGGCATCCAAAGAATTAAAAAAATTACACAATTTTCTAATGCAACCAAGTGAGCAAGTAGCAAATTTTCTCTTTACAGAAGGAGTCGAATGTAAATTCATTCCTCCCAAATCCCCCAATTTCGGTGGAATATGGGAAGCAGGAGTCAAGTCATTTAAATTTCATTTAAAATGCATCATTGGCAACTTGACATCTACTCTGGAAGAATTAGTAACTGTTCAAATAGAAGGAATGTTAAATTCCAGACCTCTTGTTCCCCTTTCATCAGAAGCTGATAATTTTGATCTTCTTACACCTGGACATTTCTTAATAGGGCGAGCCATGTGTCATTGTTAAACCAGATTTGTCTTCTATAGAAAATAATAGACTTGATAAATATAGAAGAATCACTAAAATTGTGCAAAGTGTATGGAAATCATGGAAAACAGATTATTTGAACAATTTGCAAGCACACACCAAATGGCAATTTGATAAAATGAATGTAAAACCAAACACTATTGTATTAGTAAAGGAAGACATCTTCCAATATCACATTGAATAATTGCAAAAATTGTACAAACATATCCAGGTGCTGATAATAAAATCAGTGTTGTAAAATTGAAATTATCAAATGGAAACTTTGTCAAATCTGTATGAAAAATTGCTATTTTACCTATTGCTTAATTTATTATCATTTTGCTATTTTACCTATTGTTTAAATAGTTTGTTTTAATTTGTATTAGATTATGTATCTGTGTTGTGTAGTTAAGTATAGTTCTCTAAGATCTCATTTGTAAATTGTTTTGAAATGATATTTCAAGGCCCGGAGGGATGTTGGCGCCAGCGCTTTAAAAGTTGGCTAACTTTTCCGTATGCCAAATGCGCCAAAACCCCCAAAGGTCGTGGAATAAACACTTCAGTTTTGTTGTCGTTCGAACAGCCACTTGTGCTCATTTGTTAGCTTATAAGAAAGCAGATTTTAGCCCAATTGTTAGTTGCTAAATAAAACTTTATTTGAATCGCATGGAATTATTCTAAACAAATTACTCCACACCGTTAGCCAATCATTCGGTTGGAAACTGAAAATATTAACTTTAAAATGGCTATGATAGTTCAATCATTTTGAGTTTTTACCTTGGAATTTAATTTTTTATTTTTTATTTTTTCATTTTAGCAAATATTCAAATACTTAAGTTTTATTTAACATATTTTTTTTATATTTTTCATCGTTAATTTATTATTTATGTACATAAGCATTTAACGTTTGATTTCATGCGAGGAATTCAATGTTTAAAGATTTTTTGTTGCTTCTCTTGATAATTTTAAGCATGCTTTACTCCTTAATTTCATGAATAAATCATATACAATACTTTGTGTTTATAAAAATGATTTATCAATAAGACAAATATTATATAGCATTTAGAATTCTATCAAATTTAGATTTTTAGTAAACAATAGTAGTCTAGCCTATTGATATCTCAGCAGTCTACATTTCAAACTCAAGTGTGATATGCATTTTTTCTTTCATAAAAAAAATTATTGTATCAAAAATATTTCAAATACAAATTTTACATCAAAAATAATCTACGAAATTTTGTAATATAAATATATATCGCTGTGCTGGCATGCTTTCATGAATGCAACAAAAATGCAATACTCTTTGCATCTTTTTATCATACAAATTTCACGTGTATGGCTTGGTGTCTATTTAGTTAATCACTATAATAGTTGCTAGTATAGTAGTGAAACTTATCGTAAGAAACCATTTTGAACAAAACGTGATCTCTAATAATTTTAAATGTACTTAATATTTTTAAATTTTTTTTCCTCTCTTTAATCTTTCAAGTATCTTTTGAAAAATTTTACATGAACTTAATCTTTCTAGTGTCTTTTATTGATCTGCGCAGCCATACATGTGAAATATAGAATTCATGAAAAAAGTAAGTCTTCAGAATTAAAATCATTAAGTACATATAAAATTTCATACTGCTACTCGAATTAAGGATAGAATGGGAAATTTTATACAAACGATATTAAAAGCATAACCAATTATGATATATCTCACTCATTATTCAGATAATTAAACTAGAATGAGAATTTGTTCTAAAACTAATTTTCCAATGACTACATTTGTTCAAAAATGGTTAAATTAATCAAATTAAAAACATAAACTCAATTATATTTGTTGTTTTTAAACATCTATTTTTTATTTCATTTTTTGGGAGATATTTTCTATCAATAATGGGTGAAATAATGTTGCTATAGTGAAAATATAAAAGTTGTGTTTTATTTATATAATAATGCAAGCTTTCAATTCAACAGCAAATTGTACCATAAGCAAAGATTTCTTTTTCCTCTTCAAAAAATCCATTGATAAAAATATGTGTCTTTAATTACTTAATGTGTAAAATAACTTTCATTGTTTGTAAAATTATTAATCTATACCTATTTATTGGATAGATGAATAAAAAATAATTTGAAGTCTCTTTTTGTTCTTTAAAGGAACTTCATTTACTTTTCACCAAAAAAGATATTATGATATCTTGGATGAAAATTACTCTTTTATTTAGTATGAGAACTCTTCAAACTTTCAACAACTCTATAAACACTTTCAAATTTGCCACACTTTTCAACATTATAAACATCTTAAATTATTTATAAAGCAACTTTCATTAAAATAACTCCATCTACTAAGCAGAAGTATTGCTGCACAAACTGTCTCATACAATGTTTGCAAAAGTAGACTGAATTTAATGTGGAAATTACAAAAAGAAAATTTTATTTGTGATTCGTTTTGTTAAATATAATCAATCATTTTTACTTACATTAAGGGATCATATCTTGTAACAACCAAATCAATCAACTAATTAGATAAAACAATGAAATTGTAGAAAGCCCTGTACTGTAAGCCTAAACAATAAAATAAAAAATTAACCTTAATATCGATTAAATTAAAAATGAAACTATGCATTGAACAATTTTAAATTGAAATTAAATTGAGATACTGTTTTAGCTTTAACATTTTTTAAAACAATTTTTACAATAAGACACATAATACTGTTGTAAATATTTGACATGAAAGATAAATTTTTCTTTTAAAAAATTTTTATATAGAAAGTTTCTTAATGGCTCTCTACAGGTCTATTAATAATTTTATGTAATTTGAAGGCTTTAAATTTGTGACGGGGCTTTAATGATATATGCAAGTCACCAATATATATTTTCCATATCCATTCAAAGTATACAAAAAAAGTATCAGTGGGTGAGATTTATTGGCTAATGATAAAGATCCCATGCAACTAATGTTCTAATCACAAACATTATGAAAAAATTTTCAGTATTTATTGCGTTTTTTACTTTTTTGATCTATTTATTAGGGCCGGCCAACTTGTATAGTGCTTAGCGTGCCTGACTACGAATAGGAAGGTCCTGGGTGCGAATCCCGATTCAGGTATGGATGTACTCTCTCTCTATCCTGTCTTTGTCCTTTTCTTGTGTGTGTGAATGAAGTATGAATGATGCCTACTCTATAAACGGGTCCCTATGGCATGTGTGAGGGTGCGATGGTGGCCCACCCCGTGGTGCACCTGGGGCAACGCCTCGGCGGCTAAGATGTTGCTGTTTCTGGCCGGTTCCTTGGGTATCAGGGAACAATAGATTAATAGACTATGTTGCAGTTGTAACTATCTACAATCTGCCATTGGAAAAAAATATATTTATTAGGTTGTTGTATGGAAATGTCTGTTTACACTCAGAAAATGTAAGAATTAAGTATCACAAAAGTGTTATGTTTAACTTACATAATAATGCAAATTTATTATATAATTTCTTATCAATATTATTATTTCCGATGGTTCTTTATCGATTAAAGACATGGTCAATTTGTATTTTCGTATGTATAAACAGAGAGCTTAAAAAAACTAATCACGAAAAACAAAATGTATTGTATTCCAATCTTTATATTCAATGTTTCACATAAGCAAATCTCTGTGAATTGCAGTAATTTTTTTAATTCTTGTGATCTACTGGTCGAATTAAAAACACAAATATTCAAATCCACTGGTGCAAATAGAAAGCTTCTTGCCGTTTAATGCCTGATAAGATATTAAGAAAAGAAATCCTCTTCTTATGACAACTGTTTCGATGAAAAGAACGAAATAACTATAGTTAAATGGATCGTTAACAAGTGTGTAGCAACAGCGACAAACTTTGATTACAGAAAATCTTTAATCCAAGTCACAAGGCATCAAAAGAAAGTTTAAAATAAAAACAGATTTTCAAATAAGGATTTATGCAATTTAATGACAAATCCTTAACAAAACGTCATCCTATATTGTGTATTAAAATCATAATAAAACTCTAATTAATCAACTCCATTCTTTTTCTTCCTGCTATGGGGAAAACTGAAAGTTATACTTTTAATGTATTTGTCACCATTACACATAAATTATTATCACTCAAACCAAGTATGAAAAATGAATTATTTATTGTATTCGAACTACCATAGAAGTAAGTAACTTTATAGATTTCAATTAGTGTCGTTGTCGGCCAACTTGTCTAGTAGTCAGCGTGCCCGACTACGGTTTGTTTGTCGCTCAACGGTCATTTTTTTACACGAGGGCTCATTAGACCGGGACCTATGGCTTAAAATGGATTCCAAACCACTACAAACATCCATGCCCAAGGTGGGATTCGAGCATACGAACTGTTGAATCCAAGGTAAGAGTGCTAACCATTCTGCAACCAGCTCGGCGTGCCTGACTACGAATAGGGAGGTCCTGGGTTCGAATCCCGGTTCAGGTATGGATGTACTTTCTCTCTCTATCCTGTCTTTGTCTTTTCCTAGTGTAAATGGTTGCCTACATTATAAACGGATCCCTGTGGCATGTGTGTATCCTGAAGAAGTCGAACTCCACACCAAATGTGGTTCAGTTGGAAAAGTGGAGCAGCGCACCCCAATTGGCCAGCCTAGCTGGCACACGAAAATAACAATTAGTGTCGTTTTTCTCAGAAAGAAATTAAATCATTACAATATTAAAAGGAAATTGTTAGTAAGAATTATTCAAATAAGGAATTAAAAATTAAATAAAGGAATTAAATAACTGGTAAAAAAATGGGCTCTGGAAAACAATTTCGTTTTTATTAGGTTTAATCAACTAATCATTACAACAAAAATATTCCACCCAATTATTTGGTTAGACAAAAAAAAAAGTAAAAGCAAAGGAAAGTTACTCATGGTGAATTATATTAAAATTTCCAAAATAAAGTTTAAGAAGTAGAAATTTAAGCAGGCAATTAATGAAAAAAATTGTAAATCTGCCATACTGATGTCATCAGAAGAATGATGAAATCATTTCGAATAAAAGAAAAGCAGCACGAAGGAATTTTATCAATTAGTGACGCAATTGCAGAAAAGTTTTTTAAAAAAAAAGGTAGATTAAAATTGTAAAAATAAAAAGAATGCATATGAAGGATAACAGTAAAATTCCCAAGGTCCCGTTCGCTCATGTATTATTTTCGAAGAAGGAGAAAAAATTACATTTGTGCTTGGAAAAAATATATTAAGGTACGTTATCAGCTAAGTTATGGGCTTGATAACTGTGATTTATGTGACTACTATTGTAAAAAGAACCAGCTTCATTATGGATTGCTTATCCTAATCATCATGTGTGTGGTCCAGATAATAGAATTGATCAGACAAAAGCTTTAAAACAGATGAATTTAGTTTTCGTGAACACTAGTAGCTACAAGCAAAAGTTACTGACACAAGGACTTAAATATTTAGAAAATGTAAGAATTCTATATGCACGAGTAAGTCACTGGGATTTGTTAAATATTATTATTGGTTACACTGTGCTCTAAAGATGGCACATCAAGTAATAGGTCTTCTGCCTATTATGCTTTTAAATTATGAAGATTCCCACTCAGAAATTTCTACCTAACTTGTACATCCCGATTCAGAGCTAGGTGCAGAGAAGTATGCTAGTGCAATAATATTAGGCAGTGTGAAGAAGATAATATACAGGCAGTGAAATTCATTACAAGATATTTTCAACTAAATTTAATTTGCATCTCAAGCAATTGACCAGATACATGAAATATTTGTGATACGAGATTAAAAACTTGATACTTAGGATTTAGAGGAAATAAGAATGGTAAAATTCAAAAATGTTGAACACTTACAAAAGGCTGAAGAGTAAAAAGAAAGACATATCCGGTTGCAGATCTGATGTCAACATAAGAAATTTTTGAATTTCGTTGGAAAAAAAACACTCCTTTTCCAAAATAGATTACATTAATATATTACCATACAAAAAAACTAGGCTTACAATTTTGGAGGCCCTGCTTTTAATAAAATATAAGTCACATGTTCCTTTGGCCGGAAACTGAATGATCTCACGGGTCTCGGAAAATTTATTAGTGTTTAGGAATACATAAATATTTGTACAAAAAATGGGAAAAACAATAGCATATAGAAACTTATGCACTGGATAAAACAAAAACAATAAAACTGTTTTAGTTTTATTGAAATTGCTTCAAATTACAAAAGACAAGATGAACTAAATGAAATCTATAAATGGACATAGAGGATCACTAGGTCATTTACAATCATAGCAACTCAACCAAATAAATCAGAACACCTCCCTGCCAGGTGACTGGTACAATGCGAAAATCTTTCAAAAGAAATTACTGTTTCCTACTGTTCAAATGACATATCAGAAGACTTCTCTTCACTGGTGCATTTACAGACTACTTACTGTAGTTTGTAGTACAGTAACCCTATAATTGTTACTTTTCTATTAATTAAGTTTGAAAAGTTGAAATCTTATCTCAGACAAATTAAATATGACTCAGCGAAGTTATAGAATTCCATTAGTATAAAAAAAAATTTAATCAGATCATTGAAACTCGAAAATGTAGACTATCCTTTTTAGCTTACATCAAGCAAAACTATGATAAAAGGAAAAAAGATCATATGTACCCATTTGAATTTATTCCTCTTGTTAAACACAAGCAAGAAAATTAGAAGGCAAATCTATATGGTGGGAATCTCAAATAAACAAAAAACATATTTATGTTCATAAAATAATTTATACCAAGTTCTATTTATAGCATTATATATCTATAACAGAGTAGTTTTCAGTTCTTATAATAAAAACTTTAATAAAAAATAGTTATAAAATGAAATTTTCCCATCGAATGAATTTGAATTAATAGTTTTATTTCTGTTGCCAAAGTAAATTACTCTGCTAAATACAAAAATATTATTATAATAATTGCTCACATGTTATTCTGTTTTATACTTTCCATCTCTAATAATTTTATGAAAAATATCAACATGTCTTTCAATAAAAGATTCAACACGTTAGGCAACCACAAAGACATTTTATATCCCCAATAAAATGTACATTCCAGCAAATAATGAACTTAGGAACTGCACCGAATCAGACATGTTTCTTAGAATAATATCATTTGTTTCTATCATACATGCAGCGGCAGAATAGCACTTTAAAGTTCAAAACTCAGATAAAATACAGATTATTGGTGGAACTTATCATTACAAACAATGAAACAAAAAAACATCAATGCTCTCTCTCTCTCTTATAAGAAGAATGATAACTAGTTCAGAAAACACAGAACACACTAGGCTATGCATAAAATACAGAAAGCAATTAGCGTTTACAAGAAAGATATTCTGAAAACAAAATTATCCAGGTTGATGAAGTTTTGTACAAATAATAATAGCGGTTTGGGTATATTTCAAAACAGTTGATAAAGTCTTAAAGCCAACTTAATATCAACATCTGGAAGACACTCTAAATAATTTCAAATCTACGAATGTAATTCATCAGGAAATTTTCGCTCAAGCTTTCCTTCCAGATACAACTCAGGATGATTTGTCATTTCATGCCAAACTCAAAACCATTCAGTTAAGTCTCATTACCGATTCCGAGCCATCTTTTACCTAAACTGAGTATAAGTACACAATAAATAAGTTTAATAACTAATACCCCAGGAATGGAGGGCATTGATAACTCAATGGTAAAATTTAGCCTCCAGTGGTTGTTCGTGATTCCTTCTTTCTTATTCAATTCCCAATTTAAATTGCACTATTTTCCCAAAAATTTTAAGATCGCTTAAGTGATATTCTTCCTGAAAATGAATAAGTATACCAAATTATCTTCCTCCTTTATGTTTGCTACCAGCTCAGTGAAAAGTACTAAAAACGTTAGTAATTAATCGCTTGAAGCACCATCTACATAAAATAAATATTCTCAGCCATAGTCAATTTGGTTTTCATTCCAATATATCTACAGAGCATGTTTTAAATAAGATTAAGTTTATTATAAATAGGAATAGAGAAAATGGTCTTCATCCTGCCTTTCTTAGTTTCTATATTCAACAAGCTTTTGACTCTTTGGTGGCCAGATCTGTGACTGGCACTTTTAAACTCGAATTATTGTCCATTGAATATTACTAGATTTCTCTATAGATCACTGAAAAATGCAGATCATTTCAGATGGTCGTTTAACCATTATCCAGCAAACTAGTTGAAGATGACTTCTAGACAGAGCCTAGAGAGCTTGTCTTCAATACTGTCGGTGGTCCGGCTCTTTGTAATATTTACATTTATGAGATTGTATCTCACACTGAAGCACTGTTGCATTCACTGATGACATGTTTCTCAAAATTCAAGGTCATGCAAGAGTACAATTAAAAATAATTGTAACTGCATATTTTTTCAGAGCTATGTAAAAATTAAAAGTTTCTCCATAAAAATCCCAAGCTGTAACAGCAAATTCTGGAAACCTATGAAAAGCAAAAAAAAAAAAGAAAAGAAAAAAAATTAGATTGAATCAACCTGAAGTAGCCTAAAATTTTGATGTATCTTGGTGTTGAATTAGATAAAAAAAAAACTATCACTCCTGCCCCACCTTAGGCATCTCAAAATGAAAGTTATACCAGTTGCATAAAGGCTGAGAGCAATGGCACGTAGAGAGTATAGTCTCAAAAGTAAATGAATGAAGTCCATCTACATCATTATAGAAAGAATAGTCACCTGTGTTTCCTCATTTAGTGTACTTCCACCCAGAGCAAAACAATAACTCTGCAACGTATATTTCGCTCTCCTCACCAGATTCTACAGCATTACATCTACAACTGCTACAACTGTGCTAGCAGGATTACGAACACTACACATCAAATTTTTGCATAGAAAACTAGAAACATTAGCATTTCAGCTTCAAACCGATATATCACTAAGAAAACAACATTTCTTAGCAGGTTCCATCGAAGCTCCTGCACATAAAGGTACTATTCATCCCTCACTCTAGCATAAGAATATTCACTTGTATACAGTAAATGCTCCGTATTCGCACTTCCTTTATTCGATTTTCACTATTCGCGGATTAAAAAAAATACGACCTAATTCCTATATCCGCGGCTAAAAATTTCTTTATTTGCAGATCTAATAAGTACAGGCTAAATAATAAAAAGATTCCAGTAGGTATCCAAACCAATATCTTTAACAAATAACAAAAGTAAAGAAATCTTATTACAACTTTGCTTAAAGTATATTAAATGATTTCGCCAAAGACTGATATAAGCCACCAACGCCGCAATCTGTTATAGAGAATGTAAACAAACAGAATGAAATCAGCCTTATTACTCAATGAATAAAGTATATTTTTAAATGTTGCTGTTCTGTTCAATAGTAAAAGCTGCTTTGCGTGTTTTATTGCTTCGTCTTTCACATTCGTTACACAAATTATGATCGATTAACAAGTCTCTACCACTCTTTTTCTAATTAATAATGTCAGCTGAACAAATGAGAAACTAGTTTCGACACGAAGAAAGTGTGTTAAAGCTTAATGTGAAATAGGAATGTTTAATCGTTTATGCCTTGAAGAGTCATTTGCATCCATATCACGCTCATTCCATGTCTTACGAATCAACTGCACGATTGATAAAAAAAAATCCGAATATAAATAAGGTCGTCTGTAGCTTCAACTCTACTGTCAGCGAAAATAGTTCGTGATCCAGCAATAGAAAAAAATGGAAGTGGCGTTGTCATTATGAATTGAATACCGCAACCAAAAAAGGGTGCACTTGGGTGGTCTAATGGTCCGGGAGAAGGCAAATAGTGTTTATGCTCATTTTAAAGAACCTGATGGTAGTTGTAGCAGTGAATGTACAGATGGAGGATTTCAAGCATTGGAAGGTTGGGTTCAATAAATTTAGGGTGAGACAGTCATTGCATAACATTAAAATTGCTGAAAAAGCAGCATCGGCAGACACTGCTGAAGCAGAACGATACACTAAAAGATTTGCAAACCCATTAGTTGATGAACGATACAAGCCTGAGCAAATATTTAATGCAGACGAAACTCCACTGTTTAGGAAGAGAATGCGAAACAAAATATTCCTTTCTAAAAGCGAAAAGTCTGCTCCTGGATTAAAGGCAGCAAAGGATAGGATTACACTGTTGCTATGTTTTAATGCATCTGGAGAATGCTATTAAGCAACTGATGCTTTACAGATCATTTAATCCTTGGGTTTTAAAAAAATCAAAAAAAGGACAACCTGCCAGTGTTTTGGCGTGCTAAAAAAGCGTGGGTTACACGCACCATCTTTTGTGACTAGTTCCGGAATTGTTTTCTTTCTGAACTTGAAACTTATTTTTTTTAAAAAAAACAGAATTTAGACTTAAAAGAACTTCTAGTTTTGGACGATGCAATAAGTCATCCTCGCAAACTTGAATCTATGCATACAAACAAAAGTAACATTTTTAGCTCTCAACACAACGGATTTGCTTCAACGTATGGACCGAGAAATATTCCCCAGACTTTTAAGCTCTATCAAATTAGACGAACCTTCATAATCATATTGAATTAAATGAAATGAAATCCTGATACGAATGTTATGGAATGCTGGAAGAAATTTGACATAGCAAAATACATCGTAAACATAAAATAATCATTGGAAGAACTGAAGCCACACACAATGAAGTCATGCTGGGAAAGAGTTTGGTCCGCTCTGACTACAGAAAATGATGAAGAATCTGTGCCAGTTCAAACTTTGACTGTGCAAACATAGCCGAAATCGTGAATGGAATAGAACGAGATGGGTTCAAACAGATAAAACCAAGTGACATTCAGGAATTGCTTGAATCGTAAGACGAAGATTTGACCGAAATCGACTTGAAGGAAATGTTAAATTTACAGCCCATTGAAGAAGAGGCTTCAACAAGCACTGGAAACGTGACATTTATTTTGAAAAAATTAGTGCAGGTTTAAGAATGGCAAATGAGCTTTGTGATTCGTTTACGAATATTGATGTGTCTATAGAAACGAAGTCTTATTTTTAAGCAGCTAATTACTAATGCGACTGCTGCATATCAGTCTGATTTGAAGGAACTTTTAAAAACTGCCAACCAAGCGAAAACTATAAAAATCTTCAAACCATTGCACACACACACATATAAGCTTTAAGTTAATTAATCATAATGTTCAAAAACTTCAATTAAATTGAATCTCATATATATATGTTTTTTATTTTATTTTGTCACCTAGAAACGTATTCCCTATAACCCCATATAAATTATCATTCTGTATTCGCGGCAAATTTATGGAACTTATACCCAGCGATTAAAGAGATTTTATTGTAATCTATCGTATCACCGCTAAGCATCATGAAACCACCCAAGTTAAATCCAACTGTTGTAAATTATCATGCAGATGACTGCCTCAAAGTATTACCAATGTACAGGAATTTATTTTACAACAATGATAAATTCGATTGAGAAATCTTACCACCTTCTTAAATTATGCACGCTTTCGTTTCAGTCTTTCAAGAAGAAGAGTTGACTCTCCTGAAAGCTTAATCATTTAAAAGAAATGAAAATCTCCTTAGTGACTATCTGGAGTGACAGCTTATCAGTTTTAATGGGGGGGAACCCATGATCCGCAATATACACTGCTGACCATAAATTAAGGATAATTCAGAATGACACAGAAATT
This sequence comes from Latrodectus elegans, assembly GCA_030067965.1. Lineage (NCBI taxonomy): Eukaryota > Metazoa > Arthropoda > Arachnida > Araneae > Theridiidae > Latrodectus > Latrodectus elegans. The sequence continues at coordinate 32,738,317 of CM057814.1, read as the reverse complement.
GAACTCAACTACCAGATTGTGTCGATAGTACTTCCCAATGACGAGAGTATAAGAGAGGGGTATATAAAAGGAATGGTTGCAAAGGAGTAAAATTATCACAAGCGCTTTAAAAGCTTTTCAATGCAATAACCACATAGTTACGGTACAAAGGAAGCATTTGTATTATGTTTTACGTGGTAGAATTATCAGTCATTTGGAATGTAGACGTACCAGCTGGAACCTGCAGATGACACTCTGTGCGATTCCGAGGAACTTGGAATCGCACAGAGTGTCATCTGCAGGTTTTGGCAACGATTTCAATTTCATGGTAATATGAGTAGACGTTACAGCACAGGTCGTCCCCGAATTTCAATGACGAAATGAGGACCGGTATTTGGCAGTTACTACCAAAATAAACAGACGGAGAACAGCATTCAGACCTGTCTCGTCAGCTCTATTTAGCAACCGGTACGACAATTTCAATACAGTTTAAAGACACTTAGGACACATTGGTCTATATGATTGTAGGTCTGTCAGATGTGTTCCATTTACCGCAACTCACTGTAGCCCGCGGTTAGTCTGAAGTAGAGAGCATGCATTGTAGACACCGCAACAATGGTCTTGTGTGATGTTTTCTGATTAGTACAAGTTTAGCTTTCAGTCTGATTATCGCCGGAATTTCACGTGGAGATGGCTAGGTACCCATTACCACCACTGAACGACACCGTTATGGTGGTGCAGGATTGCTCGTTTGGAGAGGAATTATTCTGCCACATCTATCGAGATTTCTTTCTGGAACAACATATACGTTTGTTTTGGGGCGTCATGGGTGCAGAACTTCTGTTTATGGATGGCAATGCCAGTCTTCACAGTATATATGTATATATATATATAGGCGAATGCCTTCAATAGACGAATATACTTTTATTGACGAATGCCTTCAATCGGAGGATGTCACCCGTGTGGACTGGCCAGCATATTTACCGGACTTGAATCAAATAGAGTAAGTATGGAACATGTTTGGTCGACGAATTATAGTCCGTCAATCCCCTCCTACATGTTTACCGGACTTACGGTGAGCACTGCTTGATGAGTGGTGTAATATTCTCCAAAATTAGATCGATAATTTGATACTTAGCATGCTTAAGTGTTTCATACGCAGTATTGCATCGTCTATGGGGCATACTATGTGTTAACCATCATACCAACCATGCTATATTGGTTTTTGTAAATATGTTCCTTTTTTTTTTTAAATTTGCTCCCGGGAGTAAAAATTGCTTTTTTTATTAATGCTATATGTCAAACATATAGCATTTTTTGCTCTTTACCTTTTGTTTAATAAATAGACTTTCAAATATGCCACATTTGTTTTGCTTCTATATCTTTCTTTTGCCCGAAATTTCATATTCCTTAATTTATGGACATAAGTGTAAATAAAACTTGATTCACGAAATACAGTTATCGCTTTATTAAGAGAACCAAAAGACACGAGAATTCCACTCAGCTGGATACGTGTCCACACAGGAACTCGGGGCAATGAGCTTGTGAATCAAAGGCTAAAGGAGGTAGTAAAGGATATTAATGCCCAAATACAGTAAGACCCCGCTTAACGCTGTTTCGGTTTAGCGCTCTTTTATTTCAACGCGAGGATTCCCTAAACTGCTCGCAGCTTTACGTGGATTCCCCGAAATTATGCCCAGGGCTATGTTTCGAAATAGTGTATCCGAAACAGTGTAGTTGTGTTTCTTGTTTGGTGTGGTGCTCAGTACGGATGCATTTTTATCATCTGTTGACATTATTGTAAATATAAATTTATATAATACTTTAATGAGTAATGCAGTGACAAATATATCTTTAGTTTTTATCATGGGTGATAGTAAAAAAACAAGAAAATAAAGCAACCAGAAAAATCATTTCACTGGAAACTAAAATGCAAGTGATTAGAACACTGGATTCTGGTTGTCATTCTCAAATTAAGTGTTGCATTGAATTAAAAAACTTCAACAATAAGGACAATTCTTAAGAACAAAGAAAATATACAGGCATCGGAAACTGCAACTAAGATGTTCTGTAACTAGAATTACACGTTCTAGAAAAAACATTATAGAGGAAATGGAAAAACGACTGTATATGGATTGACGACGAAATTGAACACAAAATGATATTAAGCCAATCTATCATAATGGAAAAAAACTAGGATTTTTAATTACATTAAGGCTGAAGAAAGTAGCATAAGTGAAACTTTCGTTTCTAGTCGAGAGTGGTTTAATAGATTTAAACGTCGAAATAACCTTAAAAACATAAAGATTAAAGCAGAAGCAGCAGGTAGTGACGAAAGCGGTGGTTGAATTCCCAGCGACGTTAAAAACAATAATTGAACAAGGAAAATATCCTCCAGAATTGGTTTTTATTGTTGATGAAACAGGCTGTTTTGGAAAATAAATATAACAAAACAAACATATCTATCCTGTAAAGAATAATAATCAGGATTTAAAGCTGCAAAAAATCGCTTAACACTTTTACTGGGTTGTAACGTAAGCGGAGATTTCAAATTAAAACCAACACTAGTTTATCATTCCAAAAACACAAGAGTGATGAAAGAGGCATATCTAAGTAAACTTTACTTTGTAATTTTATTTAAAAGTTTGGGAGTCTAAAAAAACAAACATGGATAACTATGAAAATGTTCCATGACTGGTTCACTGAACATTTTTGCCTGTCTGTTAAATGTTATTGTGAAATTAAAAAACTTGTAAAAAGCGCACTATTAATTGATAATGCTCCAAGCCACCCAACAAATTTATCAGACTTGACATGCATTCCAGTTGAAGTGGTTTTCTTGCCGCCTAACAACTGCCTTAATCCAACCTATAGACCAATGCGTTATATCCAATTTTAAGACGTATTACTAGTGATGAACATATAAACAAATGTTAAAAAAACAGACGGAAAAGAGAAGCAATCAATAAGAGAATTTTGGAAAAACTACAATATCACGAATGCTGTAGAAAACAAACCTTTCTTGGAATGAGAGATAACAGAAAGATCTTTGAAAGGAGTATGAAAGATTTGGCGAAATTTAAGTAAAAGCGAAGGCATTGGACACTGTCGATATGGATGAAATAGTTGAAGAAATAGTGGAATTAGCGAAACAAACCGGTTTAGATGAGGTAAATGTGGAAGATGTTTAATAAATAGTTCAAGAAACAGCAGCTAGTCATTCTAATGATGAGCTCAAAGAATTAAATGAGCAAGAAAACAAATTTTAATGGTAGTGATTTCGAAGAAAAGCAAAGAACTTTCGATGGCGTTTGTCAAAAAGAGTTAAACTTCCATAACTGAAATTATGGTCCAATTTGTTAAAAAATGATCCAAATTTTGACAGGTGCTCATAAGCAAGACTAGATGCCATAGATGCTTTACCCACTTACCAACTTCTAACAGAATGCAAAAGGAAAACGCAAACTGCATTAGATGCCTTATCGACCAAAAGGCAACAAATTGAAAACGCGGAATAAACTGATTGATCTGACTAACTTAGAGTTTTATTTGTTTTTATAAATATATTCATTTATATTGTTTTTATTTTTATAATAAACAAATGTGTTTCGTTTTATATTTTTACTAAAAACATTTATTTTAATACCTAGTCAATTTTCTCTCCAACTTCCCCTAGCCGAATTATTTACATGCTAAGATAGCCTCGTTTAGCGCTGACAAGCATTACGCTCTACTTTCATGGAACGTATTCCCCGCGTAAAACGGGGTCTTACTGTGATTATTTTGCCATACCCAAAATCTGCTCTTCTGTTCCAACTGAAGTATCAGACTTTAACCTTATGGTGAAAGCAATAAAACACCGTAAAACAGGGCCGATTCTTGAAATAAATAATCCCTACAATTTCAAACAATGTTATCCAACATCAATTACATGATAAAGAGCCATGGTCGTTTCCCTATTTATTTCAATAGAATTAAAAACTGCAAGTCAAACCTGTGCGTGTATGGTATTGAGAGTGCATTTGACCACTATCTGTAGAGCTACCTCCACAGGAGAATCAGCTGTATTTAAAAAAACCAGCTAATATGCCATCCATCGCCCTTCTAAAATTTTGCCTTTCAAGCTCTTTTTGAATAAAAAGAATAACAGACATTGTGATGATTACTGTTCACGAATTAGATGTTTATCTGCAGAAGAAACAGCCTGTGGCAGATGCGGAAACATCAAGCTCATTATAGTCGGACTTTACATAAGAAATTCATTCACTTGTAAACAATGAACAACTTCAATATGTATTGTAAACAATGAACAACTTCAATATGCATTATAATCAAATAAAACATTTATTTTCCCATCTTCTTACTCATGATTCTATACTAGTATTACATACTGTTACGATATTTCCTTAAATTGTAAATATATATGCAGGCGATTTGGAAAAAGTAGTATAAGTATTATAACCAACTTCTGAATACTTTTTTAAAATATCCAGTTTAGTATAAATAAATCACAATTTCAGATTCTTTTTGATAGATATCTTGTACAAAAAAAATACTGTATTTTAATTTTGAGGCATGTACTTAAAGGGTAGGTGCATAAACAGCCTACTTTGAAAATAGTTTATATATATATATATATATACATATATATATATATATATATATATATATATATATATATATATATATATATACATATAAATGAGTGGTGGAGGTTAACCATTCTGATAACTAATAGATGCTTTCTTACTGTTAAAAGTTGGATGTCTTATACTTTCTACATGTTGCTAGATAGAAAATGCACATGCAGTAATACATACAATATATATCGTATTTATTGACTTTAATTAAAAAGAATTAAAAAAATTTGTATTATTTTCTCTCTCTCAATTTCCTGTTTTATTCAGTAAATCGATTTGACAATAGACATATTCATGCATAGAAAAAATTTCTTGTGGAGTAAACATTTTATTAACAATAACTTTTATTAACAATTTTTAAAATATTGAAACAGTTAATATAAAACTTCGTCAATAATAACTCTTGAATAATCTATATAAATACAAAAAAGAGATCCATTCAAAATATATTTTGTCTTTGCAAATAGATTAAGCTACAAAAGCCAATATTTAATCAGAAAATAATATAAAATATGTATGCAAATTAAATATTTTCTGTAAAAAAGTGTATAGCTACGTGAATTATTATAGAAGGAAAAATTTAAGAGTGCTCAATCCTCAGTTAGAAAATGTAATAGATTGACGATATGCAAATTTAAAATTATTAAATTATAAAAAATTAGATTCCAAAATCAGAAAAAATGTTGTAATCTCACTTACAAGATTTCATTTTCACAACAGCTCTAGGAAGGCTCAGTGGTAACCAGAAATCTCATCCAAAATGACATGGAAAAGAAATAAAATCATAAAACATGAAAATTATAAATATCTCTAAAATTATGAATATATTATAATTACAAAAACCACAAAATGAAGCAAGTAATAAATAAGTTAATGATTTATAAGTTTAAAAATTTTAATTAATTTCAACTTATTTGACATGAATAATACTAATGACTATCAAACATATATTTAACGTAGAAACTACACTACTGAACATTCAAATTTCTACACCAGGAAGAAATGCAGATAACAAAATGATATTTATTGGAAAAATATATTATACTGGAAATATAACAAGTGATTAAATTTTCAAAAAATTTGGCTGGATAGATCCTGAGAAATCAGTATCCAGAACAACCACCTCTGGCAGTAATAGCAGCAGTTATACGCCTGGGCATTGAGTCAAACAGAGATTGGATAGCATGTACAGGTACAGATGCCCATGCAGTTTCAACACGATGCCACAGTTCATCAGCCGTGGTGACGAGCCAGTCGCTCGGCAACCATTGACCACACGTTTTCTATTGGTGAAAGATCTGTATAACGTGCTGGCCAGGGCAACAGCCGAACATATTCCGTATCAAGGAAGGACCGTACAATACTAGCAACATGCGGTTGGGCATTATCCTGCTGAAACGTAGGGTTTCTCAGGGCTCGAATAAAGGGCAGAGCAACGGGTCGTAACACACCAGAAATGTAACGTGCACTGTTCAAAGCACCATCAATGCGAACAAGAGATGACCGAGACGTGTATCCAATGGCACCCCATACCATCACACCAGGGGATGGGCTAGTATAACGATGACGAATGCACGCTGCCAGTGTGCGTTCACCACGATGCCGCCAAACACGGATGCAAACATCATGATGCTGTACACAGAATCTGGATTCATCTGAAAAGCTGACGTCTCGCCATTCGTGCGCCCAGGTTCGTCGTTGATCACACCAATGAAGGCGTTCTTGTCTATGACGCAGCGTCAAGGGAAGCCGTAGCCATGGTCTCCGAGCTGAGAGTCTATGCTGCTGCAAACGTCGTCGAACTGTTCGTGCAGACACTTGTTGTCTTCCAAACGACCCCGTTTCATGACTCACGGTTCGTGACGTGATTGCACGATCCATTACGGCCATGCGGATAATATGCCTGTCTTCTCGGCTGCTAGTGATAGGTGGCCGTTGAGATCCCACATGGCGTTCCGTATTACCGTCCTGAACCCATCAATTCCATATTCTGCTAACAGTCATTGGATCTCGACCGACGCGAGCAGCAATACTGCGATAAGATAAACCGCAATGCCGGTACGCTACAATTCGAGTTTTATCAAAGTCAGAAACGTGCTGGTACATGCGGTACGCATTTCTCCTTCTTACATGAGGCATCACAACAACTTTTCACCAGACAACAACGTTCAAATGCAATTTGTGTATGAGGAAACGGCTGAACAATTTCCTCGTTTAAACATAATGTAGGTGTCGCTACTGGCGCCTGCTTTGTCTGAATGCGCTGAAAAGCTAACCATTTGCATATCACAGTATCTTCTTCCTTTCGTATAAATTTCATGTCTGTAGCATGTCACCTTCTTGATGTAGCAATTTTAATGCCAGTAGTGTATTTCAATAAATGAAACAGGATTAAATAATTAATTAGTTTATTTGATACTTTTTTGGAAACTGCTAACTAAATTTTAAAACAAAATGCTAGCGTATTCTTTTTTCTCCTCCTTAAAAGAGAATCTGTTTAGACAATGATATCAATATTGTTTGAATAAATGTTTACAATAAAAAATAAAACGCAGCAGTTTATAAAAGTTTGCATTTCATGAAGGATATTAAATATTCAGAAAAAAAATTAAATATATATGCTTTGTGGGTATGGTTCAAGTTACACATTAAGAAAATATGAAACATAACGTCATCATAATTTTACCGCAGTGTGAAGAAATTTTCAACTACTTGAAAAAAAAAAATGAAATTTAATTTAATAGAATTAAAAATTATCAAAGAATACCGTTTTGGGAGATACTGCTTTTTATAAATAGAAAATTCATATGATTTATAGCTAGGACTTTTTTAATTTTCTTATGGATTTAATTCAAAAACTGATAAGAGACCGAAAACAGAGGTTAGCAACCCTAAATTTGAAGCACTGGGTCCCGGGTTCGAATCCTGGTTTGGATATTAAGGTTTGGTTTGTATATCACTCAACGGTCATTTTTTGCAGATGAAAGCTAATTAGACCGGGACGTACGGTTTAAAGTCGATTCCGAACCACTACAAACATCCATGCCCAAGGTGGGATTTGAACCCACGAACTGTTGAGCAGAAGCCAAGAGCGCTAATCATTCGGCTGCTAACTTGGCTTGGACATTGAGTATCATATCTTTCTCTATGTGTTTTGTTATATCATTTTATTTTGGGGGCAAAGATGCCATACACACTGGATGCCTCACTAAAAAAAACTGCATCCCCTTTTCCCCTTTTAGCGCAGTGAATCTGATTAAATTCTAATAATCATCCACGAATTAGAAATAAAAACTTGAAATGGTACGCTTATTGTGTGTGAACTTGTCAATTTAATTTCAATTGATAAAATTTAATAATTGAATCGTATTCAAGCCTTAAAAATAAAATCGGAAAAATACTTATATTTTCTTAATTTTAATGTAAATTTTAGAAAGCTTATATAAAATATATATTTGCACACAAATTAACTTAGAAAAATAATTTATGAAATTTAACCTAAACGACATTGTCACGGCATAACCTTATGGGCTCTGGACATCATAGATTTTACAAACATTCAGTAAAAACAAATTTAAAGTTACATCAATTTCTCTTCAATTGTAATCTCAAAATAATTAATGACGATTTAACATTGTTTTTAATATTTCATTGGCTTATTCTTTTTTAATGCTAGAGAATTAATATTTAAAAGAATTCTGTATGTATATATATATATTTATTTATATATATAATTTTAAGAACTTAAATTTATTTGTGAAGCTAAAAATGGTCCATTTAAATAAATATTCACTTACTGAAATCCTTAAAAAATATTAATTAAAAAAAACATACACATTGCATAGTTAGTAATTCCAAAAGAGTCAACATTTCATTGAATAATGAGTAGTGTTTAACTGGCCACATAAAAAATTCATCTGCTTAATTGGAAATAACCACCCAAAAAAATTGTAGCCTTTTTCACTTTTTTCACAAAAAAATTTTTTAATCAAAATTAGAAAGAAGTTAAATATTTTACTTAAAATATGTTTTTATAATAAATTAACGTATTCTCAAATTAGTACTTATGATGCTTAAGTACACAGTACAATAAATTCATAAAAATTGATTATATATATATACAAAATTACAATCGATTTGAAACGAAACGTAAAAATTGTAAATATGAGCAAAAAAAGATAAAAATAAACTATTTAATTGTTTTTTTTTAATACAATCATCTACCTGGTCTTTCAAATCTAGGTTACTGATAACAGTAAAGTATGCTCGAGTTTCCACTCAATAAAAAATCCATTAAAATGAAATGCTTATTGTGTTTTAGTTCTCCTTTTTCTTATTATAATGTAAAACTTATCAAAGTTAATTCTAATTTATTAAATATAGTTTGATGTACAAATTGATGAGGAACATGTTGCAATAAAGCATTAAACAACCTTAATGAGGTTGCTCACAAGTAAAATTAGCAAATGTAAATGCATGACTAAAACTTACATAAATAAAAATATTAAATTGAATGCGTAGGATTAATTCAAAGACTGCACCACATTTATATTTAAAACTACGGAATGATACACTTGAATGATATTTAATTATCGCAAGGAGAGAGTTAATAAAAGGTCAGAATAATTAAATGTCAAATGGCCAGAAACATACAACTGCGCGTAAGATGAGACAAAGAATTATTTCTAATATAGCCCCTAGAAATTCAAGGGCAGAAAAATTTTCCAATTTTTTTTTACCATTCAATACATTAGTAGTTACTGCCTCTCTATATAATAAATGCCTCACTATCCTTATATTTTTTTCTATTTCTAGACGGCAATGTAAGAAAAAACTATATTTCACACATATCTTAAGCATTTAATAGAACATCAAATGAGAAACTGACAAAATATAAAATTCGATTCGTTTCAAATATCACACGACAAGGCACGTGAGTTTTCATACTGTCCTCAATCTCAGAATTTGTTAGTTGTACTTTGCGATTCTCATGGTATTGTCAGAAAAGGAAGTTATATTTGACTTTGTTCAACAAAAAGTAATATTTTTGCTGTGTTGCATAAAAATGTAGGAGCAAACTGAAGTATTAGATAAGGAATTATGGTTTATGGGTATGAAACAACGATTCCTTACGATCAACGATGTTTAACTGAAACTACTTTGCAAAAATAAATAAATGATGTACAAAAAGCCAAAGTGACTTAAGAAAAAACCCATGGACTATAGGTTGCTGAATTCCTATGATGATTGTGGTAAATAAAAGTCAACTCATTTATCCTGTTAAAGAAGGCATCGGTACAATACAATATTGCGTACTGTGGCTCTGAATTATTTCACATATTTCCTAAAACTCGTTTATCTTTTGGACATGGGGGACTTGATAAAAAGTTGAAAGGACTTTCAACCAAAGAAAAAAAATTAACTTCATAATATTGAATTGTACTTTTTGAGCGTTGCCAGAAGAAAACAAAAAGGTATTAAAAATGGTTTTGTTGTGAAATTTACGGTATTTTCCTGAATTTAATTTCCGTTGCCTGATAGATCTTATTGCCTTTAACTTTCACAGCCAAATATAGAATACAAATTTATAAAAGTATACCAAAATAATCTCACAAACTTTGTGATTCTCAAATCTCTAACGTCAAAAAGACATGAAGAAGTAGCCTACAACTTAGTATTATATTGTCGTTACTTGGAGCCAATATTATAGTCTGAGAATGGTAGGAAATTAGTCAATACAGAAAACAGCTTAATTGAGTTCTAGCCAGCATTGAAGACCGTCCGCCTTTTACAAAGCCAAGGGGTAGTGTCAAAAGATCTGATCAAGGTGTCAAAAATATACTTTGTACTTGGATTCACATTAATAAGTCATCGCTGGAGTGAATAACTGCTTACAGTTCATGAAAAATAGAGTTTATCATTCTAAGATGAAAAAAACAAAGATTTTTGGTTGCAAACAAAGTAGGGATTACGTCATTTCTACCAGTTTTCTACAGAAGATGTTTAAAAAAAAATTCAAAGCAGCAAGAAAAAGTTATAGGAAGCCTCCGAACAATGGAAAAATGGTAACTAATCAGATTATGCAAGAAATAAATCATGTTTAAAAAAACATGCATAAGATTATAGTCATACATGGGCATACTAAGCCAACATGAAGGCATACTTACCGAAGAGATTTCCGTTTCCGATACCTGTTGCGCGTGTTCAAAGGAAACGAGTGATGCACTTGCATGCAAAATGTGTCATCAAAATATTAATTACTTTTATTGCGATGTTAGTAAAATTGATGAAATAGATATTTTGCGCAACAGTTTTTTCAAAACTCAGAATGCTATCGAAAGTAAAATATACTCTAAAATCAACCACAAAATATAGAACAAAAAATGAAAAGGAATTACAGTTCACGTTCGTATTCCTGATGTCGTCAAAGGGCGAAGTCATTCGATCAAGATATGGGCAGTGAAATGAGTGTAACAGAGAATGGTTTCTATCGACTTGGAATTTGTGAACAAATTTTGAAACCGACACATATGCAAGATCACAATTCAAAGTATGCCCTAAGAACTTGCTAACAATTGAAGATATTCCAGACCACGAAACTCTTCTGGTCAATTGCAATTTGTCTCGCTAATTTCATATGCAAAACTACTCTGAAAGTGTCAAAGAAAAAATACTTATACAGGATGAAATTTCAAAAAAAATATTAATACAGATTGAAATTTTACCTCGGCATATCACGTGTTAATGAAGAAAGAATTTCATTCCTCTTCACAACAACCTTAATAAAAATACATTCTTTCATAATAAAAATAAAAACATTGCCTTAATTGGGTCCGATTGTTCATTTTGTCATTCAAACAAAATCATTTGCAGCACTGGGTGAACTACATTAGGGCCTCTGGTTCAAAAGGAATTAAAAAAAAAAAACATTAAAACTGCCGTAATGATGCTTCTTTACCTAAAACTTAACTACATTTTTACACATTACACTAAAGAATCTTTCCTAAAGAACTATCTAGTGCATCTTTTAACTGTTGCTAGAAGCACTGTATATGCAGGAAATATTAAAATATTTCCTTAATACTAAACTTGCATAAGAACATTCTTTACTTATAACATCAATTTTAAGTAAGTCTCAAAGATACAAAAAGCATTAAAAATTCCCATGGTACAGACAACACAGTTGTCAAGAGGCAATGGTAGTAAATACAAAATAGTTATTTACAATATATTTGCTTATTTGAATTTTAAGAATAATCTTACAAATCTTTTATAACGATCTCATTCCATTATCGCTCCCAGACGATTCTTCTAGCTATCCATAGAAGTATTATTTGAATACAGGAAATATATAAATATTTTCTTATATACACATCAGAATATTATTCACTTTCTGATGGTATCAATTTTTAACTCGTATCTTAAAGCTAAAACAAGCAACATAAATTCCCACGATATTCCCTTAAATTCCCATGAGATTGACAAGACAGCTGCCAGAAGGCAGATTGTAATATAGGATACAATATAGTTATTTATACTATATTTGCTTATTTGAATTTTAAGAATATTCTTACATATTTTCTATTACAATCTCATTCCTATTCAACTCCAAAGACTAATTTTTTAATAATCGCAGGAAGTACTCTTTTAATACAGGAAATATTTAAATATATTTCCCCCATTATTCATAGATACATCAGAATATTCTTTATTTTCTGAAACTATCAGTTTTCAAAAAGTATAATTAATATACAACAAATTCCAATATGATTGACAACACTACTGTCAGAAAGCAGTTGTTGATAAAATATAGTTATTGATAATATATCCTCTTTGAATTTTTTAAATATTCTTATATATTTTATTACAATCTTATTTTTGTACAGAACTCCCAGACGAATCTTTTAATAATCGCTGTAGGTAATCTTTTAATTCAGGAAATATTAAAATATATTTCCTTATAATGTATGCTTATATAAGAATATTCTTTATTTTATTATTGTATAAATTTCCAATAACTATAAGATACAACAAACATATATTCCTATATTTTGATAAGACTACTGCCAGAAGGTAGTTGTTAATAAAATATAGTTATTTATAATATTAGATTATTTGATTTTTAATAATATTCTTACATATTATATATTACAATCTCAAATATATAGAGTTCCCAGACGAATCTTTTAATCATCGCTGGAAGTATTCTTTTCATAAAGGAAATATATATATATTTCCTTATTATTTATACTTGCGTAAGAATATTCTTTGCTTACTCTTAGTGTCAGTTTTTAATAATGATATTAAAGATACAACAGGCATTATAAATTTCCATGGGATTGACAAGACTGCTGCCAGGAGGCAGTAGTGGATACAATAAATTTTATAATATATATGTTTTAATATTATTTATAATATATTTGCTTAATATATATACTTTTAAGAATATTCTTACATATTTTATTACACACTTATTCCTATAGAGCTCCCAGACGAATCTTTTAATCATCGCTGGATGTATTCTTTTAATAGAGGAAATGTATATATAAATGTTTCCTTATTATTTATACTTACGTAAGAATATTATTTGCTTACTCTTACTGTCAATTTCTAATAGTGATTTTAAAGATACAACAGGCATTATAAATTCCCATGGGCTTGACAACACTGCGGCCAGGAGGCAGTAGAGAATACACACACACAATAAATTTTATAATATATGATTTATAATATTTATAATATATTTGTTTAACATATTTTTAAGAATATTCTTACATATTGTATTACAAACTTATTTCTATAGAGCTTCCAGACGAATCTTTTAATCATCGCTGGAAGTAATCTTGATACAGGAAATATATAAATATTTCCTTATTATTTATACTTGCATAAGAAAATTCTTTGCTTACTCTTAGTGCCAATTTCTAATAATGAAATTAAAGATATAACAGGCATTATAAATTCCCATGGGATTGACAAGACTGCTGCCAGGAGGCAGTACAGAATACAATAAACTTTATAATGTATGTCTTATAATATTTATATATTTGCTTAATATATTTTTAAGAATATTCTTACATATTTTATTACAAACTTATTTCTATAGAGCTTCCAGACGAATCTTTTAATCATCGCTGGAAGTACTCCTTTAAAAGAGGAAATATGTATAAATATTTCCTTATTATTTATACTTGCGTAAGAATATTCTTTGCTTACTCTTACTGTCAATTTCTAATAGTGATTTTAAAGATACAACAGGCATTATAAATTCCCATGGGATTGACAAGACTGCTGCCAGGAGGCAGTACAGAATACAATAAATTTTATAATGTATGTTTTATAATATTTATATATTTGCTTAATATATTTTTAAGAATATTCTTACATATTTTATTACAAACTTATTTCTATAGAGCTTCCAGACGAATCTTTTAATCATCGCTGGAAGTACTCTTTTAAAAGATGAAATATATATAAATATTTCCTTATTATTTATACTTACGTAAGAATATTCTTTGCTTACTCTTACTGTCAAATTCTAATAGTGATTTTAAAGATACAACAGGCATTATAATTTCCCATGGGATTGACAAGACTGTTGCCAGCAGGCAGTAGGGAATACAATAAATTTTATAATAATATTTATAATATATTTGCTTAATATATTTTTGAGAATATTCTTACATATTTTATTACAAACTTGTTCCTATAGAGCTCCCAGACGAATCTTTTAATCATTGCTGGAAGTACACTTTTAAAAGAGGAAATATATATAAATATTTCCTTATTATTTATACTTGCGTAAGAATATTCTTTGCTTACTCTTACTATTAATTTCTAATAGTGATTTTAAAGATACAACAGGCATCATAAATTCCCATGGGCGTGACAAGAATGCGGCCAGGAGGCAGTAGGGAATACACACAATAAATTTTATAATGTATGCTTTATAATATTTATAATATATTTGCTTAATATACTTTTAAGAATATTCTTACATATATTATTACAAACTTATTCCTATAGAGCTCCCAGACGAATCTTTTAATCATCGCTGGAAGTACACTTTTAATATAGAGGAAATATATATAAATATTTCCTTATTATTTATATTTACGTAAGAATATTCTTTGCTTACTCTTACTATTAATTTCTAATAGTGATTTTAAAGACACAACAGGCATTATAAATTCCCATGGGCTTGACAACACTGCGGCCAGGAGGCAGTAGAGAATACACACACACACACAATAAATTTTATAATATATGATTTATAATATTTATAATATATTTGTTTAACATATTTTTAAGAATATTCTTACATATTGTATTACAAACTTATTTCTATAGAGCTTCCAGACGAATCTTTTAATCATCGCTGGAAGTACTCTTGATACAGGAAATATATAAATATTTCCTTATTATTTATACTTGCGTAAGAAATTTCTTTGCTTACTCTTAGTGCCAATTTCTAATAATGATTTAAAGATACAACAGACATTATAAATTCCCATGGGATTGACAAGACGGCTGCCAGGAGGCAGTAGAGAATACACACACACACACACAATAAATTTTATAATATATGATATATAATATTTATAATATATTTGCTTAATATACTCTTTTAAGAATATTTTTACATATATATTTTTACAAATTATTCCTATAGAGCTCCCAGACGAATCTTTTAATCATCGCTGGAAGTACTCTTTTAAAAGAGGAAATATATATAAATATTTCCTAATATATATAAATATTTCCTTATTATTTATACTTGCGTAAGAATATTCTTTGCTTAATCTTAGTGCCAATTTCTAATAATGATTTAAAGATACAACAGACATTATAAATTCCCATGGGATTGACAAGACTGCTGCCAGGAGCAGTAGAGAATACACACACAATAAATTGTAAAATATATGTTTTATAATATTTATAATATATTTGTTTAACATATTTTTAAGAATATTCTTACATATTTTATTACAAACTTATTTGATTTGAGCTCCCAGACGAATCTTTTAATCATCGCTGGAAGTACTCTTTTAATAGAGGAAATATGTATAAATATTTCCTTATTATTTATACTTATGTAAGAATATTCTTTGCTTACTCTTACTGTCAATTTCTAATAATGATATTAAAGATACAACATGCATTATAAATTCCCATGTGATTGACAAGACGGATGCCAGGAGGCAGTAGAGAATACAATAAATTTTATAATGTATGTTTTATAATATTTATATATTTGCTTAATATACTCTTTTAAGAATATTCTTACATATATTATTACAAACTTATTCCTATAGAGCTTCCAGACGAATCTTTTAATCATCGCTTTAAGTACTCTTGATACAGGAAATATATAAATATTTCCTTATTATTTATACTTGCGTAAGAATATTCTTTGCTTACTCTTACTATTAATTTCTAATAGTGATTTTAAAGATACAACAGGCATCATAAATTCCCATGGGCTTGACAAGAATGCTGCCAGGAGGCAGTAGAGAATACACACAATAAATTTTATAATGAATGCTTTATAATATTTATAATATATTTGCTTAATATACTTTTAAGAATATTCTTACATATATTATTACAAACTTATTCCTATGGAGCTCCCAGACGAATCTTTTAATCATCGCTGGAAGTACTCTTTTAATAGAGGAAATAGGTATAAATATTTCCTTATTATTTATACTTATGTAAGAATATTCTTTGCTTACTCTTACTGTCAATTTCTAATAATGATATTAAAGATTCAACATGCATTATAAATTCCCATGGGATTGACAAGACGGATGCCAGGAGGCCGTACAGAATACAATAAATTTTATAATGTATGTTTTATAATATTTATAATATATTTGCTTAATATATTTTTAAGAATATTCTTACACATTGTATTAAAAACTTATTCCTATAGAGCTCCCAGACGAATCTTTTAATCATCGCTGGAAGTACTCTTTTAAAAGATGAAATATATATATAAATATTTCCTTATTATTTATACTTGCGTAAGAATATTCTTTGCTTACTCTTAGTGCCAATTTCTAATAATGAAATTAAAGATACAACAGGCATTATAATTTCCCATGGGATTGACAAGACTGCTGCCAGGAACAGTAGAGAATACACACACAATAAATTGTAAAATATAAGTTTTATAATATTTATAATATATTTGTTTAATATATTTTTAAGAATATTCTTACATATTTTATTACAAACTTATTTGATTTGAGCTCCCAGACGAATCTTTTAATCATCGCTGGAAGTACTCTTGATACAGGAAATATATAAATATTTCCTTATTATTTATACTTACGTAAGAATATTCTTTGCTTACCCTTACTGTCAATTTCTAATAGTGATTTTAAAGATACAACAGGCATTATAATTTCCCATGGGATTGACAAGACTGTTGCCAGCAGGCAGTAGGGAATACAATAAATTTTATAATATTTATAATATATTTGCTTAATATATTTTTGAGAATATTCTTACATATATTATTACAAACTTATTCCTATAGAGCTTCCAGACGAATCTTTTAATCATCGCTGGAAGTACTCTTTTAAAAGAGGAAATATATATAAATATTTCCTTATTATTTATACTTGCGTAAGAATATTCTTTGCTTACTCTTACTATTAATTTCTAATAGTGATTTTAAAGATACAACAGGCATCATAAATTCCCATGGGCTTGACAAGAATGCGGCCAGGAGGCAGTAGAGAATACACACAATAAATTTTATAATGTATGCTTTATAATATTTATAATATATTTGCTTAATATACTTTTAAGAATATTCTTACATATATTATTACAAACTTATTCCTATAGAGCTCCCAGACGAATCTTTTAATCATTGCTGGAAGTACTCTTGATACAGGAAATATATAAATATTTCCTTATTATTTATACTTATGTAAGAATATTCTTTGCTTACTCTTACTGTCAATTTCTAATAATGATATTAAAGATACAACATGCATTATAAATTCCCATGTGATTGACAAGACGGATGCCAGGAGGCAGTAGAGAATACAATAAATTTTATAATGTATGTTTTATAATATTTATATATTTGCTTAATATATTTTTAAGAATATTCTTACATATTTTATTACAAACTTATTTGATTTGAGCTCCCAGACGAATCTTTTAATCATCACTGGAAGTACTCTTTTAATAGAGGAAATATATATAAATATTTCCTTATTATTTATACTTACGTAAGAATATTCTTTGCTTACTCTTACTGTCAATTTCTAATAATGATATTAAAGATACAACATGCATTATAAATTCCCATGGGATTGACAAAACGGATACAGGAGGCAGTACAGAATACAATAAATTTTATAATGTATGTTTTATAATATTTATATATTTGCTTAATATATTTTTAAGAATATTCTTACATATTTTATTACAAACTTATTCCTATAGAGCTTCCAGACGAATCTTTTAATCATCGCTGGAAGTACTCCTTTAAAAGAGGAAATATATATAAATATTTCCTTATTATTTCTACTTGCGTAAGAATATTCTTTGCTTACTCTTACTGTCAATTTCTAATAGTGATTTTAAAGATACAACATGCATTATAAATTCCCATGGGATTGACAAGACGGATGCCAGGAGGCAGTAGAGAATACACAATAAATTTTATAATGTATGTTTTATAATATTTATAATATATTTGTTTAATATATTTTTAAGAATATTCTTACATATTTTATTACAAACTTATTTGATTTGAGCTCTCAGACGAATATTTTAATCATCGCAGGAAGTACTCTTTTAATAGAGGAAATATGTATAAATATTTCCTTATTATTTATACTTATGTAAGAATATTCTTTGCTTACTCTTACTGTCAATTTCTAATAATGATATTAAAGATACAACATGCATTATAAATTCCCATGGGATTGACAAGACGGATGCCAGGAGGCAGTAGAGAATACACAATAAATTTTATAATGTATGTTTTATAATATTTATAATATATTTGCTTAATATATTTTTAAGAATATTCTTACTCATTGTATTACAAACTTATTCCTATAGAGCTCCCAGACGAATCTTTTAATCATCGCTGGAAGTACTCTTTTAAAAGATTAAATATATATAAATATTTCCTTATTATTTATACTTGCGTAAGAATATTCTTTGCTTACTCTTAGTGCCAATTTCTAATAATGAAATTAAAGATACAACAGGCATTATAATTTCCCATGGGATTGACAAGACTGCTGCCAGGAGCAGTAGAGAATACACACACAATAAATTGTAAAATATATGTTTTATAATATTTATAATATATTTGTTTAATATATTTTTAAGAATATTCTTACATATTTTATTACAAACTTATTTGATTTGAGCTCCCAGAAGAATCTTTTAATCATCGCTGGAAGTACTCTTTTAAAAGATTAAATATATATAAATATTTCCTTATTATTTATACTTATGTAAGAATATTCTTTGCTTACTCTTACTGTCAATTTCTAATAGTGATTTTAAAGGTACAACAGACATTATAAATTCCCATGGGATTGACAAGACGGCTGCCAGGAGGCAGTAGAAAATACACACACACACACACAATAAATTTTATAATATATGATTTATAATATTTATAATATATTTGCTTAATATACTCTTTTAAGAATATTTTTACATATATTATTACAAACTTATTCCTATAGAGTTCCCAGACGAATCTTTTAATCATCGCTGGAAGTACTCTTTTAATAGAGGAAATATATATAAATATTTCCTTATTATTTATTCTTACGTAAGAATATTCTTTGCTTACCCTTACTGTCAATTTCTAATAGTGATTTTAAAGATACAACAGGCATTATAATTTCCCATGGGATTGACAAGACTGTTGCCAGCAGGCAGTAGGGAATACAATAAATTTTATAATATTTATAATATATTTGCTTAATATATTTTTGAGAATATTCTTACATATTTTATTACAAACTTGTTCCTATAGAGCTCCCAGACGAATCTTTTAATCATTGCTGGAAGTACTCTTGATACAGGAAATATATAAATATTTCCTTATTATTTATACTTGCGTAAGAAAATTCTTTGCTTACTCTTAGTGCCAATTTCTAATAATGAAATTAAAGATATAACAGGCATTATAAATTCCCATGGGATTGACAAGACTGCTGCCAGGAGGCAGTATAGAATACAATAAATTTTATAATATATGATTTATAATATTTATATATTTTCTTAATATACTTTTAAGAATATTCTTACATATATTATTACAAACTTATTCCTATAGAGCTTCCAGACGAATCTTTTAATCATCGCTGGAAGTACTCTTTTAAAAGAGGAAATATATATAAATATTTCCTTATTATTTATACTTGCGTAAGAATATTCTTTGCTTACTCTTACTATTAATTTCTAATAGTGATTTTAAAGATACAACAGGCATCATAAATTCCCATGGGATTGACAAGAATGCGGCCAGGAGGCAGTAGAGAATACACACAATAAATTTTATAATGTATGCTTTATAATATTTATAATATATTTGCTTAATATACTTTTAAGAATATTCTTACATATATTATTACAAACTTATTCCTATAGAGCTCCCAGACGAATCTTTTAATCATCGCTGGAAGTACTCTTTTAAAAGAGGAAATATATATAAATATTTCCTTATTATTTATACTTGCGTAAGAATATTCTTTGCTTACTCTTACTATTAATTTCTAATAGTGATTTTAAAGATACAACAGGCATCATAAATTCCCATGGGCTTGACAAGAATGCGGCCAGGAGGCAGTAGAGAACACACACACACAATAACTTTTATAATATATGATTTATAATATTTATAATATATTTGTTTAATATATTTTTAAGAATATTCTTACATATTTTATTACAAACTTATTTGAATTGAGCTCCCAGACGAATCTTTTAATCATCGCTGGAAGTACTCTTTTAATAGAGGAAATATGTATAAATATTTCCTTATTATTTATACTTGCGTAAGAATATTCTTTGCTTACTCTTACTGTCAATTTCTAATAGTGATTTTAAAGATACAACAGGCATTATAAATTCCCATGGGATTGACAAGACGGCTGCCAGGAGGCAGTAGAGAATACAAAATATTGTAAAATATATGTTTTATAATATTTATAGTATATTTGCTTAATATATTTTTAAGAATATTCTTACTCATTGTATTACAAACTTATTCCTATAGAGCTCCCAGACGAATCTTTTAATCATCGCTGGAAGTACTCTTTTGATACAGGAAATATATAAATATTTCCTTATTATTTATACTTGCGTAAGAATATTCTTTGCTTACTCTTAGTGCCAATTTCTAATAATGAAATTAAAGATACAACAGGCATTATAAATTCCCATGGGATTGACAAGACTGCTGCCAGGAGGCCGTACAGAATACAATAAATTTTATAATGTATGTTTTATAATATTTATAATATATTTGCTTAATATATTTTTAAGAATATTCTTACATATTGTATTACAAACTTATTCCTATAGAGCTCCCAGACGAATCTTTTAATCATCGCTGGAAGTACTCCTTTAAAAGAGGAAATAGGTATAAATATTTCCCTATTATTTATACTTGCGTAAGAATATTCTTTGCTTACTCTTACTGTCAATTTCTAATAGTGATTTTAAAGATACAACAGGCATTATAAATTCCCATGGGATTGACAATACTGCTGCCAGGAGGCAGTAAAGAATACAAAAAATTTTATAATATATGATTTATAACATTTATATATTTGCTTAATATACTTTTAAGAATATTCTTACATATATTATTACAAACTTATTCCTATAGAGCTCCCAGACGAATCTTTTAATCATCGCTGGAAGTACTCTTTTAAAAGATGAAATATATATAAATATTTCCTTATTATTTATACTTGCGTAAGAATATTCTTTGCTTACTCTTAGTGTCAATTTCTAATAATGATTTTAAAGATACAACAGACATTATAAATTCCCATGGGATTGACAAGACTGCTGCCAGGAGCAGTAGAGAATACACACACAATAAATTGTAAAATATATGTTTTATAATATTTATAATATATATGTTTAATATATTTTTAAGAATATTCTTACATATTTTATTACAAACTTATTTGATTTGAGCTCCCAGACGAATCTTTTAATCATCGCTGGAAGTACTCTTTTAATAGAGGAAATATATATAAATATTTCCTTATTATTTATACTTACGTAAGAATATTCTTTGCTTACTCTTACTGTCAATTTCTAATAATGATATTAAAGATACAACATGCATTATAAATTCCCATGGGATTGACAAAACGGATGCCAGGAGGCAGTAGAGAATACAATAAATTTTATAATGTATGTTTTATAACATTTATATATTTGCTTAATATACTTTTAAGAATATTCTTACATATATTATTACAAACTTATTCCTATAGAGCTCCCAGACGAATCTTTTAATCATCGCTGGAAGTACTCTTTTAAAAGATGAAATATATATAAATATTTCCTTATTATTTATACTTACGTAAGAATATTCTTTGCTTACTCTTACTGTCAATTTCTAATAGTGATTTTAAAGATACAACAGGCATTATAAATTCCCATGGGATTGACATTACTGCTGCCAGGAGCAGTAGAGAATACAAATAAATTGTAAAATATATGATTTATATTATTTATAATATATTTGCTTAATATATTTTTAAGAATATTCTTACATATTTTATTACAAACTTATTTGATTTGAGCTCCCAGACGAATCTTTTAATCATCGCTGGAAATACTCTTTTAATAGAGGAAATATATATATAAATATTTCCTTATTATTTATACTTACGCAAGAATATTCTTTGCTTACTCTTAATGTCAATTTCTAATAGTGATTTTAAAGATACAACAGGCATTATAAATTCCCATGGGATTGACAAGACTGCTGCCAGGAGCAGTAGAGAATACAATAAATTTAATAATGTATGTTTTATAATATTTATAATATATTTGTTTAATATATTTTTAAGAATATTCTTACATATTTTATTACAAACTTATTTGATTTGAGCTCTCAGACGAATATTTTAATCATCGCAGGAAGTACTCTTTTAATAGAGGAAATATGTATAAATATTTCCTTATTATTTATACTTATGTAAGAATATTCTTTGCTTACTCTTACTGTCAATTTCTAATAGTGATTTTAAAGATACAACAGGCATTATAAATTTCCATGGGATTGACAAGACTGCTGCCAGGAGGCAGTAGCGGAAACACACAATAAATTTTATAATATATGTCTTATAATATTTATAATATATTTGCTTAATATATTTTTAAGAATATTCTTTTATATTTTATTACAAACTTATATATATTCCTATAGAGCTCCCAGACGATTATTTTAATCATCGCTGGAAGTACTCTATTAATAGAGGAAATATGTATAAATATTTCCTTATTATTTATACTTATGTAAGAATATTCTTTGCTTACTCTTACTGCCAATTTCGAATAATGATATTAAAGATACAACAATCATTAAAAATTTCCATGGGATTGACAAGACTGCTGCCAGAATGCAGTTGTGGATACAATTTAGTTATTTATAATATATTTATTATTTGACTTTTAAGAATATTTTGACATTTTATTACAAATCTGGCATATTTTATTATAAATAAATGTATCTCATTCCCATAGAACTCCCAGGCGAATCTTTTAATCATCATTTGCTGTAAGTAATATTTAAATACAGGAAATATATATAAATATTCTCTTATTATTTATACTTAAATAAGAATATTCTTTATTTTCTGAAAGTGTCAGTTTTTAAAAAGTATAATTAAGATACAACAAACAAATTCTGATGTGATTGACAAGATAGCTTCCAGAAAGCAGATTGGGGTACCATAAATTTATTTATAATATCTTTGCTTATATGAATTTTAAGAATATTCTTATATATCTTATTACAATCTCATTTCGATAGAGCTCTCAGCGAATCTTTTCATAATCTCTAGAAGTAATCCTTTAGCACAGGAAATATTTTAAAAAATTCATTTCCTTATTATTTAAACTGCTTAAGCATATTTTTTTTTGATAGTATAAATTTTTAATAAGTATAATAAGGATAAAATATGCAATGTAAATTCTAATGGTATTGACAAGACTCCTGCCAGAAGGCAGTGTACAGACAATATAGTTATTTAGAATACATTTGCTTATTTGAATTTTAAGAAAATTCTTGCATATTTTTTTACAATCTCATTCCTATAGAGCTCCCAGACGAATCTTTTAAGCATCGCTTGAAATACTCTTAACACGGGAAATATATATTAATATTTCAGTATTATTTATATTTACATAAGATTTTTTTTTTGAAAGTATCAGTTTTGAAAATGTATAATTAATTTACTTCAAACAAATTCCTATAGGATTGTCAACATTGCTGCCAGAAAGCAGTTGTTGATGACATATAGTTATTTATATTATATCTTTATTTGATTTTTAAGATTATTATTGCATATTTTATTACAACCTCATTCCAATAGAACTTCCAAATCAATCTTTTAATCATTGCTGGAAGTACTCTTTTAATACAGGAAATATATAAATATATATTTCTTTATTATTTTTAATTACATAAATAAATTTTTATTTTCTAAGAGTATCAATTTTTAAAAAGTGTAATAAAGATAAAACATGTATCATAATTTCGCATGGGATTACAAGACAGCTGGCAGAAGGCAGTTATGGATACAATATAGCTATTTATACTATATTTGCTTACTTGAATTTTAAGAACATTCTTGCATAATTTTTATTACAATCTCATTTTTATGGAGCTCCCAGACCAAACTGTTAATCATCGCTGGAAGTAATCTTTGATTACAGAAATTGTAAAAATATTTTCTCAATACACAATTTCGCGTAATAATATTATTTTGTCACTTTTTGTTACTTTAAAAAAAGGGAGATAACGATATAACAGGCATAATAAGTTTCCATGGGTTTTGAAAGTCATATGCTTTTAGGCAGTTTTGAATACATTCCTGCTATTCATTATAATTTTGTTTATTTGAATTTTAAGAATAATTATTACATGTTTTATAACAAAATATTTCCTAAAGAGATACTAGGGGATTCTTTCAATCATCACTAGAATCTCTCAATACAGGAATTATAGATTTTCTTATTATTTAAATTTAAGTATGAATATATATTCTTTTTATTAATATACTTTAAATTGTTTGATAATGATACAACAATCATTGTATTTTCTCATGTGTTTTAGAAGTGAACTGTCAGGATGTATTTTCGGATACAGTATAATTATTTCTAAAAGATTTGCTTGTATGAATTTTAAGAATAAGATCATTCCTAAGTTCTTTATTGCAACATGTATCCTTATGACGCTGAGTAAATTTTGAATAAAAATATTTTTTAAATATTTATGAAACTCTTAGATATCTGCAAGTATCTATTTAAGTCAAAACTGCAAGCCCAGAAGTGCCATTTGTTTTGAATCTGTTGGTTAAATTATAGATAGGTGCACTGAAAATACCTACACCTAAGATGAGATTTAAACGTTTTCGGCTAATAAATTAAGCGAGTTGAGATAATTTCCAGAGTAAAAGTTGAGTATTTTTGGTAAAAAGACTCTAATTAAAGAAAATCAAAGTTAGTATATTTTTATAATTCTTGAAGAACGATTTTTAATTATAAAATCAAGTATTGTACATAGACCTTTTAAATACAAATATAGTGAGGTACTGAGAGCTTGTAATTTGGTTTTAGTTAGAAAGTTATTTACGCTTTAATCGATGAATTAGGGGCTCTTCACTTTCATTATAATTGTTTTCCAATTGGCTTTATAATGGAAAACACAATACATGTTTGTTACAGTTAATAAAAACGATATTTTTCAAAAACAGGATCTAAATGTTTTTAGAAAATGTGGACAATTTTAGGGCAGAATTAAAAGGATGTCTATTTTTGTACATTTCTTAGCCTTTGCAATTGTGCAGATAAGAAAAATTTTAAAAGAACGATTAGGAACGTATTAGTTCTTGCATCAAATATTTTTATTGCCAAATGTGCAAATGTTTAAATGAACGAAATTCTACATTGAGTTGAAGCCATGGTTGATTATGTTTTAAATAAATTCGAAAAAATTTTAACAAAATTTCCAATAGAAACATGATGTTCATTTAAAGTTAGCCAGAGACAAACACTCGTTTATTTTCATTCATCCATGCACAATGGTTTTCAATTCAAATTCTAACAAAATTTCGGTGAGAAAACAAGAATTTTATCTATACTGATACTTATAAGAAATGTTATTTTTCTGTTACAAATTTTAATATCTTTAACAGTGTTAAGGTAAAATTTAGTAAGATTCAATACGTTCTAATAGGAAATTGCTTTTTAGAACGAAAAGTCAATTTCCATCTCATCGAATGAATAAAGTAAGTGTCCCGATTTTTTTTAATTCATGGCTATTGGGATGTTATTCAAAAGATTTTACGGTTTATACCCTTTCGACATGGTAAATCAGCCTTCTATTTAGGAAATACTTTCTAAGAATGCAATTTAGGAAGTGAATATTAAAATCTCAATACAATGTGATATTAAAGGTTAAATTTAGTATTTTGAAATACAATAGTTAGCTCTTAAAAATTTTATTAAATTGTGATACATCAATAAAAATTAAAATTTTAATCGGGTTTCAATGCATTTTTCAATGAAGATGCATAAAGATGCTTTAAGTTTTCTATTGAAAACAATCACAAGCGTTTGTTTTATTTTCTAGAATATAACATAACGTATATTTTGCTTAATATTTCATTTTCATTCGCACATTTGTTTTGATTTTTCATATTTAATAGTCACTCACAAAATACAATGAAAAGAAAACAACGGAGTAGAAATATATTAACCTTTGAATTTAAATAATCACAGTTAAATCCAATTTTGAGTGAACATGAATTTAGAAATATAAACAAGCCTCCCATTTTTAATGGGATTTTTATAGCACCTGCAAATTTTTATAGAAGGTTAAAATAATTTTGAAGATGCATAATTACACTGTTTACAGTACTTGAATTATATTAAATTATAATGTACTATACGTTTTAATAAACTAAATTAAACTGCAATAATAACGTGCAAATTATTGTATTATGAATAACCATCCTAGTAATGTGGCTGTCAATGCTATAATAAACTAAGAACAAAATTATTTTAAATACTCCTGCAATTAAATTATTTACACTTTTAAGCTCATATTGCGAAGAGAAGGTTTGAAGACTTTTTTTACATAAACAGAATATGATAAAAATTACTGTTGTACTTTTTAATTAAATAAAATAGTAGATTTCTTCATGCATAATTATCTTACGTTTTTATGAAAAGTAAATTCAATTAAGTAACTTAATTTAAGGAGGCACATAGAAGAATTTCCTTGGACATTTTATTGAAAAAGGATCGGTTTGACATCTAAAATTACTCGATCCTGGCAAAATCAATTGGTAAATAACTTTTGCAATTTGTGTAAATTACTTTTTTAACTAAAATTTTAATGACAATCTCTTTTAAGAAAAATAAAACGTTAGACAGGAAGCATGAAATTATAGAATAAAAATCCTTTTAAAAATTTCTATTTTACAAATAAACAAAATATGTTACAATAATGTATGAAAATCAATCAACAGCTTAAAAGTATTCTAAAAATTATAATTAACTCTCAAATTTTCATCAAAGTTTAGAAAAACTTCCCATTAAAAAACATCAAGACTTTATACTTTCAAATATACTCCATCATCTCTATAAACTAGTATTAATTTATGTAAAATTAAATTGCTTAACATTGTACAAATAAAACAATTAGTGCAAAATAATCAAGTGACTTACCCTATATTAATTCAGCAAAATGGTAAGCACATTAACAGATGCTCCTATTCTGTAAAAAAATTTAAATATGTTGACTTAAAAAAGCCATTGTTTTTTTTAATTACTTAACTGTACTTTTTTCGTTTTTTTTAAATTATATCAACCCTAAATTGTTGCGGAGTTAATTTCAGAAATTTTAAAAATCTGATATTTACGATTTTGACATTTAGTAATTAATTACATAATTTTTTAAATTATTTGCATTTTTATTTTAATTATGCATACATTTTGATTGTTGTCTTGGAAAACTAGCCTGCAAATACTGAAAATGAGTATTAGATAAATGCGCATATTCAATAACAAAAATACAGTCCTTGTAATCTTAAGAATCGATGCACAACAGTGAATGGATGTGTGTGTCAATTTGGAAGAGTTTGTCACTCAACGGTCATTTTCTACTCATGAGGGCTGATTGGATCGGGACCTACAGTTTAAAGTGGATTCCGAACCACTGCAACATTTATATCCAAGGCGGGATTCAAACCCAAGAACTGTTGAACCGAAGACAAGAACGCTAACCATTTGGCTGCCAGCTTGGCTGAACTTGGAAGAGATTTCACAAGATGATCAAATGACAAGTAAGCAAAATATGTATCCTACTTTATTCAAAATAAAAATTTCACTCTTATTCACTACTTTAACGAAAATTTAATAAAAATATTATTGACAAAGCTTTTTATCTGAACATTTTGTGCCATGGACAAGATAACAAAAATTAAAATTGAGGAATAATTCATGTTTTAAAATTGGAAGAATAATTGGAAGAATATAGTGTTAAAAATTCCTTATTAAATTACTACATTTTATTTCAGGATTATTACTTTTACTGCTGAAATTTCGGAAATTGAAAAGCAAGTTTGCATTTAGTATATTTATTCTCCGATATTCCGAAAACATCTAGGTTTAAAGTAAAAATTAAGCTTCAATAATTAATTTTTTTACATCATAAATTCTTTTTAAATGATTTACTCAACTGAAATTATTTCATTGTTGGCATATACTTAACAAAATAGTAAAAGTAGGAATGAAAATTTTGAGCCTCTAAAAATAGAACAGTTTACTCAAATGTAAAATAAAATGAATAAATATTAAAATTTATATAAGGTGACCTCTAATGTGATTTTACTGTTATTTTTATAACTCTAATAATGAACAGCTTGTGTTATTAAAAGTGCTAGATATTATACACATTCAATCTAAAGAATGAGTTAACGTTAATGCGATTGATAGGAAAAAACACATGACTAACAGGACTCGCCAACGGACCCACGCGTCAACTTTCGAGGGGAGGACATTAGCTTCCATAAAAATGCTCACTCAGATTTCGAGGAAATCAGTTATTTAATAAAATAACGTTTTTTAATAATTTCCATGATAAGTACAATTTACTTTGATTTTTTAAAAACGCTGTTCTGCACAACGAAATCTGGTTTTGATGAGTATAGACAAATCTAATGTGTTGTGGAGGTTTGGTTTGGTTTGTTTGTCGCCCAACGGTCATTTTTTGCACACGAGAGCTATTTAGACTGCGACTTACGGCTTAAAATGGATACCGAACCATTACAAACATCCATGCCCAAGGTGAGATTCGAACCCACGAACTGTTGAACGGAAGGCAATAGAGCTAACCATTCGGCTGCCAGCTCGGCGAATGAGTTGTGGATCTTGACACTTCCTTTTAGTTACGCCGTTACGCAATAAGTATTGACGTTAGAATTCATTTCATTCTTTTTCCGATACACTTGGATAAGCAACGTATTGATAAAAGCGTAAATATATACTCGCAAAATGGCATAATAACAATATTTTTTCAAAAATCGAAAAACAGTGATTATCGTTATTTTTTCTAAAGAAAAAATTATAAGGGATAGCAGGAATAATGGAGTATTAGACGCCGTACAATCTTTACTGCTACAAGCGGAAATGTAGACCTAAAATTATAAAATTGGCTTTCGTTTTTGACATTTACAGGGTTATACATCGCTTGTGAATGGTGTTAAATCACATTGTAGTATAGGAACAATGCGTCATTAATTCAGTGTAAACATTTAATTACGCATTTTTAACTCAGCATTAATTATGTTTACATTAAACAGAAATGTGTTAGTCAAAATTCTAAATTGAATTAAAACCAAAGTTTTGTGTAAGGAAAAGATCAACATTCAGATAAAAGTTCTTTTTTCCATTTCGAACATGTCCACAATTCAACCGCAAACGAAAACTAGGCGGCGAAACAGAATGCGAAGTTTATTCCACAAATAGCGGATATTAATCCACAATAACTTTTTATAAATATGCATAGCACTCAAATGATTCGTAATGATTGATAGTTTTCGATGAATATTAAAAAGTTTGCATTTTTTAACGACATAATTATATGTGCATTTTTAAGCAATATCTTATAACTGATATTTAAGTTCAAAATACAAAGTTTTACACAGTTTAAATTTATGAAATTCAAAGCTCAGTTTTAACATGAAACATAATTATATTCATTCTTTATATAATCAATTTTCGAAGCAATTATACTTTCTCCAGGAGATTATGTTAATGTTTTTCAGGGAAATATAAAAAAAAAGCTTCAGGGAGGAATCAGATTTGGAAAAGAAAAGGGGTTGTTGATGAGAAATGAGGAAGAGCTGCAGGAGCTTGCCATAAATGAAACTCTTACATTTCTTTATTAATAATCATTTTGCATGGTTTAGTTCCTTTTAAAAAGTTTATTCTTTTAACCATGCTTCGATTTTCATTTCTTGACTAGTTAGATTATTGATTTTCATTCTTTTAATCCTTTCCTTTTTAAGTTTCACACTTTGCTCTAAGTTTGTGATACTATTGTTTTGTACTAAAAATCTTGTAAATGTGTAAATAACGAAAATATGTTGATTTTTTTTTTTTTCATATAAAATTTCTGGAATATTGGATTGGTCAAATCCATTTTAAAGCATATGAAAGGTTTTCCTTTTAGTATAAAGACATTAACCAAATTATTTGTGTTAATGTTAAATGTTAATTTTTGGATCTATTAACTTAAGGGAGATTACAGAAGAGTAAGCTCATGAAAGACCCCTATTGAATTTTGTGAATACGACAAGATTCATAGTACCCTTTATGACTGAATTGTTATACAGGTTATCAAAGTCAAGTTATATACTACAAAAAGTCATAACAATAAAATTAACAAAACAAATAAGTTTGTTTTACTCAATATAAGAATTCAAAATAATAAAAAAATAAAAACGATCAACGAATATTATTTTTTTGGACCCTTCTGGATGTTATAATTATTCAAAAATTCTAAACTTAAAAGTTTTTTATTGTCGAAATTTCATTGTTTTGAAATATTATTTGACATGCTATTTTTAATTTCTCATAACAGATTAAATCATTTTATTTAACAAGCAGCACTTCACTAATATTTTTGACATCTTTTTATGATAAAAATGTGAAAATTTAATCTCATTTTGATTATAATAACGTAGTAAATAAGTATGCGCAAAAAAAGAAAATTTCATGTAACTAAAATATTATTAATGAAAACTTGTGTAAGAAATTCAATGTACTTATAATAACAGAAAAGTCAGATTTTACTTAAGTTATCAAGAAGGGATATAGAAAGATCCGTTTCAGTAGTTATTGAGACTTAGTGAAATATTACTATTTATTGTGTCTCAAAATAAAAATAAAACCCTTGTATATATTTTTTTATCTTAGGCTTTTACTGCTGTAGCCATTCAGTCTGGTGACGCGTTACACTCGTGAGAAAATTCCTGCTGAAACGTGTTTCATATTAGCGGTTCCCTTTGTCAAAAATATTGTGTCCGGCACCCGACTGACCTTCAAAGAAAGGGAGAAAATTTTTCATAAAATAGCACTACAGTATGCCCCCTAAGGAATTGCCTTCCTGGGATAGAAACGGAAGGATCGAGAGCTAATTACCTCCAAATTCTAGGAAAACACAAATTTTCCTTCCTCTTTATTGTTCACACGGTTAGTATTTCGTTTCTTCCAAAATATGACTTCATCGGAAACAAAACTGTAAACTTTTGAAAATCTGGAGTTTTGACATTTAAAATAATATTGCCGTAAATTATATTTTCTGTCTACTATGTATTCTTTCAATATGAATATTTCATATTTTTGCTGGGATATAAAACTTATTAACATATGTTTGCAGAGTTTTGAAAATTAAATATTAAATTACTTATTTGTTAAAACTATTTATTTAAAAACAATTTATATAATTTTTAATGGTTTTTATTTGGGGAAATAATATTTATTTGATTCGTAATTTTGTTGGCTTTACATTAGCACCTTATACTGAAAAATTCTTTTTTCAAATGGTAGAAATTAAAAATCTGAATGTTTTTTCTTCTTCAAATTTTTTTTTCTTTCTTTCTTTTCTTTTCTGTATGTTTAAACACACAGAATCTTCTATAATAACGAATAACCTATTGCAGGTTTTAGCTGTCTCTACAGCACACTCTTTAAACATTACAGAATATATTTCTTAATTAGTTCAATTTGCATAAAAAACAAATATTTTAACTTGAAAAATTCGTTCAAGAAATTTATAAGGAAATCGTACATATTTCTCTTTCTACATTGTAAAATTTTAAAAATAAGATCATCTTTAAATGATATAAATTTATTGAAAGAAAAAACTTCCTGACATGGCATTAACAGCACTTCCAAAA
The DNA here is from genome assembly GCA_030067965.1 of Latrodectus elegans. NCBI lineage: Eukaryota > Metazoa > Arthropoda > Arachnida > Araneae > Theridiidae > Latrodectus > Latrodectus elegans. Next base: position 32,705,982 of record CM057814.1, on the reverse strand, counting down.
TGATTCTTAATAGAAATAAATTTTAATAAAAATTAGTCCTTATTTTAATAATAAAATATATTTTAATATCTAAAAAAACAGTTTTAAAAAATGCCTTTAAAATACGAAGAAAATTTTTATTACCATCATAACTGAGAAAATTTCTGAACATAAAATTATGCGATATAACAATTAAAATATACTTTTTGTCTCAGCACTTTTAATTCTTGATAATATTGTGAATCAGTGAAAAATTTGAATGAACAATATACAGTTCATCAGTTTGGAGAAAAAAATTATTTTTAAAAATACATATTATTTGACTGAAAATTTCTGATTATATTAGATATACATACTTTTCTTTGATATTGTGTGTGTTTTGATTTTTAATTTAAGAAATTTGCAACACAATTTTGTTGTCTGTATTAACGTTCCATTGCTCATCAGATATTTGCATTAATAATGCTATGGCATATAATTTATTTATCTAAACTGAAATTAGATGACTTGTTAACAAAGGTCTTCTAATTTTGGAATCAAAAAAATTGATTTTATATATTGTATAAAAATGAAATATTATAAACTATCAATATTACGTTTTGTGATTTAAATTTTTTACAATAAAAATAATTATGGTTTACCTTAATATACTTAATGATATAATTTAAAAAGCTATTTTAAATGCAAAATTTCCCATAAAGTTAAAATTGTTTTTCACAGGAATTTTTCTGAAATAAAAAAATGAAATAAAATTTTTTGTTTAATCTGTGAATGAAATGTTTAAAAAGATAGTGAAAAATCAGGTGAGTTGATCTTAAATTAGGAGTGAAAAGTCTTACCCAATTATTATTTTTTAATAAATAGCTAAAGTTTGTTATTATAGAGTAGTAATATTATAGAATGTAGTAATATTATGATATGTAGTAATATTTTAGAATTTTTGAAAATACGTTAAGATAAGTTATAGAATACGTTCAACACCAAATGATCAATTTATAGAATCTCATAAATAAGCTAATGGTCAATTAATAGGTAAGTAAAAATGCTTGTTTCAATTGGTTAACAAGCTAGGAAAAAGAAAAAAAAAACATTAACCCCAACTTCAAAACTGTAATACCCGGATCACAAGGCCTACCGTGCCCATATCTGTTTTCCTAACAGAGGGCCCTGGAGTGCGAAGCATATGTCCCGGTCAGGTAATCAGCCTAAAGCTAAATCCCCGGTGTTTAGTTCCCGAGCATGATTGGTACTCAGTTAATCGATCGACTGAAAGGATGAAAGATTGAGTTGACCTAGCCTGAGAATCAAACCTTGGACCTGTATCTTGGTTGCACTAAGTCACCGTGTTTAACAAATGTAAAAGTTTGGGTGAATTTTGTCATACAGGTTTCCATGGAACAGAAGTCTGTAGAGAAATGTGGGACTGAAAGATGTAACTGAGCAGCAGAAATGAAATTAAATCAAAAAATCTATTAGAACTTCCAATATGTCTTATCTCAAACGGTGAAGATAGAAAGAAGAAGAGGTTGCCATTCATATACTTTTTACTATTTCTGCATCAATTGCAAGCGGTGAACGTTCATTTAGCAAAATAAAATTAATTTTGACTTATTTATGATTCACCATGAGTCAAAAAGTGATTTAACAATTTTAAGTATAAAAAAAGTAAATTTGAAATGATCAACTTTGAAAAAGTAAATTCACTTTAGCAAAGGTAAGAAAAATGTAAATAATGTAGTATATTAGACTGCGAATATTTGCATCTGCTTATGATACGCAACGAGTTTTTCCCGTTTAAAAATTTTGTTTTTTAAAATAAATGTATTAGTTTATAAAATCAATCACATCTTTTTATAATTAATTCTAAATTACATAAGTCCGGTTATTCTCTCTAATGACACTTTCATGAATTCAAGTATTTTTTTTTTAATTAGAATAGAATTTTGTTTAAATATATAGAAATTGTTTAAATGAGAAAGTTTTTCGGTCCCTCATACAATACAAGCTTTGTTCCTTGCAAGAGATGAAATTTTCTAGGATTAATGTACTCATTCATGCAAGATCCAATAAATATTTCATGAAAGCGAAGACAACAAGGAAATACACTGACTTACACCAAATTAATTCGTCATTTCTGAATCTTTAATACGGAATCACCCAGCATCTCTCCGAGAACTTTCATAATATTTCCATAAAGAGATACAATATTCCCCTACACTGTTCGGTACTTGCATAAATTGATTCCTAGATCTATTACACGCAAAAGAATATAGTCCTACACCATATTAAAATATTATTGATATAGCCAAAGACTTTTTGCAGGTTTCATAATCATCTATGCGGTGTATTTGTATTAACATAATTCCATAATGTGTTCTTTATTTCATAAATTTAATAAAGTATATCCAAATACTACCATACAAATTTTAAACATCATTTTATATCACACATTTTAAATACCACTTAAATATTTTTTTAAAAAATTTCTTAATATAGCCATTAAAATAGATATTAAGGGAGAGAGAAATAACAATCTATATATAATCTTCGGTGCTTCTAGATAATTTTACAACAAAAAAATCATAACACAGTTTTTAATTAAAAATTCTTAAGCTTATTCAAATCAGAAAAATATTTTAAGATAAATTAAAAGTATAGTAAAACATTGATAAGCACATAAAACTCTTAGTAGACTTTCGTCAACTTTTCATTTCTTTGTAGTTCAAAGATCAGTCTTTGTATACGACTAATTAGACTTTAACCTGCAGATTAAAGTTGATTCCGAACAACAACAATCAACTCCAAGGTAGGACTCGAACTCAAAAACTGTTGAACAGAAGGCCATAGCGTTAACCAATTTTTTTTTTTTTTTTTTGTATATATTTAGCTCAAATTTTGTTAAGAATTTGATGATACACTGGACAGCTAAAGAAAGGATTATTGATGTATTGACAATTTAATTGCTTTATGAATGACAGGAATTTATGAATTTAGAAGATTGTTTTTTAGACATTGATTGTGTTTTACTTACGATAACAATATTACTCGAGTTCATCGGGACTAGACAAAAATTACGTAATGTGGAATGGAAGGTTCTAGATTCGATCCTTATAATTGTTCACCAATGGAAGATAGAAATCAGATTTTCTGCATGTAAAGACCGTTTGGGTGACTACTATTTTGTTTTCTGGGTTTCGTGTTTCACAATTATAACTCACAATCTATAAAAAAAAAAAAAACTTTATGAAATGCAAAAAAGTGGATGTTTAAATCTTCAATAACAGCGTTCGTGATTGAAACTCCCACTACAAGATGTTAAACTATCATAAATTATCAGGACACAGGCCTAATAAAACAAACAATGCATTAAAACTGAATCTAATGCAATATCAATATCGTACATATATTTCTGTAATAATATACAGAATTATTCACAGTAAAATTATCAGTGAAATATAAGCAGATTTTAAAGGCTAAACTAGTGAAAAAAATCGTTTTTAAACATGAATATAAAAAGAGATCCAATAAAATTCAAATATAAATAATTTATAACAATTAACTTCAAAGTGTTTCAATCTCTTAACCGATACATGTTTACTGTCAATATTAAATATAAGATAATTTTGTAAACGGACTCCTAAAACAAATGGGCATCCAAATTATCGGAATATTTCATTCACGCCCACATATATCTTTTTTATAAAAATTAGCGAGGTTGCACCAAATGTTTAGCCTTCGATTAAATATCACAAGAGTTCGAGTCCCACATTGGGCATGGATGTTTGTAGTGATTCGAAATCCAGTTTAAACTTTAAGTCCCGATTTAATTAGCCCTCGCTTGCAAAAAATGATCGTTGAACAACAAAATAATCAAAAATCTTCAGAAATAATTTTCATAAGTTGTGAGCTAAAAGGAAAGTTCGAAAAAAATTCCAAGCATTTATATGGCTAGAATACTTACAAAAGATCCATATTACCTATAAAACAATGAAAATATTGTGATAAGTATGCAAAAAAAAAAAAAAACTATTACCTTTTAGCTGAGCTACGTGGCATAAGATTTCTACCATCTTTGTTACTTTATAGATAAGAAGAATTAAAAATTTCAAGAACATTGATGCCCAGCATTACTAAAGTAATCATATATCAAACTTCTCATTGTTATGGGATTGTCATGGCCTAATTATTATATAGCCCCTCTGAAGGGGGCCTTCAGAGAAAGAACAAGTTTAAATCCTAATCATTGTTATAACTGACTGATCTATATAATTTTTATTAAAACAACCCTCTTTATAAAGAAAGTTGGTATAAGAAAAGTAAGATTGCATACCATGAAAATATTCAACCGCAAAAAATTAGTAAAAATTCAAAACATTCACACATAATTTTAATTTTCTAAAAAATTTTTGAATTATATATACCTTTTGATAATGGCGTAAACATTATTATTAATTAAAAGCATCAAATACATTTACCACTAAAAATAAACAAAAATAATATTGTAATAAAAGAATGGTATTTAAAAAAATTCTGAGGAATTCCAATAGTTTTTCAAAAGTTTATACTAGAAAAGTTAGTCAAGAGTCACTACGGAATACAAAGTGTGTATATGTATATATACTTACGTAAAATTGTATTTTATACGACTATTTTGTAATGTTTAAAAATTGTTTACATTATATTTCGTATAAATAAATTTGGCGCAATTTGAATTAAAGTTTTATTATATTCATAAATATATTCTCTCATAAATATATTCTTTCCATTAAAATTAAAAACGTAATTCAATAAAGTAACATTACATTTACGTTTTTTTAAAAAAAAGTTTTTAAAATTTGTGCTTACAAACAGTTTAATTGACACACATTTATGATCTATGTAAAATACGATACTTTAAATATTAACAGCAGCACAGTAATCTATTTTAAGCATGCACAAAAAAAGAAAAGTGTAAATAAAAAAATCGATTCTAAGAATTTAAGATTACTTTTGAACGGAATGATAAGAAATATGGGATGCACGTCCAGGTTCTTGCATTTGAAGGCCGATACAAATGAAATATTAAACTGCAGTTTTATATAAAAGGTAAGCCGTTGAATAGTAATACATGATAGATTTCATCACGAGTAAATGGATAATGTCAATGACTATTTTCAACGAATGTACGCATGTAGAGCACAATAAAAGCCTGATTCTTTTAACTTACAGAAATTTGCGGAAAATATTCAAGAATTAATTGACTATTAACATTTTCGTAGTCAGAACTCTTTATGAAAAATTTGCATATGGTATTTTACAAAAGCAATGTTAACCAACAGATATAAATATAAAAAAGAAATTCAATATTTAAAATGAATAGGAAATATAAATAACTACGTTTTCAGTGAAAATTAATTTCAATAAACAGAATAAATAAAACGCTTCATACTTTATGAAAATATTTATGCCACTAAATCAATCATTCTAAAATAGTACACATTTATTTTGAACTATAAATCTGATCTAATCAGAATTTTTCTAAATCAGTTATATAATAATAAGTTGTAAATCAGTTCTAATAAGAATATAAGTTCTAAATCAGAATAGTTTATTGCAATTAAATAAATGATGTAGTAAAATGAAATATTCAACTTTCCACTTAAATACAATTCAAAATGCCGCCAACATCAAAATTAATGTTACTGCAAGATCCTGTGGATATGTTCAGTTAAGTAGTTGCATTTTTCGTTCAACGATTAATTTAACCAAAACCTACTCTTTAAAGCCAACTCTGAAGCGCTACAAACATCTCTAGCTGAGACGTGAACCGAATCAATGAGTTTTTGTATCGAAAACCAGAAATGGAGATCAGTGTCGTGCATACATTTTTCTACCTACAGCGCAGAGATGAGAATTTTAAAGAGAAGGAAAAATTATTTTATTGAAGAGAACAGAAGTCAAAACTGATGTGGATCATGACATAAGTAACTATGCAATACGTTCAAATCAGTATTGATTAATTTCTGACATCAAAATATGGAAATTAAGCATAGATTAGCTAAATGCCAACTTCTTAGTACAAGATTCCCTTTATTCCACGCGACACTATCAATTAAATGAACAAAAAATTTCAGCTGAAAAATTATTTGATTTTTAGAGACTTGATACAAATACATTTAATGAAAGGAATTAAATTCTAAAATCAGATTTCAAAATGATGAAATAAGTCTTAAAAAGAGAATACATTTTTCAAACTTACTTTTTACATACTTCGACAAATTAAATGCTGTATCGTTTCTCCTCCAGTTAAGCAACTGTAAACTATGACTCAAATGTTTCAATTTAGAACTAGATTTTTCACTAATCATTTCTGATATCAGCATTCAAAGCTCCAGACTAATCAAAACAAGGAACTGCAAATCACGCGTCAGCAAAGAACTAACGAGCAGATTTTTTTTTTTTTTTTTTTTTTTTTTTTTGAGGGGAAGGAAACATTTTTCTCCCCATCATACAAAACCTGGTTTAAAAATTCGAGTTTTGTATTGCACACGATGGAGTGTTTTTCTTATTGAAAAGCTGTTTTATCATTTTTAAGAAAAGAATAGAAAGTACGGATATTTATCATAGTATTTCCGCTTTTTTTTTCTTCTTAATATATGCATAATGAAGTATGAGTAAGTCACTTTTCTTTACTTCTAAATGAATTATTTAATATCTTATTGGAGTTTTAGCTATGGTAAACTTTTTTTTGTCATAAATTTTTATGCAGATGATTAAAAAGTTAACCACGATCCACTGAATTTTTCAAAATGTTATTATATAAAATAAGTATTTAGTTAACTGTGTAGCATAAAATCAATTTTTTCAGTAAAGAAAAAAAATTTATGACTTAAGTTTACTTAACATTTCATTATGTTTAATAACAAAATATACTCGATGGTAATAACTAAAGCATATTACTAAATATCATGATAAATTATTTTTAAATAATTTACTTGAAATATCTATTAAAAGAGAGAAAATTTTAAAACATCCTTCTTGAATATCAGGAAAACAAGCTAGATATAAACACATAGATTACTTCAGAAAACACAGAACTTAAATAAGCTTCTTCAACGAATAATTTCTTAAGGATGTCATTTAAGTTTACAATCGTCATTTAATTATTTAATATCAATGTTTTAAATATTAAAATTAAAAGTTAAACCGTTAAATTTAATTTTATACAAAAATCGGAGTCAGTGTTGACGGACAAAAATGCAACTGCTTATAAGGAAATTTTAAGTGTTTTAGTTTAAAAGTTTTAACCACCGAAACGTTTAATACCACCAAAACATTATTTAATTTAAGCGTTTAATACCACCAAAAAATTCAGGTGAATAATCATAAAAACTCACATTTCTCTGTATATTTAAAATATTAATTTTGTAGCTTACCATTTAGCGATTTTTCTTCGTATAAATTTCATTCACTTTGGGCTTTTATAAGAGCTTTTATACAAAAAGTAATACATTTATTAAAATTTTTGTATTACAAAAAGTAATACAAAAATTAAACAAATGTAATTTTTGTGAACATGGAAACAATAAGTACATTGAATGACAATAGTTACAAAGAGAAAATCGTAAAAAAATAGTTGGTTTGGTAATAACACTATTTTCCATAAGTAATCAAAATGTAGACAAAATTTGTTTTACCTTATTCGCCCCACGATGCAGATTCAGGAATGTTCATTCTACATTCTAAATAAATGGTCAAAGAAAAATTCTCCAACATCTATATTTATCTATTATTAAGAAGCATTAGAAGAGGATAGATATATTTACAAGATTTAATTTCGGAACGAACATGTGCATATTCCTTTCGGATGAAAATATAGAAGCATTCTATTTACTTCTTTTTCGCGTGGGATCTTGGGATTTCAACCTGACGTCATCAATTCTTAATAGGCAAAGAGAGTTACATTATTTTTTGATGATCGCCAAGATTTGCAACATCCTCTCACATTTACTTTTACATTCTCTCATCTTCAATTCTTAATTGGCAAAGAGGGTTACATTATGTTTTGATGATGGCCAAGATTTGCAACATCCTCTTTCTCCCTCCCCTTTAATTTTTCATCTCAGAAAACTCAAACACAGTATTTAAATTAAAATTTAAAATTTCTCTATACCACAATACAAATTACCAAGTTTCAAAATAAAACAATACACTTCAAATAATAAGAAAATATAAAAATATGAAAATAATTCAATTATCAGTAAAATTAAATAAAATGTAAATGTTTTCTTAAGAATAAATCTTAAATTAAAGTTTTGAAATGAACTTCTTAAGATACTATATAAAGCCCAAAGAAATACAGTTCTTGCCGTAGAGAAAAGTTCTATCCTACAATATAAATCTTATCATTTGTTTTAACCCATTACCGTATCACGAGGTTCCTTCCTCAAGTTCAGTCTTCTCAAGAGGGTCCCTATTAACTCCACTAGTATCATAGCAAGTACACTTCTCAACACATGTTTCATTTTTTAATACTTCTTTTTCATTCTTACCCACTTCTAGAGGATATCGTCTTAACACCTCATATGTTTTTCTTTTTGTACAGCAATTTTTTATTGATTTACGGAATGAATCCTACATAGTATAATTTCGGTTTTCGCCTTCAAAATACTCCTACTCAGTTTTAAATTAAATGTCATTAAAATTATAAATCAGGCTCACCGTTAAAAGAATAAACAAATTCCTTTTTTTAATAAAAAGATTTAATAAGAATAAAAAATATAACAAATATAAAACCATATAATTAAATACACAAACATGTCTTTTTCCGTTACATTCATTCAACTGTTTAAAAAAAATCTCTCCCGTTTTCTGTTAATTTTGGAGGTAATTCAAGTCAAAATTAAATTATCACCTTTAGACTTTTCGCTCTCTCTTGATTTTGAATTCGATATTCTCCACTTGAGTTTCAGAATCAGTTCTAGTTGAAATTCAGTAAATAATAATTCAAAGCGAGAGGAAGAACTCGGACAACTCTACCAGATTGAATTATCACAGGATAAACATCATCAGTTGGATTTTCTTCAACATAATTTGGGCTAACACAATTATGTATAGTGGTATTTGTGATAGAATTTGTCTTTCCTATATCCGATTCCTCTCTATTCTCACATCGGCAATCATGAAATATAGTTGTTTTTTTTCCATGCACATTTATATATTAAGCTAATATCTACCAAGCACATGTAATACACAACTAATTATGTATATATATATAATTACACTATCTAAAATTATCTACTACCCTATCGACAGCAGCAATAGTTTGTAACCAACAGTTTGCCTGCTCCAATCCAAGGCCTCTCTCTCCCAAAAAATAAAATAACACTAACCAGAATGAGCGGGTTGATGACGTCACCCAGGCATCACAGTATTACTTATCATAACACATCATCACCGTTTCCCCTTTCCCTAGGCAGGGATTTTGGATCGGTGGAATAAAGGCATCTGATTTTGTCTTTATTTTAGATAGACGAACAAACTCATTTTTATTATGATAAATTTCTAAAATTCTAGGTATAGGCCAATTAACTCATTTTATGTTATCGCTGCTGCATGCCAGCACAATAATACCGGGTTTAGGAACATCAACATAATCTTTCTTTTTGAAAATTTCATGTAATTCTCCCAAATATTCAACTCAAAATCTGGAACTATATCCTTCAACTACGTAATCGATATACTAAACGTTTACTTTAAACGTTCCCATGTACTTGGCCAATTAAACAAATTCAGACACACCGTGTTTATGTTTTCTAGCAAAAAAATTGCTGGTGTAATGGGATTCAGATCATTTATATCGTTAAAAATATCGATAAGTGGTCTCGAAATCAGAAGATTTTTACAATTGCACGTAGTAATGGTCATTTCTTCATAATTCAGTAAAGTTCTTCCTAGAACTTTTCTTAAAATCTGTTTCATTTGTCCGACTAAGCGCTCCCCAAAACCATTTGAAATTGGAAATGTTGATGGTATGACCTTCAAAGTGATGGAAGAAATTTCGCTTTCTAATTTCTCTAGATCAACATATTTCAGCAGGATATAAAATTCAATGAAGTTAGTTCCATTATCAGAGCATAAAATTGAAGGTCCTCCACTTTGTGATATGAATCTTATTAGAGCCAGCAAGAAATTTTCAGTGGATAGATCAGCCAAAAGCTCCAAGTGAACTGCTCGGACAAGTTATTAGGAATATCTACACTTTTTTGATTTTCTTTAAGGTACAAAGAATCAGCGATATCTACTCCAACTACCTCAAATATACTATCTACCTTCACTCTATTTACAGGTAATTTTCCCTGTGGAATATTTGTTGGTCTTGAATTAGAATTTTAGCATACCACTAATGTCTTAATGGCTTTTTTTTTTTTTGTTCTTCAAAACCCAATAGTTTTCTCGTAATGCGAACACAGAAAATGGTACTGCAGAATGTCTTAATTCCTCATGTTTGTAAATTATCAGACATTTTACACATTATGGTCTGAAGGTAAAAATAGTGGAAGTCTAAAGTTCTCTTCATCAACTCAAACATAAATTTTGGTTTTAACCCTTAGGAGTCCTTTTATGTCCATTATAATTTTTAGAGACTTAATTTTATTATCAATGCCATTAAAGAATTCTTCACTTTGGGTTTCGTCTTTTTTCAATTCCTTAGCAAGTCTAGTTTTCTTCTCCAAAAGTTTTGGCGTTTCGAAAAAATCTGAAAATTCAGCTTATTACTTTTATTATTCTCTTATATGATGATATTTAATGATAATATTAGTCCTTTATTGAAAAAGATATCACAGTTTATTTTTATCTTAAAATTTACCATCTTCTTATCTATAAACAACTTATAATCTGACCAGCTGTCTTTAGATTCCTTCAGTAATGGCGGTCCCTTCCTCCCTTGTCTTTCGATGAGAGTTTTTACCGAACATCCACTAAAAGGCAAGTTGGTAGGATTTTAGATTCCTGGTGATAAATACATTGGCTATCTTCTGAAAAGTTTTGATTTTTTTCACCCTATTGGCTATATAAATACCAACTATTGACAATTTTTCTTTATTCAATATAATACCCTCATTGAATCCAACCAATATATTATCTCAAATTCCTTCAGATTTAAATAATTTTGTATCGATGTTGCAAGTTGTACACCAATGTTGCAGGTGAATTGTCTCAGAATAGAGACACCCTTTAATGGAGATACTCGTGATCTAGCTTGTACTAACTGGCAAGTAACTTCAACTCCCATTTCTGCGCTTAAGAAAATCAAGGTACCATAAGAAATTTGCAGCTTGCAGAAAAGGGCTGCTTGAAACACTGGAAACAAAGTGTCAATGCATATAAGTAACTAATTTGAGAGGGTCATCATTTCTCCACCATAAAAGTTTTAAAAATTCCTTATCATTTTCGTTTAGGCTTATCTGCATAAAAATACCTTGAAAATATCCGCTTTTACCTTGAGTATACCCTAATCTGAAACGATTTAAAACCGATGGTATTAGATCTATCACATTCGGTTCCTTTTCGATGCACTCATTTAACAATGGAGGGTTACGAGTTTTTTTCCTATCAAAGAGTGGACAAATTTTCGTTGATGAGTTTTCCTTTATGACTGGTCTATGAGGCAAGAAATGTCCCACGGTATCTGCAAAAATTGTGACATTTTGATCGGGATTAATTTATTCAATAAAGCCCTCCTTTTCCCATTTATCAAATACTTCTTGATAAATTTTCAGTATATCACAATAAGTAAATGATTTAACGGTATTACTGAGTCTTTTTTCCCTAATTCTTGGTGATCAGACAGTGGCAAATGATTCTCCAACTAAGTTAAACATATACCTAACATTTTGACTTCTTGTTACTGTTTCTTGAAAGTGTTTTAAAACAATTTCTTGTGTTTCTGTTTTTGAAAGTTTTTCCCTTCTATCGTGAATACCTACGGAATCTAATTCCCAGAGATCTGATATTCTATCCTAATCTATGAGTAAATTCAATAGTAATAGAGAACCATTTAAATGCGATTTTTCTTACAGGTTTCCCCATGACCGCCGATCCTAAACGTGTTTAAAGCTACTAGACTTTCTGGTAAATGCGCTATACTCCCAGTAAGTATTTTACCGATTTGATCTGCCCATCCCTCCTAATGTGTCAATGGTTTCGCTTGGTCTCCTTTCCTACAAACAGGAATTTCCTATTATTCCTTTCTCACTGACAAAAATACAGAAATTTTTCAATTCTCCTTTACACTTGGAATCACTTATTTTAGCAATGGGAGCAAAAATATGCTCTTTGTCCATCACATCAGATTCGCAGCTATATTTTTATCATGGCTCAAATTGAAAATTGGCCGTAATTTAACAATTTACGGCTTGTGTTGTACACTATTTTCATCACCTCCAAAAAGTCCGGGCGTCACACTTTCCTCTCCTAGGCATTTTAAACCTATTATTCAAGAAACGAATTTACTCACAAGTGATTTTTGTCTACTAGTGTTAAAAATTATTTTTATTAGTTGTTCTGAATTCTTACCATTAATATACACAATCAAAGCTAGAAAACAATATTTTTACAAGAATTATTCGTTAAAACATTATTTTCGATACGTTTGTTATTTTTAAAATTATCGGAACTATTACATTTATACCCATTACTAAAATAAACATTATTGAGACATGTTGTTTAGAACAAACCGTGCAAACCATTTTCAAATAATACTGTTCCTTACTTATGATTCACAATTAAACATCGAAAACGAGCTAGTCTTTTATTTTTCAAATTATTCTTTTTCTTTTTTCTCATCTAACGATAAATTTAAAGCACATTTACAGTTTAATGAGTCATGCGATTCTTCATAAATACACAGGAAGCACTTTTCATTCTTTTTTCATTTTTGAGCGAAATAAATCTGCCTCGAAATATTTTGTTATTTCATCCATTGGAAGAATACAATCTTTCAACTAGAGGAGGAGAAATTTTTTCTCCTCATACTGACACCTGCTATTTTGTCTACAATTTTTGTGATCGGTTTGATTTTTATTCATAAGGTCACTTACGTATTCATCTCAGTTTAACATTCTCTGTAACTTAATGCTTTAAAAAGAAAATTTAAAAGCTCTTTTATATCTAATTATACGTTTTCATTTTTATTATATTGTAACACTGGGTCTTGAGGTATATTTTAGCATCATAGGAGACAATGCATCTCCATAATTCCCCGATTTTAATTTTAAAATTTTAATTTTTTGTATATATGTGATGCAATGATTATAAAAAAATTTTAAAACGCGAATGACATCTGAAATTTTTAGGAGTTGTGTATTTAAAATTGCTCTCAAATGTGTGTGTGAATAAGTAACTTTTTTATTACCAAATCTGTCTTTTAATAATTCAATTGCGGAATCATAAGATATGTTTGGAATTGATAACTTCTCGATTGTATTTAAAGCGGACCCACCAAAAAATGTGCTTTATAAAATAATTATATTACTATACTTTTTCTAGCGACTTATTATTAGGTATCGCCGTTTTGAAACTATTCCAAATGATTAGCCATTGTCTAAAGTCTCCATAAAGTTTTAATGTGCCCCAGCCATCTTCAGCATAAAGACGGATCCTCAGTTAAGCTGGGATTCAATCTTGAATGCGCACCTTTTCTGCTACTCTTTCGCTTACTTCTGTTCAAGATAATTGAAGTTGTAAATTTAAACTTTCGATTGCATTATTAATTTTAGTTAATTTCCTTAATTTTCTTTTTTGCTCAAAATTTAGCAATTACTGTCTTTTCTTTATTCTCTTCTGATTTTTCAGAATCTGCCTGAAATTTATCACTTTTAAAAATGGTTCCAGTTCATTATATAAACAATTTAAAGAATCAAATTTATTTGTTTATGTTTGGATTAATTCTTTTAAATTACTGACGTCTATATCTTCTGAATTCGAAAGCTCGTTATCTAATTAAATCAGTTAATTAGTAACACTTATTCATAGCGATGGTCTTTTGCTCTTTAACAATTTATTTTTCTAATTTTTTTTCATTAACATTTTTACTAATATGCAATCGTTTTTAAAGAAAACTAACTCGTTTTCACATCCCGCTAGGATGACATGAAAAAAAAAGTTATAAAAATTCCTTGCATACTTTTCTTATTCTAATAAAAATTGCAATTATATGATTGAGATCACCTTGCGTTTTTCTCTTTTTGTACTGCAAATTTTTCTGAATTTTCTGGGTGAATCTTACATAGTTTACTTTCTGTTTTTGTTTAAAAAGATTGCTATTCTATTTAAAATAAAATACAGTTAAAATTAATAACCAGGCTCACCGTTAAAAGAATAAATTCCTTCTTTTAATAAAAAGATTTAAAAAGAATTAAAAAATATAACAAATATAAAATCATTATATTTGTTATATTTTTTAAAAAAATAAAAATTAAATAAAAATAAAAACAAGTAAAATCATTTTTTTCCATTACATTTATTCAACTGTTAAGAAGCAGAGCTGGCAGCCGAATAGTTAGCGCTCTTGCCTTCGGTTCAACAGTTCATGGGTTCGAATCCCATCTTGGACATGGATGTTTGTAGTGGTTCGGAATCTACTCTAAACCGTAGGTCCCGGTCTAATTAGACCACATGTGAAAAAAATGACTTTTGAGCGACAAACAAAACAAACCATCAACTGTAAGAAAAACATATCTCTCGCATTATCTGTTAATTTCGGTTTGTAGTACTTTCGGAAGGAAAATAGATTGAATCCTAGCTTAATTGGGGATCCGACGTTTTCCCTAAAGGTACCTGTGGCACATTAAAATTGGTCACACTGTCCTCCAGGTGTGGTGACGCATCTGGGGGTGACAGGCCAAGTCTTGGGAGTTTTCTGCTTGGTCCCTACTTCAATATTACGAAGACACCATCCGGCTGCTTTTTATCCAACTGTTATAGCCCAACTCAGGGCTAGATACAGGGAGGTATGCTGGTGCAACATCAACAACAACTCAAAAGTATTTTCTAAGAAATGTCCTGAAAATTTGTCAAAATGGGTTGCTGAAAATTCTATACAAATTATATATTGCCGTTGGGAAAACATGTTTTAATTTGCATTTAATAAGAAATTTAAAGAGACAGATGACATGAATTTTAACAACAATAAAATCACAATTTAAAAATTGAGAAAAAGACCAGCTAAATCTGTTCAACATATTTTAAAATTCAATAAGTTTTAAAACGCATTTTAAAGTTGTTTAAATCAATATCGTGTGTGAATTAAAATACACTATTGGCCATTAAATTTGCTACACCAGGAAGAAATGCAGATAACAAAATGATATTTATTGGACAAATATATTATACTAGAAATAACAAGTAATTAAATTTTCAAAAAATATTTGGCTGGATAGATCCTGAGAAATCAGTACCCAGAACAACCACCTCTGGCAGTAATAACAGCAGTTATACGCCTGGGCATTGAGTCAAACAGAGATTGGATTGCATGTACAGGTACAGATGCCCATGCAGCTTCAACAGGATGCCACAGTTCATCAGCCGTAGTGACTGGCGTTTGGTGACCAGCCAGTCGCTCGGCAACCATTGACCAGACGTTTTCTATTGGTGAAAGATCTGGAGAACGTGCTGGCCAGGGCAACAGCCAAACATGTTCCCTATCATGGAAGGTTCCAACAATACCGGCAACATGCGGTCGGGCATTATCCTGCTGAAACGTAGGGTTTCACAGGGCTCGAATAAAGGGTAGAGCCACGGGTCGTAACACACCAGAAATGTAACGTGCACTGTTCTAAGCACCATCAATGCGTACAAGAGGTGACCGAGACGTGTATCCAGTGGCACCCCATACCATCACGCCAGGTGATGGGCCAGTATGATGATGACGAATGCACGCTGTCAGTGTGCGTTCACCACGATGACACCAAACACGGATGCGACCATCATGATGCTGTACATAGAACCTGGATTCATCTGAAAATTTGACGTCTCGCCATTCGTGCGCCCAGGGTCGTCGTTGATCTCACCATTGAAGGTGCTCTTCTCTATAACGCTGCGTCAAGGGAGGCCGCAGCCATGGTCTCAGAGCTGAGAGTCGATGCTGCTGCAAACGTCGTCGAACTGTTCGTGCAGACATTTGTTGTCTTCCAAACGACCCCGTTTTTTGACTCACGGCTCGTGACGTGGTTGCACGATCCATTACGTCCGTGCGGTTAAAATGCCTGTCTTCTCGGCTGCTAGTGCCCCTCAGGGGGTTTACCTTCTTTAGGTAAACACGGGTGTCACAATCCCGAGGTACCCCAGTGATCTGTCTTCTACTTTCTTTTTCCCTCTCCTCTACTCTTTTGCTTTTTCTTCCTCTTCTCCCTCAGTGTGGTTGCCTCGAGAGAGGTTGAGGGCTCCCCTTGAGTAGCTTTCGCCGCTCTGTTGCCATTAGCTACTCTTGAGGACTAAATCACCCACGTGTTTGCCGAGCGTGGAGACCCGTGTCCCTGGAAAGGAGGATCCTGGTATTTGAGGCCTCCTGAGACCAACACATTGCTTTGGCCTCTGCTTCAGGTAAACGGGAGGTGTGTTGTGGTCCTCAGCACATCAATCAGCTTTATGGATAAAGCGATCGGTACATCTTCTGGGTGACTCGTTAAGGTTGGAGGCCACTTCAGGGATGTACTGTGAGCGTATAGGACCTGGCTAGCACTGGTGCAGCTGGTCTGCATCCCCTTGTTGGACTCGGCGGTGGGTGGTGCGGTTAGGTCCCGAAATTTTATAAATTTACATGGATAATTCTGTTTTTTTCTTATCTCCCACGGAAGCAAATTTTAAATGAAATAAATGCTAAATTTTTCATTATTAAAAGGAAGGAAGGAAACTTTTCAACTGTCTCTCCTTTCCTAATATCAAAAGGAATATCGGGAGTTGTTGGTGAGGTGAAAAATATCTAGAAAATGCGCTCTGGTGATTTACTAGTGGAGGTTACTTCAACTAATCAAGCAAGAATCATTGCTAATATGCAATATGTAGGTAATTTGGAAGTGACTGTTAGACCTCATGGCAATCTAAATTTCTCTCGTGGCGTCATCTCCGCTAGGGATTGGCTAAACACGCCGACGGCTGAGATTCTTGAAAACCTGCAAGATCAGAAGGTCTGTGGAGTGAAACGCATTCTAGTCAGAAGGGATGGGAAGTTAATTGAAACTAAGCATCTCATTCTGACTTTTGCAAACCCAGACCTCCCGCAGTATATCAGAGCAGCTTATATTAATCTACCCGTCAGGCCGCACATTCCAAACCCCCTGAGATGTTTTCAGTGCCAGCGCTTTGGACATTCGAAGAATGCTTGCTGGGGTAAACTCACCTGCGCTCGTTGCGCGGTGATTGGCCACGATAGTTCGACCTGTGGGAAGTTAATTGAAACTAAGCATCTCATTCTGACTTTTGCAAACCCAGACCTCCCGCAGTATATCACAGCAGCTTATATGAATCTACCCGTCAGGCCGCACATTCCAAACTCCCTGAGATGTTTTCAGTGGCAGCGCTTTGGACATTCGAAGAATGCTTGCTGGGGATAACTCACCTGCGCTCGTTGCGCGGTGATTGGCCACGATAGTTCGACCTGTACAGCAAAGGAGCGGTGTGTCCACTGTCATGGTGACCACCCCTCCTACTCTCGAAACTGTCCGCACTGGATACTAGAAAAAGAAATCACTACTGTTAAGATTAATCAAAAGATTTCATACCTTGAGGCAAGAAAACTAGTCACATCACGAACACCACAAGCTGGAATTAGTTATGCAACCGCCGCTAGGAAAATATGTAAATCCAGTAGCACACAAACGGTTAATGTGATAATTACCTCGTCAACTTTGCCCCGAAGTCCAATTTAAAGATCAAAATCCTCCGTTTCAAACATTACTAAAAGAAAAGCTCCTTCTGCGAGATCAAAATCTACGAAGGCTTATAAACTAAAATCATCAAGGGAGGGATCTTTTAGATCCTCAATATCTACCCGTAAAGCCTTGTCCCTGGAGGCTGACGCTGTTTCCTTACATCCCTCGGACGAAGACTTATCGCTCGAGGAGATGTCTGATGACATGCCTTCCAGCTCCGGGAGAGGAGCTTTTCAAAGTAAAAAATAACTTCCTTTGTTTCATGGAACTGCCACGGTTTGCGTTCACATCATGATGACATCAAGTCTATAATCTCAGCCTATAACCCCGCATGTATTGCACTTCAGGAAACTTTCCTGAAGTCCAGCAATAACCTTTCCATGCGTGGGCTTAGAAGCTTTAGAAAAGACTGTGGTGACGATGGTGCAGTGTCTGGAGGTGTTTGTATATTAACCTCAAATAATTATCCCAGCACTGTCCATCCATTGAATACTACTCTACAGACTGTAGCTGTGAGAATTCACACAACATGCTTAATGACAGTCTGTAGTTTGTACTTACCCCGATATGATGTCATTCACCAAGAGGAACTCGATGCTTTAGTTGATCAGCTATAAATACCATTTTTGTTGCTTGGTGATTTTAACGGCCATACTTCTTTGTGGGGAAGTGATGATACTAATTCTCGCGGTCGGCATATAGAGCGGTTTATTTCAGATAACAGTCTCTGTCTACTTAATACCAACGAGAAGACATATTTCCATGTACCCACGAGAACATTTCATTCTCTTGATCTTGCCATTTGTTCACCATCGTTGCTGCCATTGTTAAATTTAACAGTAGGAAATGATTTGCACAACAGTGATCATTTTCCTCTTGTCATCTCCCAGACTGGAGGTAGTAGTGTAGGACAACGTCTACCTACTTACGTGTACAGTCGGGCAAATTGGACGTTATTTACACAATCGGCAGTTATTGATAATGAAATGGTTTTGATCGAGAGTATCAATGAAGCCGTTAGTAAAATCACTGAAACAATTATAAATGCAGCTGACTTAACAATACCTAAGAGTTCTTCTAAACCAAATAGGCGTCGCAAACCTTGGTGGAATGACGAATGTCAAAAAACTTATAAAAAACAAAGGAAGTTATGGGGGTTATTTTGGAGGTACCCCACGACGGAGAATCTTATCGCATTTATGAGAGCAAAAGCAATAGCTCGTAGAACTCATCGTAGAAGCCAGAAGGAATCCTGGTCCTGCTATGTATCTTCAATAACATCACCAATATCCAGTAAGCAGTTGTGGAGAAAAGTGAAAGCAGCCAATGGAATATATAGGGAATTTTCTATTCCCATTTTAAAATCCGGAGCTGCAGTATACTCTTCTCCTACGGATATTGCTAATGTCCTTGGTGAAGCATTTGCTAACGTCTCAAGCTCGAACTCTTAACTCTTATAGTCCTTCGTTTTTGAGGACTAAGAGACGTGCTGAGCGAGTGCCAATTCGCTTCAACCATCGAAAAATCTTACCGTACAACAGTGAATTTGGAATGTTTGAATTGAAGAAAGCATTACAACAGGCCAATAATACCAGTCCAGGACCTGACGGAATCAGTTATCTCATGCTTCAACATTTAAGTCCAGACTCCCTGTTAAATTTACTTTATTTGTTCAATAGGATCTGGACTGAAAATAAATTCCCATCATTATGGTGTGAAGCAATAGTGATTCCTATTCCAAAGGCTGGTAAGGATCCTTCAGAGCCTTTACATTATCGACCAATTGCTCTTACGAGTTGCTTATGTAAGACTCTCGAACGTATGGTCAATGCCCGTCTCGTATATGTCTTAAAAACTAATAAGTATATACATAAGAATCAGAGTGGCTTTCGTAAAGGAAGATCCACTCTTGATAATATGACATACTTGGGAACTCAAATCCGCAACGCTTTTGTGCGGAGAAATCATTTGGTTTCCATTTTCTTTGACATTGAGAAGGCTTACGACCGTACATGGCGATATGGAATTCTCCGTACATTATATGAGTTTGGCTTTCGGGGTAATCTTCCGATGTTCCTTCAGAATTTCTTAAGCTCCCGTAATTTTAAAGTACGTATTGGAAATTCTACATCCAATACTTTTACACAATCTGAGGGTGTACCTCAGGATTCAATTTTAAGTGTCACACTTTTTAGCTTATTCATCAGTAACATACTTCATCAACTTCCGTCATCAGTACATGGCACTTTGTTTGATGACCTGCAAATATCATGTGAGGGGTCTAATATGCGAATAATTGAGAGACAATTACAAACAGCTGTAAATAAACTAGCTACATGGTGTGCTGAGAATGGCCACACTTTATCTCCAAGCAAAAGCAGATGTGTCTACTTTTGTAGAAAGACTAGCCTTCATAATGATCCAGTTATTAATATCAACAACATTCCAATACAAGTAGTCAATGAAGTAAAATTTCTGGGCATAATCTTTGACCGAAAGTTAACCTTTCTTCCGCATGTTCTGCATCTGCGGAAGAAGTGTGAACGATCTCTTAATATCCTCAAGGTGTTGTCAAATACATCTTGGGGTGCAGATCGCACATCACTTCTTCGAATTTATCAGCCATTGATTCTATCCCGCATTGACTATGGAAGTGTTGTTTATGGATCAGCTAGATCTTCTATTTTACGAAGACTGGACACAGTTCATCACTCTGCTTTGAGGATCTGTTCTGGGGCATTCCGCACATCACACATCGTGATATGTCATCAATTACCGTTAGACCTGAGACGAATGCAGCAGTCTCTCGGTTATTATGCTAAGATAATATCAAACCCATATCATCCTATACGTTCCATGATTCTTAACACCTCTCTTAAGAGACTATATGATGCTCGTCCAATGAGCATCCCACCATTTCTCACACGAGCAAAGTCACAACTTTTGCTCACAGACCTATGTGGTATTCGGATTGAATCTGTTGACCAATTCGCTCATCCGCCTTGGTATAACCCAACAATTACATTTATTAATACCTTTGCTCACTACAGAAAATCTGACACAACACCTATTGTTTTTCAACAGCTATTTTCTTCTCATCGCTGTCAGTATCAATCATACAAACCTGTATTCACAGATGGCTCTAAAACAGCAGGACATGTGGGCTGTGGCGTTTTTATCAATAATACAGCATTTAGTTACAGCCTTCATTCATCCTGCTCCATCTTCACTGCTGATGCAACCGCCATCTGTTACGCGCTTCAGCACGTGAATACAGATGATTGTCATGAATTTTGTATTTACACTGACAGCATGAGTATTATTGAAGCTTTGAGAAACAATATTGTTACATGTCATCCAGTTGTGTCGAGAATTTTCAGAGCATTGGACTCCCTTGCTGGCAAGGGATACAAAATAATATTTTGTTGGATACCAAGTCACGTTGGTCTTAATGGAAACGAGAGGGCGGATGCAGCTGCAAAGGCTGCTGAAGATTCAATTTTATCATCGGTTCCGCTCTCAGATGTGAGAAAGGATATAAAACGATTTATTTATTCACTTTGGGATGAATCATGGAACTTGCAGGTCGGAAACAAACTTCATAGTATTTTCTCATCTCTCATCTCATTATCAATTTTACCGTTACGAAGTGCTGATGTTAAATTTACTCGCCTTCGTATCGGGCACACACGTTTCACACATAGACATTTGTTTTTAAATGATTTAAATCCATGGTGTGAAGCGTGTGATGAACCATTTACTGTTTATCATATTTTAATTTCATGTCCTGATTTTAACCAACAACGTTTACACTATTTTAATTCTGATATTTTAACTATGATTGATTTAATAGGGGATCTACCCCATAGAAACCTATTCGCTTTTTTGAGAGCCATAGGTTTTATACATTTTATTTAATTTGTATTTTAAACTATTGAAATTATATACACTTCAATTTCTATTTTGTTTTATAATTAGATTTTAAATAATATATACACCTGATTTTACTTTTTAAATTTTTAAATTTAAAGTTGCTTGGTTTTGGAAGAAAACAAATAAATAGAAAATAAACAAATAAAAATAAAACTACAAAAGTCTTACTCTTGGATCAGCATGTCCAATTTTGGACCTTGCGCCATAAAACCCAACCAACCAACTATCTCGGCTGCTAGTGATAGGTGGCCGTTGAGATCCCGCATGGCGTTCCGTATTACCGTCCTGAACCCATCAATTCCATATTCTGCTAACAGTCATTGGATCTCGACCGACGCGAGCAGCAATACTGCGATAAGATAAACCGCAATCCCGGTACGCTACAATTCGACCTTTATCAAAGTCAGAAACGTGCTGGTATACATTTCTCCTTCTTACACGAGGCATCACAACAACTTTTCACCAGGCAACAACGTTCAAATGCAATTTGTGTATGAGGAACTGGCTGAACAATTTCCTCATTTAAACATAATGTAGGTGTCGCTACTGGCGCCTGCTTTGTCTGAATGCGCTGAAAAGCTAATCATTTTCATATCACAGCACCTTCTTCCTTTCGTATAAATTACACGTCTGTAGCATGTCGCCTTCTTGGTGTAGCAATTTTAATGGCCAGTAGTGTATTTTATAGATTTCTTTCTTTTTTCTATGGATATAATTTCTTGATTATATCAAGATGTGAAAGAACAAAGCCATAAATATTAGAATATAGTGTTGATCAAAATATATTATAAATATTCACAAATCTTTTTTTTTATTTAAAAATTATTTTATAAATCTATAATTGTAATTTTATGTTTCATTTGTCATATCATATATAATTACAAAAAGCTTTATGGGTCACACTTGGTGAGATTTTGAATATAAACAAGAAAGAGTATGCCGATAACACTGAAATTTTTTTAGTATTCAGCTGTAAATTGTAATATTAAAAATTGCAACAATCTTCCAGAAAAGAAGATTTTTCATTGTTAAGGAGCCTAATTCACATATCGTAAGGGAAGTTGCATAGAAAATTCCCACAACCACTTAGTCAGACAGAGCTGAATTTAAAAGGAAACAGTGCAATATCTGTTTTCTGTTTCTCTCACTGGGATAAAATTCAATATTTTTTCTTTCAAAGAGGGCTGTCCTTCCATTAATTCATAGTATGCTCATGCTCATTTTATGAAAATTTGTCACAAAAATTTTATTTTACTCACATCTGAAATTGGTTTAAAACCACCACAGTCGGACAAGGAAGAAATATTTTTTATCAACTAAAACATGATATTCCATTAAATATGCATAAAAATTTTAACAAAAATTCTATTACTGAGCGTAATAGAATTTTTGTTTTAAACTATTGAAGTAAATGATTTTTAAACATTTTTTTCTTCAGAATGGCTCTGTGGTATTTTTACAGCGCATTGTAAACAGCTTAATTTTTAAAGACGTTGAAAGATTTTAATATCTACAGTTTATTGTTTTTCTCAGAAGACAATTCAAGGATAATGAGGCATAATCATAGGTCACACGGTGGTAGTCTGGCTTTCCAGTCTTGTATATTGCCACGATGATTGCGTATTTCCTGATTTTAGGGAAATAATCAAGTTAATAGAATAATTCTCTGAAATTTTTTTGAATGATTTCATTTCTGATGTTGTTGAATCCAAGGCTCTTATATAAATTAATTTTATTTAGTATTTCCAAAAAATCAATTCTTCACGAAGTAGCTTCCAAAATACTACCCATCTCAAAAATCGCCAATATTAGTTCATAACTATTTGCCAAACAAAGTTTTCCACAATAATAAGTATCTAAATAATTATTTTTTTAGATTAATTACACCATGAGAAATAAATGAAGCTTCTCTAATTCTTAAGTTAATAGTCAAGTTTGATTTAAAAGTAAGAAACAATTTTAAGTAGAAATGCAAAATTTCCGAGAGAATTTGCTTGAGAACTTTGAAAAAGAACCCGAATTCTGCGGGAATAAACTCAATCAATCATATTTCGTTTAAAGGATTAATTTGTCTTATATTTATAAATTAATTGAAGAAAATGACGTATGTGGTGAAGTAAACTACGAATTAAGTAAATTATGTAAAATAGTAAAAACTGTAAAATGCAGAAATATATCTGCTTTATCTATTAGGTCGAAAATTAACGTTATTATTATTATTATTTTGCTGATAAAAACAAAAATACAGGTCAAAGTAATAAAAATTATTAATTGGTATCCAATCAAAAATACCAAGATTTATTTTTCAGTATTTAAGTTATTGATATTCGTTCTTTCATTATAAATTAGTACTTAGAAAGAAAAGTTATTTCTGAAACAATGATGTTTTAAGTTATTTTGGGAATTTTATATTAATACAAAATTGTTTTCTTTACATAGAAAATTATTGTAATATTTTTTATTTAGTTGATGAATGAGAAATTATATTTTATACCCTGTAATCATTAAAGTATTAAAAATACTTAAATAATAAATAGTAATTTGTTTTTTTTTCTAATAAAATAAGTTAGATTAACGATGAGATTTTTTCAATGAGTTTTTAAGTATTTTACTGCAACAAATATATGTTTTGAAAGAATTTAATTTAAAACCTACAATAACTTAAAAAAATGTTTGATTAAAATAAGGAAAGTTATTTTCTTCTGAAAAATAATGCTTATATTACTTTAAGGATAACATATATTGTTAAGGATAATAAATTTAAAACACATATAATTGTCATTTTATGTGTTTTAATCTAATTTTGTTTTGTTTAAATTTTTTTTCATATTTTCTATAAGGAAAGCACTTTAATTGAAATTGTGTTTGATTTTATATGCTTTCTTTACAATTTGTTCCTTGAAGTGAACAACTAAATTGAGTTAATAATAAAAAGTTTTGAAATAAATTTTAAAAAAATAATTTCACTTTTAAACAGTTTCTCAGAATAACATAAATAAGCTAATCGAAGCGAAGAAATCAAAACTGTAAAATTAAGATTGCATTTATAGTAAACAATGGAAACAATAGTCTATGAGATACATTCAGCTGCCTGGGAAAAATTCTGATTTTTACGATTCATTTCATTTTCCCCTTGTTGGAGTAAGGGAATGGCATTTATATTTGAATGTAGTAATTATTATATCTTGTATAATTGTTCTCTGGATATTTCTTTTCTTTATTTCTAAATGGAATTTGCATAGAATCTTTATTCATAGTAAAATACATATTTTAATCAATAAAATATTTCCTCAGATTAATAATTTAAATTAAGTCTATTATTTTTTTTAATCTTCACAATGCATATATTTATCCACGGAATGATATTTTTAGTTTATATTTTATCAAAACATGGATTAGTGCTGACTGGAAACTTAATTGAAAGGTAATTCAATTTGAGAATAATAAACACTTATTGGTCAATTATAGAAAAACAATTATTGCTTATAATTGTATGAGTATATGCATATTTCAGTCCAGTGATGGAAGTTCTTGCCACCATGTCTATTTTAGAATTTAATTACATTTTGTAAGCAGCCTTTTCCTGTTATTACAGAGAAAACATAAAGAAGGAGCAAAGTTTATCAAATGCGATACTTGGGACACACAACCGCACAGATTCATCAAACTCAATATAAATACTAAACATGGGAGATTACTTACTATCAAAGTTCTGGAACCATGAAAGGTTCTGTGATTAATGAGTGGTATTCTATACTTTTTTAAAATCACTTATGCTTTCTAGAAGACCATGCAACTATCAAGAAACAACATACATTCATATAATACAATATTATAGGCCAAATTTAAAATAATTCCTTCATGAAAAATAAGGTATTTTTAACCATCTACATAAAGAAGAAAAAGCTGTATTCATAAATTCCATAATTTTGCAGATTTCACCTCTAAAGATTTACATAAAAACAGATTTATGCCAGTTTGATTGGATTTTGCTTGAGCTGTCTTTTCTACACATACACATTTTCGATTTAAAATGCACTATTACTTTTATTCTATTTTTCTTTTGGTAAGATGCTGGAAAAATGCAAATTAATCAAAATTTACTTAAAATCCCACTTTAGAAATCAGAAGGAATGAATTAAATCCTTCTGTCGTAGTGTAAAACGACATAACCAAACCCTGGGAAAATAGATACGTATATTTTTATTGCACTTTAAATTTAAGAGTTTCCTCTTTTCCTTTCAAACTAAGCTGTAATAGTATAAAGGAAAGGATGCAATAAAAATTGGCACAAGGAGCCAAGAGCAATAAAGGAATTAATTCTTCCTTTCGGAAGGGAGGGATGATCGTGAGAAAATGGCAAGGGAAATTTATGTTTTATGATATGTTTTGTTTGTAAATCTGACCAATCGGGATTAAGGGGGAGAGATTTCTGACCTATCCCATAGGAGTGTAGGACGTTATATGGAACTTTGGAAAACCAATGGTGTAAAGAGGAGGAGATAAAATGAGAATTTAAAAACTGCATCTAAGAATGGAAGACAGGGAGACACAGAGACAGAGAAAGTCCTCACACACAGAAGTCCCTCTGACACACAAGGCAGAGATGCCCGACAAAGAAAAGGATTAAACGGAGTATGATTGCACTGGCATGGAGAAGTCCTACCTCGACTGTCCTGAGTGGGAATGCAGATGTCCGACTAATAAATGAAGAAGAGGTGACAAAGTCTGAAAAGAGGTATACTGAATAGCAAGTCAAGTAAGATGCGGAGATATCAGCGAATGGAAATGCAAAGCGGAGATGCTGAGTAGAGGACGGGAAGTGGATGAAAAAGGAGAATCATCGACACCGGAGAGCGGCGAAGTCTCAGACACCACAATACTACTTCTAAAAAGGGTGAGTCTGATCTCTCGATCCATTTCCCTCTGGTCATTATGGTTATTGTGTAAATATCATAAAAATAATAATAATGTTAGAATCTTCTCAATTATTTAATCAAGAATGTTTTAATTATAAATGTAAATACCTTTGTAATGAATTTGCTAAAATAAATTATTAAGTTTTATTGTATTTTTGTTTTGAATTGATCTCTGTTATTCAATTATTTAAATAACGAATCTGGGTTTTCCTCGGAGTTTTCTAAAATTACCGAGTTTACCACAACACCTTCTTGTTAGCATGCACGACAATTCAAATTAATAATTGTCATCTAATAAGCCTAACAAGCATAAGTACGCTTTCAGAGATTCTGAAGCTGCATGCAACATATCTTCATTCCAAGCAGTGCATTCTTTCTGAATGCTGAGAAACATACAAGCTTTAGTTGGTTATGTGGAATATGAACGTATGTTTATTCTACTAACAGTTTGAAACTTTCAATTTTTCATAATGTTCATTTCGTCCTGTTTCCTTTGATTTTTCGACAGATGAAGTAGAATCCTTCAAAAATTTCTTTATTTTTATGAATATATTTTGAAAGATCATTTACATTGATCTCAAAGAATCGATACCGAATACATGAGTAAACTAAGAATTATCTCTTACAGCGATTCGTATCTGTTTTCGACAATATATTTTTCACTATTTCATCACTGCTTAGGGATTTTCTTCCCCACCCTTGTAAGTGATTTTTTTTAACATTTTGTGATGAAGATTTAAACATATTTTGGATATATATGAAGTTGCGGTTGTTTTATAGATACACTTTTCTAATTGTGGATGAAACAAATTTTATTTAATATAGAAAATTTACTCTTCCATTTTTTGTATTACCTTTGAGAATGACAATGAATCATTTGTTTTATTTCGTAGAATAATTATTGTGAATATGTAAGTATTTATATATGAGCAAAAATATGAAATGTTCACAGTCTTGGACTTTATAGATACTTTTAAGAGAAATTAAAAGAATATATTTCATTATCTTAAGAAACATTTTTGCACTGAAGATATAAAAAACTCAAAATATTTTACACCTTTACATAGGATATATTTTATTTTTTATTTGATTACATTTTTTTTAAAGAAGTTATACTGTCAAAAGTAAGAATTCTCTATCTGAAAATGAAATGATTATTTTTACTTATTAATATAATATAGATCATTATTAATACTAATTTTGTGCATACTAGTTATAATAATTTTATTTAAAATTATGTCTTTGTGTCAAATTATATTAATCATGTTTCATAAAGCAATAAAAATATTTCGAATAAATTGTAAAACTATATATGTGTGAGGTGTGACTTAAATAATAAATCATTAAGTATATAGATGTTGGAAAAATTCTCCTGAATTATTTATTTTGTAAGTTCTATTAAGAAACTAATTTTACTTTAATTATTATAAGACATGAAGTTTGCAGACAGGTGATTTGTTCTTTTACATTATTGAAAAATAAATGTGATTATATTGCCGAGTTCAAATTTAACTTAAGAAATTTTTTCGTTCTTTTCAATTTAAATACTAAAGAAAAGTCAGGCCTTGTAAATTAAAATTGGCAGCCAAGGGAGTTGATTTCATTTAGAAAAAGATATACTTAAAAGAAGAAAAAATATGTCATTATTTCTCGGGAAAAAAAAAAACAGAAAAGAGAAACTTTCTCTGAAACTTTGAAAATCAGGTCCAATGAAATGTTTCTTATAATTAAAAATTAGTAACATGTTGAAATCTACATTAACTTTTTTTACTCTGTGTGTCTTTTATTTATATCTTTTAACTAAACGCATAATGTTATCATTTTTTGCTGTTAGAGGAAAATAAATTTCTTACAATCTGCTTGAAAGTATATTGCATTTGAATGTCCTTGTAAAAGTTTGTTGAAGTACATTTTGCAAAAGAAATTCAATTTAGACTGATTTATGTTTTTCAGGAAGTTTACTTAGCTTTCATAAAATAAGAATTTTATATATAATTAAAATATATATTTTAATTTACAACACCATTAATTAAAATATACATGCCGATCATATTACTATACATGCAGTGCAGTTCATTCAATCTGTGCGACTGATTTTTATTGTTAGTAATATTTATCTACGTAAGTTTATTTTTGTAAACATTATGTATTTTAAAATATTTATTCGATATTTATTTGCAATTTTTTTTTTTGTGAACAATTATCGCAATTTTCTTATTTTCCTTCTTCGAAAAAGAGTTTTAATCGTTTCGAAAATCGTTTTAATCAATTCCATTAAAATGTAAAACTTCACAAAATAACAATAATTTAATCAAACTTTAATCATTTATTTTTTCCTAAATATGTTTTAATCATATTTTTAATACATTTGTTATATAAGTTATTGTACATTACTGAATATTATCTTAATCATTTGAATTTAAAACATTAATTCCCAATTAAAGTAATTGTAGTTTACATTTATTGACTTATTTTCATTTTTCATGTTGTTTATTTTATTTTAAAAAATGTAAATAAAAAATATTTGAATTTTATGGAAATCACAAATAGTTATTATTAAAAGTTAGTAAAAGTTTTGATTGTGTAAAATTTTTTTTTTTTTTTTTTTTTTTTTTTTTTTTCTCATTTAATTTTCAGTTTGAAATTTTTTTTGCTTTTCATATGCCTATGATAATTATCATAAAAAGTGAAGAATAATCTTAAATAGTGCTTGAATTCAGCAATTTATTTACCCTGTAAATGGTGCATGTAGTATGTGCAATGATGACAATTTATCTAAATGCATTAGTATTATATCATTAATTGCAAATGACATTTTCACTTTTTTAAATAAAATTCTCAAAAGTCAACATTTATGTGCAATTCTTGTGGATATTTTTAATGAGATAAATTTTAATTAATGGAGTGAGAATATTAATACTTATACTTTGTTGTTTGTAGAGGGTACAACTTGTAACAAAATTATATATGTACAGTATAGGTAGAAATTGAACATTACTAAAAATATTATGTATATTTTTAGTGATGTTCAATTTCTACCACCGATTTATCGGTGACGCTACTGAAAAGCAATATCATCTTAGTTTATTTCTCGCTAAGAAAATAGAAAGATCATGTACCAATTAATTGGTCGTCTAAAGATATATGCCACGGTTTCGAAACTGTTATTACATTTGCAATCTGACGCTTCCAACATCCGCAATTGTGCTGTTCACTTCTATTCACTTGAACCTTTGGCTTTCTTTTCCCAAAAGCTTACACATTTGGAACGAAAATATAGTGCATATGATAAAGAACTACTCGCAGTCTACTGTGTCATACATATACTTCTCTCATATGCTAGATGGTAAAGCGTTTGAAGTATTTACTGACCATAAACTTCCAAATTTCTTTTCAGAAAAAATCTGAGGATTCTGCTCTGCGTAAAAATCAGTATTTACAGTATATAAGTCAGCTTACATCTTCTATTAGTCATGTTCTTGCAAAAAAAAACCATGTCTCAGACACCATTTCTCATGTAGAAGAAAATTTTTAAATATCTTAATTAATTATGCAGAACTTGCAGTAGCTCAACTGTTCGATTTCAAGCTTAACATTTTAAAATACTCAACTAATAGAAATTTAATTTCATGAAATATTATATTCCCTAAAGGCGAAATTTTTTGTTGCGGTACTTCTACAAATGCTGCTTGCCCGTTCATCCCAGAAGCTTACAAGGAAAGGTTTTTTTCTAAATTTCACACTTTGTAACTTCCAGGTATCCGCGTGACAATTCGTCTCATAAAACAAAGATTCATTTGGCTTTCCTTGAATAAAGACTGAAGCCTATGCTGTCGAGCTTGAGTCGCGTGTCAGATAGTTAAAATCTAAAAGCATACGAAATCACCTTTATGAAATTATCTTTTAACTTTTGTTAATCTTATGATAACATTTGCATGTACACATCAACATTTTCGGACCACTTCCAACATCAGAAGCTTTTAAGCATTGTCTTACGGCAATTGACCGTTTTATCCGCTGGCCAAAAGAAACGTTGCATCTGCCCTTTTGCACTGCTAGATATCTCGCTTTAGAACCCCAGAGACTATGACTACAGATAGGGGAGCTTGATTAGAAAAAGAATTATTTCTTTATTTATTCAGAATGCTGGATATGCACAGAACTGCACAACAACTTATCATCCACAGGCCAATTCTATGATCGAAAGCTTTCACATGTACTTCAAATCGTCTGTCGATATTATGCCACTGAAAGATGTGTGGAAGTGCTCCTGTTAATTCTTCTCGGTTTGAGGTCTGCCGTTAAAGAAGACCTCTTCTTTTCAAGTGCAGAGATGCTCTACCGCACAGTTGTCAGTTTATCCAGTGACTTTTTTCTAACTTCGAGCTCTTGTAATGATCACGGCAATCAGCTCTTGTAACGTCCCAGCTTTTCTATAAAGACTTCGTGATTTCATGCCTGTTCTACAACCTACTTTAGCTTCACATTATGAACATCAAGACATATTCGTGCATAAAGACTTACAAACATGTACTCACGTGTTTCTTAGAGGAGTTGACAGTGATCGCCAAAGTCTACAGTCTGCATTTCATGGTCCTTACCTATCATAAAGAGGAGTTTAATGGCAAAGTTTAATGGTAAAAATAAAAAAATAAAAACACAACTTTATTAAATCATAGATTTAAGTCATGTTTTATTAGGAATGTGTCGAAAGAATCTTCAATGATTTAAAATCTCCAAGCTATTTCTCAAGAAAAATCGATTCTAAAAAACAAAACAGAATTTTTAAAATAATCATTGATAAGATTTTAATGTGAAACAAAATAAAAATGTCCAATAGGCAATTAGTTGTTTTGCTATTCAAATTACGAGAATTCTAAGTGAAGTTTGTCCACCTAATCGTTGCCAGTCAGACAGTTATTCCAGTTAATTTTAAAGTTAATGAATCTCACTGGAGGAGGGGGTACTATGGTGCGATGACAAGCAGCCAGGGCTGGTAGGAACTTCCATTTTGTACTTTCATCTTGTGTTATAACATTTTTAGCAATAACGATTGTTGAAAATCTCATGTTAAATTAAACATGTACTTAAACGATATACGCGTCCAAAATCTGTATGCCATAGGCACTCATCAGGTAGACTCTGTTATATATGTTAATAAATTTAATTTAGATTTATATCATATTTGGCATTGTTAAACTTCTCAAGCTTCCCTAACTCACTATACCAAAACATAATTTCTCGAATTTTGATTTCATCAAACTGGAAATTAGGCTTTAATTCCATTTGCTTTGTGCATACCTCATTTCCTAATCTTTGTTGTTTTTAATAATAGTCAAACTTTTCAAGGTGATCATGGCATTTAGTGAAATAATTGTTCACAATGAACGCCAAAAGTAAAATCACGAAGAGTATACTAAATTTTATTTGTAATGTTTCAGTATAGTATAAACAGCTCTGAAATGACTTCATTGTATTGTGTAGACTAAATATTCATTGCTATAAAATAGACAGTAAAAACATAATTTCTAATATACTTATTTCGCTAAAATTATTTGAAAAATGTTAAGGTTTCTAAACAAATGTGAATTTATGCTAAAATTATCAAAAGTATTTACACACATGATATTGTTTATATAAAATATTAATTAACATAGTCTTAAATATAATTTGCTAAAGTGTGAAGGAAATATGCAATCAACTACGATTCATTTCTTCCATGTGAATATCTCTCATTTAAAAAAAAACCTAAATCAAATTTAACTTATTTATAACTTGATTTATATACACATTATGGAGACTAAACAATTTAAATTATTTCATACTTTCAATCAATTAATCACTTTTTTCAATTTTCTAGAAATTATATGCAGTAAATAATTAGAAATATACTCAAAGATACTACTGTAGAATATACGAGTGCTAGACCAAACGTTTTAGGGAAACAATATCAGGAAATATTTAATACTTGCATTTAAAAATCTGTATTGCTGATTAAAAATGTATTCCATTTTATGAATTTCTAACATGTTAAGTAAGTAAGCTCTAGACATTTGAAGATAATCATCCACCCACAACGGTGAAAAGTAAGCGTTCTAGAAGCAAGTAATATAAGTCGAAATCTAATATTGCTTCGAAAAAACTAAAAATGATAAAAGACATAATGCAGCAAATTCGTGGATTACAAGATATTTTTCAAGAAAATTTTCAAGAATTAAATCAAAGAACGAACTCATGCACTGCATCATAATGCTTTTTCTAATATTCATGAAAATTCATTTGAAGTTTTTTGAGCCAAAAGGAATCAAAGTAATAAAATATCCCTCTAATTGAACTAATATATTAATTTGTAACTTTTGGTTACTTTATAATCAGAAAAATTAATTTACGTATACATGCATATACTTTAATTCAAAAGTGCGATTACTGTGAATACAAATGCATATTTCTACGATTACAACTAGTACATGAATTGAAGTACTTAATATATGGAAAAATCTTAAAAAATTGCATTTGCTTTAAATTTGCAATTCTAAATTTAATAGATTTAGTTGTAAATCGAAACTTCAAAATAACAATCTTATTAAAATTTGTTTACTATAGTGATTTTTATGACAAATATGATCTTCATGATCAGCTGCATAATCCTAAAGTAATATTCGATAAAATTCTTTAAGCTAATTTTATTTTTGGTTCGAGAATATATTCTAGACTTGAGACACGTGCTTACTTGATAGATAAAATGTTCGTTTAACCATAATGTTTACCATAGAAATGCTCAGTAACTCAACTTATGTAAATTGTTCTCATTTATGTTAAGTATTATCAAGATAGTTAATGGTCTTGGCCACAATGTCAGAGCAATATAAAATAGCATAAAATAAATTATCCGTCTCTTTTAATGTCTTACCAAAAATGCTTTTTACTTGAAGTTTAGGTTCTTAAAATAAATGAAATATCATATGAATAACGTTAATTAATGGGTACATTGGTGATCACTATTTGAGCAAGTTATGACAAGGGATAGAATTTTCGAGTATGGAAACTATGTATAATCTTGTATATGACACTACTTAAAAAAGATTATTGTTAAAAGTACTTTTTTGCATAATTGGCTTTATATTTAATATTAAAATTCTCTGTTTCATATGTTCCTTTAACAATTTTGGAATACAGTAATATCCAATTTAAGTTTTTAATTCACATTATATCAAAAAATACAATTTTTTTTAGAATTTAATTTTAAAATTTAGTGTAATTTTCAATAAGTGAAAATGAAGATATACAAATACTATTTAAATATAATAGAAATGGCAGTTTACTATAATAACTATGAAAGCTGCGTAATTAATTTATGCATACAAAAATATGACACCAAAATAATTCAAATTTATTTTGCAGAAAATGATTTATATTTTACCTTCAATTATTCTCGAAATATATAAATTACATATTTTTATTTATCTTCCTTAGCTCTCGATTACGTTTTTCTCAATGTAATTGTATTTTTATAATATATTACAATTCTTGCGTTTTTGGGTTTTTCTAAGAATTAACTTGTTATTTTTAATATCGTATCTTTGTAGTTTTAGTAACTTTCCTTACATGTCCATTTTTTACATGGTGTATCAATATTTTTTAACATTTGTTTTATATGAATATTTAAACAAAACTTTCAATATTTAAATGACGGAAGTAATTAAACAATTATACAGTATACTTAATAGCGCATATATGTTAACTGGGTATATATAGTCTTCGAACTTCTTACTAAGATCAGGAACATGCTCTTAAATGTTTGACATTTGTATCATTTCAACTTCGACATTTTACTAACTTTTATATTTAAAAGTCGAACAAAATCAATTATTTTACTTTTGTTAATAATGTAAAAAATAACTAAAAAAAATTAAAAGTGTCTTTCCACCTTCTAAAAATGATATTTAAATCGAGAATAAGAATGCGTATTTTTAAGTTGATATAATATCCATGTAGTATGTTCTAATGACTTTTTTACTGTTGGCAATGACGTTTTAAGTATAAGTGACAATGGCGTGATGCATGTAAAATATAACATATATGGGAACTGTCACTTATTTCAGATGATATAAAAAGCATCTGAAATAAAATTTACAATAGGATTTTAAAATATGGAGGACAACTCTTATATTCTGAAAAATAAGGCATTTTTACGAAGAGAAAAATTCTTTTGAAGAATTTTTTGACTTCAATATATGTTAAAATATATCATAAGGTTATTTTCAAGATAAATTTTATCAAAGCATAAAGTCAAACATCTAATGAAAATCATTCCTACTACCAAGTTTAAAACAGAATTATAATATCTAAATTAGATAAAGTAAAATATTACCACTTACAATACAAACATTCCTATCTTATCCTTCATTATCAATGCATTCCTCTAAATTTAAAATAAAAAAAGAATACTTTTTATAGAAAAAAACAAAGTATACACTTTTAGTAAAAACTTTAAACAGTAATCACAATGTGTTATGGAGAGATATGTTTTCAATATTAAAATTAAACTATGTAATTAGCATTAAATTTTTAACGTCTCATTTTAAAACACGTAGTATGGAAAATTTGTAAATTATGTTTTCAAAATTGATTTTAACAAATTTATAGGTCTAAATATTTTTTTTTGTAATATTTTAATTTACTAATGTATATAATGAAGATTTTAGTTGGAATTTAAAAAATTGTTAAACACTATTAGTTCCATAAAATTAAAGTAAAAAGTTATTAGTCATTAAAGTTGCAACACCTTAAAGGAAAATAAAATAAAAAAGAGATTTATTGTAATTAAAGAGTATGACATGAAAACAAAATGCTTAAATTGGAAGAAGTTTAGCGGTTTGTAGTGTTGCGAAATAAGAAGAAACAATAACATTCCTTAAATAACATTACTCATTTAGACTTTGAGACAAAAATGGGGTTGGGTGATGAAAAAACAAATAACTTATTCCTTATACTATGAGCTTGTATGCTGTTCTATATAACCCCGAAAACACACATTGGTTTAAAAACCGTCGCATGAAATATATATATACATATCTATGCTTATTCATTAAATATCTTTTAATGAATGAGAATCTACCAATGTATAAAATTTGTAGTAGAGATATTTCCGTCAACTTCAGATTATTTCTCGTTTCCCATAAATATTCCTTTTAGCAAAATCTTTTACTTATTGCTGGCTTTTTCAATCCACTCGATGCTGCATGTATTGTAAATAATTTTATGATTTACACCGAATAAATATTGTTGCATTTTGTTTGCCTCTTCTTTCTGGAAATATAGTTGCACTTTCGAATTCTCATCACTTCTAAAAAGTCTTGGATATTTATGTGATGCAGCGCACGTAGATCATTAACAAAGAAAATTACTTTGAAATTTTTATACGTAATAAATCGCTATATTCTTTTCTAATATATTTGCATTACTGTCGATATTCCAATAAAATGATATACAGATTATACATAATACATTTAACGAGATATTTGTAGAAAATAAAATAATATTTATTTTAATAATGAAACAGATCACATGAATTACAATATTTGCTGAAAAAAGTTTTAAATTGTTTTTTCAACATCCATTGCATATTATTGGCGTGTAAGATAAATATTTTATAGTTGTGTGTTATATTCTCCTCCTACGTAAATATTACAATTTGTGCAGAGGTGTGCATATAAAGCAATAAGCAGAAACACTCATTCCTTTATTTTCAATGAAAGTGCAAGCTGACATCAAGGCATTTGGATATTTTAGAGAGTATTTCAGCTTTCTTACGTTTTAATTATAAGAAAATTATTATTATATGAAAGATAATTTGTAATCTAAATTAGCACATACAAAATTTTATCTGTAACTAGTTTCAAAAGTTAAAATTTAATTATGTTATTCAAAAGTTAAATTTTTGAATATAGTATGTGGATAAAATAAAGTAAGTGAATTATTCATATGCTTTA
Source organism: Latrodectus elegans (assembly GCA_030067965.1). Lineage (NCBI taxonomy): Eukaryota > Metazoa > Arthropoda > Arachnida > Araneae > Theridiidae > Latrodectus > Latrodectus elegans. The sequence goes on along the minus strand of CM057814.1, from coordinate 32,669,247 downwards.
GAAATGACCTTAAACATCATTTATATTTCCTAATATATTTGTAAACTTGATATAAATACAGATTATTATGGTATACTTCAAACTCAGGTGCACAATGGTAAATGGACAATTATACATTTCTCATCACAAATTACTTCATCTAGAAAATAAATTTTATAACTATAAAGTTCATGTTTAATATATCTTTTAAAAACTAATCGCACTAATATAGTCTCAATATAACACAATAATATTTTATTTAGAAAAAGATTTAATGACATTGAAAATTAGAGACTTTATCACTTTATTGGGATAACAATATAAATTCAGCTTCATTGCTTTCCACAATTAAAAATTCATTTTGCTATTTTTTTAACATAATGTCATTAATTAAAATTAATAATTTATTTTACTATATTTTTCGAATACATAATGTTATTTTTTAAAAAGTGTACCTTGTCGCTTTCCACTAACGGAACTGTACCTTAAAATGTAATTTAAATAATCAATAATAGCCCATATAGACAAAATTTCATAAAACATAAATATATAGATGTAAATGAAATTTTGATTAAAAACAATCACACTTTTCACAAAGAATAAGTATTACATATTTCATTTATTTGCTGTTACATAAAATCAAATGTGAAAATTGAATAATTAAATGACATTTCATTTATTATTACGATCCTTAACATTAATGCGTTAATCATAAAGTTATTAAAATTGTGTTCAGAGACTTCATAAAACCATGAAGGATGTCTCATATACGTGATTCCATTGCCTAGAACATTATTTTTAAAGCTATTTAAATCTTCTTGGTAGAAAATACATTGGATTATATATGGATACCTACACGTATATTTAATAATGTTGGTCGCACATCTCATTTTAGAATTCAAGTAAATTGAGATATGCAATACTATATATTGTTTCATAAAAAGAATAATTTTATTGTATCAGTATATTTTTAATAAGTGAGATTAACAGTATAATAACTAATATAACATCAAATAAAATGGTATAAAATCATTAATTAATTTTATCTCATAGAGAACAGTCACAATAAAATAACTATTTGGTTTTTCAATAATCTCTTTAGATAGCTGTGTCAAAAGGAATTGCATATTAAGCTAGTATTGAATACTTCATATAAAAACACACCATAAAGTCTTTTTATCATAAGAGATTTTGGATCAAAATTAAACCATCGGAAAATTTGCTGTAAGAAAATATTGAAATGCAGAAATGAAAATGAAAATTTATTTTCTTGAAAGTACATATGATCCAGGCCTATTTTCAAAACAAGTTTACAATGCAAACAGTGAGTCTGTAACATGCAAAATTCACTATTTATATTTATGACAATTTGTGTATAATAGTTTACATAGAAATTATATTTAAAGTAATATTAATCCTATCAAAATATAGAATCTTTAGAAGGGTCTCAGTGGCTCTAAATAAGAGATTTATCCTTGAAATTTCTTGTAAATTTGATTAAATTGAATGTAATTAAATATTGAATTGACTTAAAATTCAATTGATGCTTTTTCACTAATTTTTTCCGATGAAAGTGAACTAAAGAAGGGAAATTAGACAAATGTTTCAGCTAAAACAAAATAAATGCAAATATTTTAAAAGTGTGCTTGATTTAAATGAAAAATTTGTGCTTCAAATGTATATGATATAATTTATTTTAAAGTGCCATAAAAATAAACTTTTAGATATTTGAAATAAAATTAATGTATCTCAAACTTATATTAACGTCGAAATATTTTAAGTTATTTTGAGTGGATAACAAAATAAATTATAGCACTAACATTTTTTCCACTAAATTAAATATTGAAATTAATTGCAATTAAGTTACTTAAAATGAATGCCTCGCAAAAATTTACAGTAATTAATTTGCTCTTTTTCACGTGAAATTAATTTTCTTAGTTAGTTAACTAGATGTGCTCTCTTATGGTAATTATAATTAATTACCAAAATGGGGCTCTTAAAAATTCCCTCAACCAAAGGGATACATTAAATTTCATTAGCAGCTTTAAATTAAATTATCCCTTGTTCAGATTAAAGGAAATGTAATGCGAAATAATTTATTTATCTGTAATTAAATAATAGAGCTAGTAAATAAATCTTAAAACTATATAATTTTTGGTCTTAAAAATTGCAGGTAAGAACAATTAATTAAATATTTTGGGAAAGGAATTTCAGATTGTATGAGAAGATGATAATTTTTTTAAATTGAAAACCATCAACAATTGTCAATTCAGGATTTAAAGACATTACTTGAGTATTTTTAATGCTAGTGAAGAGACATTCTGCATTTTTTTTTGTTTTTCGCATAAAATAAAAAATATTTAACGTTGAAATAATTGCCATACAGTATAGATAGAATTTTTATTTTTTTATCTAAAAGTTATTCATTCAAAATTGCAATTTTTTTCAAAGAAATATTATCAGTGATCTTCATAGAAAAACTTTCTTTTTCTACTATTAATGTAATATATTTGTAAACTTATTATTTTTTGATAAATTTTATTACTGACATATAATTGGCTGTATTTGAACTCATTCATGACAATAAATGATTACTATAAAATTGGTTACCTTTAGTAAAGCACTCAATCTATATATAATTTCAAATTGTTTACCACGAAATTACATAAGGTAATTAAGCTAATTTTCAAAAATTGGGCCACCTCAATTTTTTATATGTTGAGCCAAATAACACTTTATATGAATATAAACCGAATAACAGAAAAATTATTATAATAAATAAATTTTTAAATTTGAAAAATTGATCTCTTTTTCATGTCAAAAAGTATGCATTTTTCATCAGCATAGTTTGCATCATAAAAATCAGAATTCTTTTAGAAAAATTTAATATCTTTTTATTATGTGAGAAAAAATAACACTTCTGATAGTTAAATTCAAATATTATGAAAATAAATTTAATATGATTTATATTTCCTTAAAAAGAAAACAAATATTTTAAACATCAATAAATTTGGAATCTAAGTAAAAAAATTAACAAAAATTAAAGCTTAAGTGTAAATTTTTACATTGAAAAAAATTTATGTATTTTTCTATTGAATATTAAATAGACTTTTCAAGAAATCTCAAAATGGATATGAAAGGTTCATTTAAAAATGCTGAAGCTACAATTTTTTGAAAAATTGGGAATTTATTTGCTTTACAGTATGAAATTATTTATTATGCTTCCATAAAAAATTTTATTATAGGTTGCAGACGTCTTAACTCAAAACTTTTAAGACATGAATACTTTTTTTCTGATAATTTATGCTGTCATACTATTTTATATAAAAATTTTCCAGTAATAATAATCCTTATTTGAACAGCAACAGCTAAATTTGATAACATTATTTATTTTTTTATCATTTCTTTGTTAATCTTTATAGAATAGTTGAAGTTCGCATGTGTTTAAAATTACCTTGATAGATTAAAGTAAAGAAAGTAAATTTTCGGGCCAGAGTCAAGGAATGTAAACAATGAAAGCCTTTTAAATGAAAATAAGTGGACACGTTTTGAATTATCAGCATTACGTGTCTTAGATGGAAAATGTATGTTTAAGATGGGATTTTAATAGCTTAGAATTTAAAACATACGCACTTAATAAAAGATGCTGGCTTGAATTTAAAAGTAATTATTGTTAATTATTTTATTTTTTAGATTCATCGCGTCTAATAATTATGATCGATAATATTTTAGAAGAAAAATTAAAGAATGTCTTTCAAATGTCTGTTTTGAAATTGCATCCACATAACAATATTAAGAGTGCATAAAATTGTCATTGTAAATATTTTGTTTTGAACAAAATGTCTGTATTTTTTTGTTTATTACTATAGTATATCATATTAATTGACTTTATTTCTGGATAATAAATTGTTACTTTGTTCTTATTAGGACAATTTTTCTCATTTTATATTATTAAATTTTGAATAGAAATTTTTAATCAAATGGAAAAAATTAATCGTTAAATTTAATAGTATTACTATTTAAATAAAAAATAAATTGAAAACCAATGTTTAATGCAAGAGTGCTACATATATATATTTGTCAAATCAGTTTAATTTTAATTTAAAGGAATACAAAAACACATGAACATGTTACTGAAAGGAAAGAACACGATTACTCATGTTGAAGAAAATTCTTATGTAAGAATGAAATTTTAATGTATGGAAAATATTTAGCACATAAAATTCTTGTATAAAAATACAGAATTTTTTCTTCATTAATGTTTAATATTATATTATTTTCGCTACTTTGCTGCTTGTCCATTTTTATTACTGCTTTTTTGATATTAATCATGAGAATTTCAATCTAAAACTTGCTGTGTTCAAATATATTCAGAAGTAAATGTGCAAATCAAATTCAAAAACAAGGGAAGAAATGCACTTATCTGCTTTAACATTTTACCCAGAATTTTACTAATAGTGTTTAAGCTTAATGTTAGCATGTAAGTTATTAATATAATGCAGTTTTATATATTTTCAGTGAAATAACATATAAATGTTTTAAATAAATCATCAGTAAACATATAATGCAATATTTAAAAAGATTTAAGTAAAAAATAATAAAATTAGGAAATAAACTTTTAAACATAGTCATATTTTAGTTTATTTTGAGTGTAACTAAAATCAGTCTATTTCCTTGAGGTACATAAATGTTTACTTTTAATTTGTACGAAGTTTAATAATAGTAATTAATTTGTACGAAGTTTAATAATAATAATTAATTTGTACGAAGTTTAATAATAATACTTAATTTGTACGAAGTTTAATAATAAATTTTTTATTTGAAATATAGTTAGAAGTATTATCTAACTTACAAGTTCATATAGGCAAACAGATGAATACAATAAAAAATCTTTAACATAAATACCAACAAAATACTTTGCTCTACAGATATAAATTGCAAATTGTGGTTAGTATGTTATTTACAGAATTATAAATCTTCCTAGAAATATTTTCATAATTAATATTCTTCAAGTATTTGTAATGTGTTTTCTAGAGAAATAACCACGAAAACCGAGTGGCTTTTTTGCTGAATGAACTCTTGATTCATCTTTTCAAAAATATCTCTTTTCAAAAATCTAGTCTAACTTGCAGATTGAAATGAAATTTATAGAATTAATTTTTACATGAACCTAAAAAAAATCACAATTAAGTAAAAACTTAATAGTAAGTTTTGCTTATTTCAGATTAGAATTTCTATTTATTTTAGAAATGAAGAATTTCGATTTAGTACTATAATTGTCTCTGTATATTGATAGGTGTAAACAGTTTGAAATAATAATTCACTAATAATTAAAACTTTGCATGTTTTGTACTAATAGTTTAAATTTTGGATAAAATTATATGTCAATAATAAAAAAAGTGTTTTAAGTTTGGAACCATTTTACAGTAACTCAAGTAATAATAACAAACATTAAAATTTTTAAAAGTAATTTTACAGAGGAATATTAATATTTTCATCTTTTTATGAAACATATTCAAAATTTTGCTTACACTTTAGTTAATTTTTTTATCAATTCAAATATTATCTTATTAATTTCTGCAGCTGCAAACTATTTGCACTAAAATTAGTTCATTCTAAATATCTATTTACAATCTATACATTTTTTATTATATTTGTAATAATAATGCATGATATAAAAGTTCGTTTTCTGTATATCATTTAGATAAAGAAATTTTTTGTGAAACACAATATTGTCCACTCAATGTACAAAAATATCAAAATAAATCATGTTTTATATTCCTTGAAACAGATAAATTGATAAAAAAGGAAACAATTTTATCTTTGATACAAACATGTTTTTCACGAGATAACTTTTTCTCCAAATAAAATAGGAACTGCATAAAAACGTGCCAAAACGTACTATAGAAGAAAAAAATAGAAGATTTTTTTATCTTGTAGCACTTTTTATTTACAATACAAATATTTCCAAATACTATCAAAAAAATATTTTTGTACACAATAGTTTTTATCCAAATATAGTTTACAGATTAATTAATATAGTTCCTGATTTTTTATAAGACCAATTTAATATGTATAATTTTATATATTACAATTCTATATTATAAGTGCATTTTCATTTGATTTAATTAAAAAATGCTTAACAGCTTTATTGTTATTTTTATATAACTGAGCTCAAGCTGATTGAGTTCAGAGTGATAATTATACTTGTGTATGATCATTATTACTGTCATTGTTTACTCTTTAAACATTACTATCTACTTCAATGCTTTCTGTCACTATTATTGAGTTTCTTTCAATTATTTTGTTTTGCCGAGATTTATAGCCAAGCTTTATATGTGAATAGTCCTAATTTAAGACAAACCTAAAAATATTAAGATTTTTAAACTTAAAGCTTTGACTGCAAAATAATAAAAAGTTATCTATTAAAGTATGATAAAAATAAAATTCTGGCCATTATATAGTAAACAAAGCAAGTCTACATAAAATTTTAAATGTGCATCACCAGCAATAAATTTTATTCATAATATTAATTGTAATGAATTTTAAATTAGGAATTTTAGTTGAATAAAAAATATGAAGGGACCAAAAAAACTTTTAGGACTTACAGGAGTAAATAAAATCTGAAAACTTGCATCTCATGCAAAATTGGAATAGATGTTGTCAAAGACAGCCAACAAACTTCTACTCATACGATAAATAAGATGGATGAGTGCATAAGGGCTTGAAATTCAAATCTTATTTCATGGAAGTTTGCTGAAGCGGACATAGCTCAGTGTAAGTAAGTATTGGGTAAGCATATGTTAGCAGGGTTTCTATTAGAAATTTGACGATACTAAATAATTCTATCAATCCAAAAAGATAGGTTATATTAAATATATTTGTTACATACGACGCATTTATTAAATATATTTGTTACATACAACGCATTAAAAATTTCTATTAAAATTTTTTGAAATTTTAAGAGACATTTCAAAGAAAATTAAACTATTTAATGCATAGCAACAAAGGAAAATAATTTTAATAAATTAATTAAATTTATTAAATTTCAGTTAATTATCTCTTTAATTTTATATTTGAGAATTAAAAGGTAAATCTTAATCTCAATTAGCGTTTCTACATATTAAACATTTTTTTTTTCAATTAAAGCAACTGCATATAACTTCCTCCCTTTTCCTTCAAATACCAAGATCAGATTCGTTAATTGAACGATCAATCTCTTATTTTTTATCCCAATGGTTTGTTAATTTCATTTTTAAGTTGAATATAAATGTTTGTAAATGTATAGAATACAAAATATGTTTGTAAATATATAGAATGTAAAGATTCTATACAATACGTTTCTTTATTTCATTGTTTATTAGTCATATGTATTCCTTGGCTATTTTGCATTGCATTGTTAGTAATACAAAGAAAACAAGAAGCATTAATTTCATGCAGTTATTAAAGTACAATTCATTTAGATTGATCTGTCTTACAAACTAAATTCTATGCCTGTTAAAAACAACTGTTGCAAGTAGACTTCAAAAACTTTACTTGATATTCAACTTTACTTGATAAATAAAATAATCATTTTTCTTGTGTGGCAAATTTTCGTTTGGTGTTGAAATGAAAATGGCTTCAAATAAAAAAATATAGCTGAAGTTAGGATGCCAGTCAGAGTTTGAAATGTTGATTGCAGCTTCTGTAAAATTTTTAAGCAATAATATATAGTTATTTTTGCCTCACTGCATAGTTACCTTTGCTGCAATGTATACAAATTCCCTTCGAAAGCGGGGGCGTATATTTTTGTTCACTTTTAAAGAGTACCATCGCTGTGTGAAATAGTGCCGGGCTGGCAGTCGAATGGTTAGTGCTTTTGCCTTTGGTTCAACAGTTCGTGGATTCGAATCCCACCTTGGGCTTGAATGTTTGTAGTGGTTCGGAATCCACTTTAAACCATAGGTCATAGTCTAGTTAGCCCTCGTGCGCAAAAAATGACCGTTGAGCGACAAACAAAAACAAAACAAAAACTATGTGAAATATAGTGAAGGCAGAGAAGAATAATGTACAGAATCTAATGATCCTTCTCTTTACATTCTTACGATATAAAAGATGATTTAAAATTTTTTTGACAGAAATGTGACAGTAAATTTAGAAATATTTAGTTTGATAAATCTGTATAAAATGTTGGCAATGTAATTGTACGCTGTCGATCAAATTTTTAAATTCTAGGTTATATCTAATACTATAGTGATGCTTATATTTTAGAACATTGTAATATTATAATGATTTTTATTTTTCTCATTGTTTCCTTTTCAAGAGGAATTATTTGGAAAAAAATAATAAAGATTTTTTCCTTACATGTATTTGTGATAAAATATGAAATACATAAAGAAAGAAACATAATATATTTAATAATAAATTATTTATCAGTTGATTTATAACACTTACATATCTATTACAAGTGCCAGCCAACTTGTCTAGAGGTCATCGTGCCTCTGATTACGGTAGGGAGGTCCTGGGTACGGATCCCGTTTCAGGCATGGATGTACCTTCTGTTTATCCTTTCTTTTTGTGAAAATGAGGTGTGAATAACTGCCTACCCAATAAAACGGGTCCCTATGGCATGTGTGTGTACTGAAGAAGTCGGACTCCACGCCAAATATGGTTCAGTTGAAAAAGTGGAGCAGCGAACCCCAATTTGCCTGCCTAGCTGGCACACGAGAACAACATCTATTATAAGTCTTTTTTTGCCTTCTAAAAATTAGCCATCAAACTATAATCATGACACTAACTCTGAGGGGGTGCCATTTACTAAAATGTCTTTATTTACTAAATGTGCCATTTACTAAATGTCTCTGTAAATTACCAGCAACAAATATGAAATACCCAGTGCAACAAATTTCATTTCTGTCCAAGTTAAGAATGATATAACTCATACATCATAATCTCCGCGAACGAAAATAAAAAAGGCGTAATCATCCGTAATCAGGAAACTTCAAAATGATTTTGAATTTGTGGATTTTCATTGGAACAGCCTGTTGACATTGTGCTCTGGATGAAACAATTTGTATCGCTCTTGCTATGGATAAAATTTGTAATCTGGAATTCTTGGTAATTTGACTATAATTTTTTTCGTAGTATGTAACGCGTGTTATTATTGTTATACTATTACAAAACTTGTATTTTTTAAATTTCTTTGTTTATTTCTAGTTTTTTTTAAATATGACGATAGGGAACGAAAGTAAAAAAAAGGGAATACGAGAAAGAAAATGGGGGGGGGGTGTTTTTATAATGAGTGGGTGGAGAGTTTCTATTTTAATGGTAATATTGGAAAATCCTTATTAGTTATTTGAAATTCTTCAATTAAAAAATATAAAGCTAGCAATTTATACATCGACATTATGAAATCAGTCCTCCTCAGTTTTCTAATCAAGATCCACCAAATTCCCAATTAAGATAATATAAACTCGCTTCATTAAAATCAAATTAATGTTGAAATGAAATAATGTTCATAATATGACTGAAGCCAGCTGTGTTTTCACCGAAAATATTGCTTGTGAAAAACACCCGTATGGAAAGGGAGAATTTATTAAAAAATCTTGATAGATGTTGTAAAAGTTTTAGATCCAAATAATGCGGCATTGAACAAATATGTGTAGAAAATTACTAACTCAAAACACACAATTGAACAACGCCTAATTGCAACTAATACATCTATTGAATATAATTTTAAAATGATTGGATGAACTTTAATACATTCAGCTTAATCTTGGAGAATCAACAGATACTACAGATTTTTCACAATTGGCATTTTCATACGTTTTGTTTCGTCTGACTTCATTGCTAAATAATAATTATTAGATTTGGTAGCACTTCAAGAGGAACTTCACGGTGCTGATATTAAAAATGAAGTAGATTCCGAAATGAAAACCATTGGTGTGCCTCTTAATAAACTTGTAAGCATTGCAATTGAAGGAGGTCTGACAATGATAGGTAAAAAATCAGTCTGATTGGACTTTTATGAGATGATTCTCAAATTCCACAAGTCATGTGGATTCAGTGCATAATTCTCAGAGAACATCTAGTTACAAAATATTTAAAATAGCTTGAGGCTACTAAAACAGTATTACACAAATTGCATTTGCACCAACGCCAAAAATTTATCAACAATTAAAAAAAAAAATTTCTTGAAGAATTAAAGGACGAAGAACTTCCAAATTACACCGCTGACCACAAGAATTGCAATACCAAGTAATACAAGAGGTATCGTAAGAACATAACATGTTGACCAAGCATCAAATGATTTAATTTATAGATTTTTGTGATCTGTGGTACCTGACAAAATCAATAGTCAGAGTAGCCACCATTGCTGGAAATCACCGCTACCCATGCTTCGACTTTGATTCACATAGACTTCGGATGTTTTCTTTGGATATACCAGACCAAGCAGTTTCCACGTGTTGCCAAAGTTGATCTAGTGTGCAGCAGGGTATGTAATCTGGATCCATCGTTGAGCAACCGGGAAAAATTTGTTTTCTATTGGCGAAAGATCCGGTCAAAGAGCCGGCCAAGAAAGCTATTCAGTCGGCCAATTGACGAAGAACCATTGGACAATGTATGCTACGCCTGATCGTGCTTTATCATGTTGAAATATGACTGTGGCCAAGCCCTGCAGGTATTGAAGAATAACTGTCTCCAACACCTCGGAGATGTAACACTGAATGTTTAAGACACCGGCAATACGTACTAGAGGTTGGTTGGGTTTTCTGGCACAAGGTCGTAAAAGGACAAGCTGCGTCAATGCGTACTAGAGGAGTGTGAGAGTCATATCCAATTCGATAACACTCAATGTAGGACAAGCGTGATGGTACATAACACAGCAGTTCAGCAACCTCTCTTCATATTGTCTCTAGATGCGAATGCGACCATCGTAATGTTGCAGACAGAAACATGACTCCTCATCAGTAAAGACGATTTCATTCCATATTCTGCTTTCCAATTCCTTCTTTCATCGCAGCATTGGCATGGGAGATGTCTGTGGTTTTGCTTTATGGGAAGATGCGTTACAGACTGAAAATATTGTGCTGTAGATCATGATGTGGCTGAGCAATCCGTCACTGTCATGCTCGCAATTTTCTAGTCATCACGTGAAGTGGTGCATTGAGGTGAGTTCGATCGCATAAGCGATCGAACACGTTAGTCCATCGTGCCCTCCTGCATCCAATGATTACATATTCTCATAGCAGTTGTTTGGTTTCCTCTAACACTGGCTGTCCTCCTGCATGCAACCATCACATAACCGCAAAGTTGTTTGGTTTCGTCCAATACGAATTCCGATTTCCCTGAAAGATAATACACAATCTCGGTAGGCCATTATCCTTCCAATGGCAAACTCGGATACTTGATCAAAAAATGACCATTGTTTTCTATGAGGCATAATTGATCGTATTTTTATTTATTTATTTTATATTCTTCAAAAAAAATATCACAAGAAAAACACTATTGCAAGCTTGAAATCGTCGAAGTATCTAATCATTAAATAGCACTTTGAAGTGGCACCACAGGCACGCGTGACTTACGTCTGAGCTCAAATTCTAATCTCATTTGCATATCTCACTTCCGATAATGCATGTTGTAAATTTCATGTTATTTTCATGCTTTCTTCAGGGTGTTGTATTTACGATGGCCAACAGTGTACAAAGATTTATTTTGCATTGTTAGATCATTATCTATCTGCAACGCATTAAATCGATTCGTAGATTTGTTTGATTCGATAATTGTATTCCTAAAAGAAAATGAAATAACCTATTCAGAATTAGACGATGACGAGTGCTTACAAAACTTAATATTTTTGAATGATGTCATGGATCATTTACAAATACTAAATTTACTGCTATTGAGGAATGATAAAATAATATGTGACCTCTCACATTGTATATTTAGTTTTGAACTAAATTACAAAGGTTTAAAAAACATTAAAAGTAAAACATTTTATCATTTTGCTCAAATTAAAACTCAACGAGTATATAAAAAAGCTTGAAGAAATATTGAAAGAATTACAAAATAGATTTCAAGAATTGAAACATCTTAAACCGACTCTTGATTCTTTTCTGAATACATATGAAATTAATGTAATTCAATTTAAGTTTTCCATTTACAATATAATTATGATCCAAAAAGCATCTGGAGAATTAGAATTAATAAAGATGCAAGAAAATCGAGTCCTACAACTAAAATATAAGTCAATGCTGATACTGATTTTTAATATTTGTACCAGAATCGAAGTATCTTGAATTAAAAAAGACTGCTTGTTGAATTATTTCAATATTCGTCAACGTACTTATGGGATTCATTTTACTCCACTTTAAAATTCATGAAATCCAAACTTCGATCTGTATTAACTAACCAGCATTTCAAAAAATTACAAAGAAGTGCTGACTAAATTTTAAACATCATTACTGACTAAATTTTAAAAAAATTATCAAGAGAAGTAAAATAAACATTTAATTTTTAGTATTTAAATTTATCACACACATATTTTGTACATTTTTTTAAAGTTTTCAATAAATATAATTTCTGGAAAATGATTTTTAATGCATTTTTATAACTTTAAAATTACGTATTTAATTGAGGCTCTCGAAATGTTTAAAATTTTGAAAAATGTCTCAAATTATCAAAGAACGTGGCCACAGCACCTAAAGACAACAAAATAAATCTAGTAACTCATGGAGGTGAGGTTTGCTAATCTAAAAAACCATTGAACTAATCTGATCCAACCATTATTCTACTGCAATATTTGCCTGTTAGTGAAAGCATTGCTAGTGAACTTTTTTGTCCCACTAATGATATTTTTATGAACAGAAAATGATTAATATACATTCGTTGTTCAAAATTAATTTTCACTTTAATTTATTGCAATTCTTTTCCATGAAAAAGAATTACACAGAATATTTTTATAATACTGAATCATTAAATAAATGTGGCCAATCTCTAAAAATTTTAGTAACGAAAACATTTGGTGTCTTTAAATTGATAAATGATGAATATATTTATATATATTTGCATATTCTTTATATATACGAAGAATAATACATGTATTTATTTCCAACTGGAAATTTATATTCGAAACATAGTTAGTAAATTTGTCTTTTTATAACAAAATCCTTCACATAAATTAGTTGATTTCACAGAATTATCCCAACATTGTCTTTTTATATATTTCTTACAAGATTCTACATACGTCCAATTGTTTAGTTTCATAAGGATATCAATTTTCTATAATGATCTTGACACTACGTGTAAATAAGTAAAAGTCTTTAAGTAAAATTGTATTAAAGTACAAATATTTTACTATCATATATCATGACTCAGAATATTTTTATTCTGAGTTAATTTTAAAGTTCATCCGTCTAAATTTGTAGCAGAAAATTCCATTTATTTTTTTGAATATGAAATATTATACTTATTTTTGCATGATTATTTAATTTAGCATTTAAAATATATTTTTATTATATACATTAATATTATTAATTTCTTATTTAAAAAAGTTTTATTAAATTTTATTTAAGTGAATTTTTTACAAAAAATTATATACATTTTAATAAAAAATAATAATAAAAAAAATAAACATATTTTTAAGCAAAGTTTTCAGTAAGAATTTTTATTGTAAAGTATACAAACCCAACAATTCTTTCCAAAAATTTCGAATTTTATTCTTTTTGTAAGTACCAAATAATCTTATTGTCCAAAAGAGTATTTCTCATTATAAAGTTTTTACAAGTGACTTTCTTGTTTCATAGATCTTGAGACTTCTATAAAAAAAATAATAACCATGTGTGTGTGACGTGGTTTTTTATTGATATTTTTACAAACAATCAAGTATACTTGCGTGTCTCAATACTACTCATAATAAAAACTTTTTTTGAATTAGTATATTCCTTTAATACTAAGATTTCATAAAAAATCCTATTTTATGTTCAAAATGTGATTAATTACTACTTCCAAGTTAAAATCAGGTGTAATTGTAGAGATAACAATGTTATCATGTTAATATAATGTGATAAGTAATGTTCTTGTTCGTTTTATATTTAAATCTAGCATCTTAGATGAAAATTAAGCTTTCTAACATTTATCTAATTAAATTAAAAATTACTTACATTCTAGGTATTTACCTTATAATAAAACATAATTTTACATTTTAAATGTATTTAATAAAACTTTCATGACTCAACAGAATTTTTCCGTAGAAATAAAGTAATTGAATGACTTACCCTACTTTGTTTCAAATAAAAATTACAATTATATATTCAATGTAATAACATAGGTTTTTGTAATATGTGAAAATTTTGCGTATGTTGCATTCAAATGGAGAAAATAAGAAAATAACACAATAGGAGATAATTTATAAAAGTTATGAAATTTGAATTTAAAATATTAAATTCATTAAAAATTTTCAAAATGAATTTTTTTGTTAAGATTAATGAATGCATACTGTCGTAACTGGACGTAGCAAATATTCAATTTCCTAAGGAGTTGCAATTTATTCTACAGCATGTAGCATTGTTTACTGGAACCATAAACTTATAGAAACAGTAACCTCTAGTAAGAATTTCAAGATTATCGTTTATAGTTCAACACAATTCAAGGCTTAATCTATCCAATTAATACAAGTTTTAGTTTACAATATATGATAATAATTTTAAGCATTTTGTATATTTTTCAATTTATGATAGCTAAATATCTCAATACCCCTTCATTGACTGTTTAAAATTTTGCTCACATCAAATTACCTACATGAATTGTTTCTAGTATATGAAATAACAATATCAATTACTTCAGCAGTAGTAATTATTTAAGCACCACTTTAAAAGTTGTTTCTTAAAATATAAGAAATAAATACAAAATATTCATTTTATACTATTATAGATTTTAAATATACGTTAAAAAATTTTATTTTCTGTCATCATGAATATATGATTATTTATTGTTAAAACATAAACATATTTCAATTTTACTTATGTTGGTTATTACCGAACAGTAACAGAAACACGTGATCTAAAAGTTTAAAAATATTTTTTGATGTTATGAGTTATTCAACATTAAATTTAATGTACACTACTTCAGATCTTCAAATATTTATAATATTGGAAAATTTGCATCACATATTTTCATAATTTCTAGATATTTTTCTGAAATAACCAAATTTTCTCTTTATTTATGTTTCTAAATACTTCGAAACTAGAACTGCTTTGTAAGCTTTCCAACATCAAAAATATCCTTGTAATTTTAGGAAATAGATACTGCTTTTTAGATAACTTTATTGATTCTCAAAAATGTAAAAGAGCGTATAAATATTTACTTATTTTTTCTCCTTAAAAATTTTTGTTAAAAGATAAAAATAAAACAGTCAAGGAAAAACGAAATTAATTTATCTCAGTTTCGTTTAGTAAATATCAGAGTAACTCATTACGTCTCTTCTAAGTGTAAAATTAATTAAGAAGTGAATATTAAGTACTACACTTATACCCCACCAGGAAGGAACACATATTTATAAAATAATAATTTAATTTCAAAAGTACCCTTAAAATTCATTCTAAGTTGTCCATTTGTATCTAACTGTAAGGTGATTTCAGACAATTATTAATAAAAGATTTAGAAAGTAAGAATTTGCATGAAATCAATAGGAAAGAAAAAGGCAAATTGTGATTCCATGAAATTCTAGTAAATGTAGAAACTTCCTTATCAATTCCTTCAGGTAGATTATGACAAATATTTTATATCACTGTCAAATATTTTCTAATTTTAAATTTGATCTTCTCATTCCCTTATCGATGTTTGAAAAGGAGTTTTGAGATCATGAAATTTTCTTATTGTTAAATAAGAAAAAAAACTAATAATAAAACTAACTTACAAATTATATTGTAGTATTCTCATTTAATTCCTGTATTTTTCTGTTTTATAACTTGTATTTCTTTTTAAGAAATAATTTTGAAGGGTTATACTCCTTAAAGGCTCATCATTACAGTATTGCTCATTATTACAGTATTATTCATAGCACTTTACATTTATTCTTAGTTTCTTATTTTTCATAGTATATTACAATAGAAGAAAACGTAATAAAGAATAGAAAAAATAGAAGAATTTTTTCTATTCTTTATTACGTTTTCTATTTTATTAATTTATTTTAATTTAAAATTTTACCATACTTTGAACTTTAAAGCATTGAATTCAAATAAAATATACTTCCATCAAGTTAAATGCTCCAAAAACCGTATTAAATTACAAGAATTAACTTTATATTAATAATATATATATATATATATATATATATATATATATATACTCTCTTTAAAATTAATAACATACAATAAATCTTATGAGAACAGAGAAGAATTAGCTGTGATGCAATAAATAGATTTAATCCAATTACTACTCTTTAATTTAAAAACTTACAAGAATTCTTAAAGGAACACCTACAAGAATAAAATCTTATTAGATTTAGAAGTATTTCAAATCTATGCAAATTTTCCATTTATTATATATCCACGAATTTAAAATTTATGTTTGGAAACTAATGATGAAAAGAAGAAGAAAACATATAAACAATTAATTCAGAGGATATTCTTTTGGAAAAAAAACATTAAAATATGAGGATTTATAAAACCAGAACTTTATTTTGTGCGTTTCATAACAAGACAAAAACCAACTCCTGTTATTTACCTACTTCTGATGTTCAACACTTTGTCACTTTTGGTTATTACACCTCTTAATTCAGATAAAATAGATACTATAGATATAGACAGATTAAAATTGCAGTATTAATGTCAACGAATCTTTTACATTTATTTAAACTTATAACAATGCCCTCCTGAATGTGATATTTTAGTTTACACAAAAACTGAAAACCATTTCATGCTTATCTTTGAACTTTAATAATGTTCAAAGTAGTTTTGTTTTGTTTATGATGGATACCTATAGATTTTCAGAGTAATATCCCTAGATCTCTTAGCCACTCTGAGCCCTTAATTCTTCGTTGATCCACTTGCTAGCAAAATTTTATGAATAATTTCTTTGAAGGGATTAAAAAGACACTTCAAAATATATCCTGAAATATTTCAAATGTCACTGATCTAATCTTTACAAAAATCTAAATATTTCTTGAATGAAGAATTTTCTTCACATATGCCTCGATAATTTTGATGTTCTGGGTGTTACTCTTAAAAAATGGAGAACTTCACAAAATCTCATATTTATATAGCGTTAATTTAGTAAATAATTTTGACGTAAATATTTAATCTATTAAAAATTTAATATATCTGACTCGATATTTAAATTTTATTGTTTCATGAATCATTCCTTATACATTATTTCATTTGGATATGTAATTGGTATTTTTGAACATGATGTTGAATTCTTTTAACTTTTCTTTGCTTTAAATGTATTTGAAGTGGTTATTGTTTTCTATAAAATTTGCAGATATTTTATTTGAAATTTAAGACGTCATTGAATAATTTTGACAAAATGAATGAAACATAAGTGATGAAAACATATAATACCTTTGGAAGAATTTAGGAATAGCAAATAAAGAATTAGTTGATTTAGCTAATTTGCATGAATATTTTCAATTTGCAAATTACCAAAATTTTACACATTGAAAAAAATATTTGGTATCCAAATTTCGCCTGAGTATATAAAATATATTTAAATTAATTTTAGTTGGTTCTAGTTAAATTCATTTCATTATTTTGCAAATATAAAATGAATAAACTGGCTAATTTGCCTTATAAAAATTTTTAAGAAATATTTTCAAAAAATTGTAAACAAGAAAATAATGATACAACATTCTAATAACAATTTTCATTTTTTATTTACCAAAAGATTAAGCCTGTTATGATTATTTATATATCTAAACAATGTAAATGTGAAAGCAATGCCTCTACAACGTGAAGAATATAAATTTCTCTTGCAAATTGAAATTGCGTATTAAAGGGAGATGATTTTTTTGAGAAAATAATCTTCATTAGCAATTTATAATAATTTTACTTCTAAATTAATACTTTTTCAAAATTAAATATATGTATGACAGAAATATTTCATCTAATTCGACAAGTCAAGAATTTTCACACACACAATCAAATAAAATCAGTGGAGAAACCAATGGAACAAACTAGTTTCAGTAAATACTATTCAATTATAAATTTTCACACTATTTTTTGTTGTCAAATGTTTCTTAGCATATTAATAAAATTTAACATAATTACTCTAAATAAATTTTAGTTTTATTGATATTTTCTAGAGTATACAAAACAGTTAATTTTGAAACATTAATACAAGATAATTAATTTTAGAAAAATATGCAAAAAGAAAAAAATGTCATCTCAAATTTTAAAAATATACCATTTCAAATACTTAAATTTATATGCAAGATAATTAGAAATTGATATGTGCAAATAATTAACAAAAAATAAAAATAAATAAATTACATGTGTTTATTAATATTTATTACATAATTTAATGTATATCATTACCTTTAAGTTATACCTAAAAAACAAATTTGAACTCTAGATATTTGTCGTAAAGTTATTTAAATAAATTTTATTCAAATCAAAACTTATTATTATTATCAAAACAAAAATGTGATTTTTACAATACAGGAAAATGCGTTAGTAAGTAAAAAGGAACTAAGCAACTATTTTCAATTTTTTTATTCTATCAAAAATATATATATCTTAAATTTAGTTTTGATATTTTACACAGATTATACAGAGAAAAGCGGAAATGAAGAAATTTGTCATCAAAAATAATTTCCTATTATCCGAGTAAATTTTAAACGAAGGGAATATTTTTATGTTAATTGTTATAAGCTTATTGAAAAATATAGGTTCTTTATAAAACTAATTATGAAAATATTTTCTTTTTTAAGTTATATATTAAAATTAATTAATGCTATTCAAATGTAGATTTTCATTTCTTTACGAAGTGAAAGTTAGTCAATGACGATGAAGTTTGAAGTAAATTTCAATAAGTAATACTTAAAAATGAAGTATAATAATTATATAATATATTTATGTTAATATTAAATAAAACTCTATTTCATTCATGATTTTAGAAATCCGTTATGAGCCTTCTAGCATTTATCAAAAGCAGAAGAAATTATTATTAATGTTTGAATAATGTGTACAATTGCTAGTTGTATTGAAATCTAAGGACATGTAATATTTTATCTAGAGATTACTTTCCCATGTGCCAATGGTGACATATAACAGCTGTTATGAAAAGGAACAAATAAAAACATTTTTCGCCCATCAGAAATCAATTCTTTTTTGTTTCACTTACAACATTTTAGCTAAGTAATCTGTACTAAAAAGAAATTGTATAACATAAATAACCTATAGCAAATTTTTTAATTTATTAATATTATCTTTTAAAAAAGAGTTTCAGTTATTATTTAGGATAACATTAAAATATCTACATTTTTGTATATATTTTTATCTAAACTAAAAAGAAGATATAGAAGAAGAAATGATATACAAAAATTGTATATTTCTTAATATCATCTTAAGTAATAACTGAAACTCGTTTCTACAAAAAAATATTAATAGATTAAAAAAAAATTACAATTAATACAGCAGAGTTTTTATCGTTAGTATTGTATTAGCTTGAGTTTGAAATCAATAGCTCTTTTATTGCAGTAAGACTAATTTCTAAATTTGCTGTATTCCTTTTTTGCCCTATTTTATGATTTTAATTTTTCTTCAAAATATATTATACAATAATATATGAAAATGGTAACAAATGATATATTTCTTCAAAATATAGCATTTTAATTAATTTAAAGATTTGAGAAATATTTTTTTGAATTGAAAGATTTATTACAGAATATTTTTAGTTTTATTTTATGTATTGCCTTGTGGTTGCTTACTAATTTAACATTATATGGTTTTAGAAATAATAATTTCCTTCAATTTTTCTGTTTAGAAAAAAATGCATTTTAAAATTAAAGTTCATGAAATGGTTTTGACAACTTGTATTAAATTAATAATTTTTGCCTAAACTTCTCTTACATGTATTAGTTTTTATATTTACAATCATAATTATTAACAGTTGTGCATGTTCATTTTATGTTAGTAGCATTAAAATGAATCCCACCAAGAAATGAGGTTTTAATGCATGCATATTATTTGACACACACATATTGAAACAAATTAAACTACAACTATATAATACATGAAACATAATACAACTAAAAGTAATGTAATTTATAAATTCTGTAAGTTAAACTAATTTAAGCATTAGTAACAGGAATCTTTTAAGTAACTCTGCATTATAGGCATATAAAAAATAAAGTATTATTTGACAGACTTCTGAATAACAATTTTATTTTCATTGCGTGGTAAAAATATTGAATACACACGCTATAATTCATGAATCTGGTATTTTTAAATATATGATATTATAACATTCAAGGATAGGGTGTTTTTGCTTTAAATATTACTACTTGAATACATTTAATAGAAAAAAAAACATACTGAAAAATTTTAACTTTCTGAAACGCAAAATAAAAACTATGATCACTTCAAAAAGTATTTGCGAGCTGTGTTTTCAAAACTTATTTTCCTCATTAAACATCGCTATTAAAATTCAGGCTTTCCATTCATTTAAAATAAAATATTTTAATAATTGTGTAAAAATTTTAGTCATGCATTTGGCCTTTTATCAATTATTATGGAATTTATATAAATTTATTTTGATCACCATATATGTAATTTTATTGAAATAGAAACCAATTGAAAATATTTTAGTAATGGATGTTTTCAATATTCTCTATAAGGTTTCATATTTTTTAAAAATATGAAACCTTATAGAGAATATTAAAAACCATCATATTTTTTAAAAATATGTCTATATATTTCAATCACCTGACTTTTACATGTAAGCTGCAAATTGATATTTCACCTTTTGCATAGCATATTCATGAGCGAAATTTAAATTTATTTTACATACATTTGTACTACAACAAATTACTCTTGCGTTTTTATGTACTTGATCGCCCAAGTATTTAACAAAAATGAAAATCTTAACAAATTTGCAAAAACAACAAATGTGTAAAGATATCTGGTATATTTATAATTTGATATGCTATTTTTATAAAGTTACTTTAAATAACTATTCTCAATTTTATTTTTGTTTTATAAAAATGGTTATATTAAAAATTTACAAATTACTAACTTTATTACAATTCATACAAGAAAGTTAATCATTTACCCATTAGAAGGTGATGTGCTTTTGGTTTGTATTTGAAGTATTTTCTCTTAATTGCAAATTATAAATGAAAGTCATGATCACATGCAAGTACCAGGCGAGCAGTTACTGTGGATATAGTATGCGAGTACTACAGAAAGAAGAGGATTATAGTTTTCACATAATTCCCTTTATAAATAAATTGTAAAATATGATTAACCAATTATTTCATTAACAAATTGAACTGTATCATTTCTTTGTTAAGGCACTCAAAATGTGAATCATTTAAATCAACAAACAACTTTAAATAGTAGAGCACTTTTTTAAATTGGAAATTTTCAAAATTACATTTGTATTTACTTGTATTTGAAGAAGTTAAACTTTTTTTAGAACATTTAAATCCATATATTTCGATCATTTTCCATATAGTTTTGTGCTGCATATATTACAAAAATCAATATACATATGAGAGCAGCCTTATAATAGCGTTATATAATATTGTTATTTTAATACCAATCGTAAATAAGTAGAGTTTCATTGATTATTATTAAACAGAAATATATTTTCTGTTCAAAAACCAATTTATATTTTCATATTCTTAAAAATGCTTTTTACAATATACAGAAAAATACTTAGAAGTCAAACATCCTTTATTTACATTCTTTCCCTTATAATTTAATTTCACTTACTTTATTGTAAGTGAAATTAAATTAGTTGGATTATCTTAAGTAAAATACAATTTATATTTTTATCATGACATTAAATGTTTAAAAAAGCATTTTCCCATGACCATAACATTTACCATGGCGCCAGTTTAAAGAGCTATTTAAACTTGGAGTTTTCTACGATTTCAACATCAGCAATTGTAGAAATTGGTGGTCGTGTTGGACAAAACCAAATAACTGTAATGCTGATATGTAATCGTTGCAATGCAGGAGGGTACGACAGACCGACGTGTTCGATAACATCCAAAACAGAACACCATTTCATATGACATGAAAATTGTACGCATGGTAGTGACGGATCACTCAGCAGCATTACGAATCATAGCAGAGCACATTCAGTAACGTATCATTCGGTATCTGAGCATACCATTAGACGCTATTTACAGCAGAGTGGTCTATCCGCAAGACGCTCATTGCTCCGTCTACCTTTGGTGAAAAACCACAGACGGCTCCGCCGCCAATGGTGTGATGAAAGTGGATGTGGATGACAAAATGGAAAGAAATTGCCTTTACTGACGAGTCACGCTTCTGTCTACATCAACACGACGGTCGCATCTGAGTCTCGTGACATCGTGTAAAGAGGATGCTAAACAGGTGCATTATGCACCACTATAATGGTCCTGTATCGGCTATTGTCGTATGGAGCGGTGTTGCATATCACTGTTGCACTACTCTAGTACGCATAGTTGGTACTTTAAACAACCATCGCTATATCTCCGAGGTATTGCCATATTTCTAAAAGATAATGTGCGACTACATGTGGCACGCATTATTCAAGAGTCCTTCATCAATATCCAGATTAAATTGCGTCCCTGGTCGGCTCACTTTCCAGATCTTTTGCCGAAAGAGAACATGCGGTCCATGGTTGCTCAAAGATTGACACATATTATATCCCCAGATGCCACACCACATCAACTGTGGCAATAGGTGGAAGCTGTTTGGTCTGCTCTACCGCAAGAACTCATCTAAAGTCTCTTTGAAACAATACTGAGGCGTGTGACAGCGGTGATCTGCAACAATGGCGGCTGCTCTGGCTACTGATTTTGGTAGGAACCACACTTTAGAGAAGTTTATAAATTTAATCATTTGCTACGTGATTTCATTTGATCCATGATCATTTGATCCATTTTTCATTTTATTAATGCATACATCACTTTATTTTATAAATTGATAAATCTCTTGAACTTGAAATTTAAATGATATAGTATAGCAGTTACTAATATAAAATCACTATAAAAAGTGAGTTTTATTTGTGAAACTTTTGTTGCTATGAAATAATAAATTTTTATTTGTAATTTAAATGATTTATTGCTTATATGCATGATTTTCTTATAAATCATTCATGTAAACATTCGTTATTTCTTAATGAAAAACAGTTATCATTTATCTTTACTGTTTCTCATTAAGAAATAACGAAAGACGTACGAAAGGGGTTTTTATAAGAGACTTTTTAAAACGGAAAATAATAAATACTGCACTATTGTGATTGGTCATAAACTATTTAAAAAATTCAATTTTCTTAAGATAAGACATATTTATAATAAAAATTTTAGGATTTTAAAATTGTTTCACAAGCCTTTTAATTTCAAGTTAAGGTACATAAAGATCAAAATGCCTTATCACAGCAAGTAATAAACATTTCGAAATTATTTAAATTTAACTCTTAATTTATAAAGAATTTAAAAATTATATTTTGTTAATACAAATATCTGAAATAAAATACTAGAAAATGCTAGTGTAATAAAATAAATTATTTCTAGAGAAAAGATTTAGTAAGTTGCGGTCATACTATTAAATTTAGTCCAAAACACATGTTAGAACTAAAAACAATATTTAAATTAGTAACATCATAAAAAAACTTTCTTCAAAACATTTACTTTATACACTTCCTTTTTGCAGTTTCACAGAAATGTCAACAATTACATTTGGAACAAATCAAATCTGAATTTTATTTCATCTTTTAAAATTGAGTTTATTGAATAATTTGTCATTTTAAAAACTTAGTATATTTTATTTTATAGTGATTTTTTTGCAATTGATTTTTAATTTAAGAATTACGATAAATCATAATTATTTGAGATAATAACTCTAAACTTTGACAGAACAATAACTCTAAACTTTGACAAAACAATAACTCTAAACTCTATTTGCAGAAGTAAGAAAAAATATTTGGAAAAAATAATGTCAATATGTTTTGATAGTATTTATGAATCGAATAACAAGACTTTTTATTTAAGTGCTACAAGAATAAAAAAAAAGTTTTTTTTCCTAAGTAGCTGATATCCAAAGTTAGGAATACTTAGCAATTAAATAAAATATTTAATCGCACGCACACACACACATATAGAAATTGGAATGTTCTGAGGTTTATATTTTCATGGAAAATCATATTCTCTTCTTTAAAATTAAATGTTGACAATGTATATGGCTAATATTTAATTATAAAAATTGCATATATTAATGAATTTTCTTCAATATAATAATAAGAGAATCAAACTTTAAAAACTTATTTGCATTTGCTTGAAAAATTAAGACAATTGTTAACCTGAATCTTTCATCAAGTTGTAATTGCATACTCTTTTATTTAATTTCATAAATAAAATTAAACTCAGCGTGTAAAATTGGCTCTTATATATTTCATAACTTTAATTCTTGAAATGTAGGTTTGTTACGTAATTTGTGAATTCAAAACGCGCGTGTGAAGTTTTTTTTATTTCAGAATGTTAATTTAATCAAATGATTAAATTTTTCCATTTTCCATTTGTAATTTTCTTAAATCTATGTTCAAACTATATTATATAAATATTTTGTTAAAATGATATAGAATTTTTACTTTTACAAGAATCTTATTAAAATGTTAAACTAAACTGATTACGTTTAATATTGAAATTATTTAGATCTTTCACGAATCTTTAACAATGATCATTTTGACAAATCATGACTAATCGAGCATACTATTTGGTTTTTTACTGAAATTTAATGCCATATTTACTTTAAGAAAATTAATGATTTTGTAATAGTTCGGATATTAAGTAAGTAAGACGCAGATACTTAATAGAAAGATACCGTGGAAAAAAATCAAAACTTATAATAAAAATATATATTAATTACATAAAAAGTCATAAAATTGATTAATTTATTGTTATTTTAATAACTTACAGAGCGACCATAATTAAACGATCCTATTTAAAAGATTCTTATGAATAACTTGAACTAATTATGTTTAATATTGACATGTGTCTATTTACATGTTTTACAAATCCTTTACATTACACTTTATGAAAAAGTAATCATTTATTACTGAACATAATATTTGGTTATTTACTGATCTTTAATGCCACATTTGTTCAATAAAAAATGATGACCTAATTTTGCTTTTGTTAGTTATGATATTAAATAAGTAATAGAAAAAGTTGACGTGAATAAAGCATCAAATCATATAATAAAAAGGGTTATAAATCAAATAAAAAATGTTATATATTTTAATAGACTATAGATTACCTGTAATTAAACAAGTCTATTTAAAATATTTTTATGGACAATACTATTATTTGAAAAGTTATTGAAATATTTTGAAGGGTATATTATAAGCATAGTAATTTCATTGATCAAATGAGTAAGCAATTCACGGTAGTTTAAGAAAAAATTATACAACAATGCACAACATGACTATTATTATCCAAACATTACATGATCTGGAAAGAGCAGATACTTAATTTTCACAAAATATACTAGGGTAAAGGAAACGATGAACTTGATCATTTATTCTCTGGTAACGGTGTATCTAATCATACCACTCCATTACGTTTTGTGACTGCATCAGACATTAAGAATGAAAGTAGTTTTTCTACTCCTGAATTCAACAGTTGTGGATGAAAACTGAACCATTCAATTGTAAATGAGTTTCATTTGTTCAGATGACTTTCTTAGGTCGTTTTAAATCAAAGAAGAAAAAAAAAAGAATTGAGAAGAAAGGCAATGACCTTTAAAAAAAAAATTTAAAAATAAAAAAGAAGCAAGGGAAGCGTAGGCATGATATCTAAATGCGTGAGTTGAAATTGAAATAAAAAAGAAAATAAGAGCAATTTGAAAAAAAAATAAGAATAGAAGATGAACGGTATAAATTAGAAAGTATTTATTGGAATTATGAAGTTATTTGAATGTAATGAAAGGAGTTATTTCAGACTTTTAAATGAGCAGAAGAATGTCCTTTTTCTATTATGCAGAACGGGTCTCCATACCTTATTAATTACCTAAAGAGTATCAAGGGAAAACTAATTTACAGTGTTTGAAAGGTCGTACTTAAAGACTAAATGCTGTGCTATCTGAAGAACGTTTGAATAACTGGGATAAACTCAAATTTTGTTTTGGATAACACAGAATAACACATTTACAGCACAAGAAAATTATTCATTCTTACTATAAATTAAAGAAACTGAGGCGCAATATGTATTCCATGTAGAAGCTGCATTAGAACTTCATTTAAAGTCATATCACGTAGAAATATTAACTAAATATAAATAGCTCTTATAACTGATACAATAAATGAGGCTTTGTCTGTTCATGTAAGCTCTCAAATATTTTTGAAAGAGATTAAAATTTTACTCCCAGTTCTTAATTTGGCGAGGGAAATTGGTAATTTCCAACTTTCAATTCCAATATACTTCGTAAGTAATTCTCCTGATTATAACAACTTCTTACCGTATCCGTATGGAACAAATCAGAATGAAATTGTAAGGAAACCCCTCCAAGTGGAACCAGAATTAAAATTCAATCAAAAAAGGCTATTCTCCTACTGAAAAGAACTAAATTCAGGATTTCAAATTGTTTCGGAACTAAAACTGCGAATTGTGTTTCAAGTAATGTCATTAAATTACTCTAAATATCAAGAAGAAAGAAGGGGTATTCCCCACAAGTAAATATAGTATCTTTAAAGTTTCCAATACAGAATAATCTAAAGAAATAAGTAAGAAAAAGATTTATACACTTCGCTATAAGATTATTAATGCAAGTTTCGGGCGGGAGTTTTCAATCAGCAAAAACTAAACATCAAAAATCAGTTGCATACTCATCTCCAATAACCAGATTTCAACCCTATTGAGCATTTACGGGACTTATTGTAACGTAAGATTCGGAAACATATCAAAACATCGAAAAATATGCTCAAACGACTAATTATGATGGAATGGAATAATATTTCATGTGCGGAAACCACTGAGCTAATTCACTTTATGCCAAAACAATTGAAAAAAGTTTTTATACATAAAGGTTTTCCAAACAGATACTATAGTTTTAATTGATAGTCCATACAAACTATTTTTAAAGACTTTTCTAATATGTACGCAAAATTTTCTGACTGTTGTTTGTGTAATTTTTAATTATTATTATTATCTCTTTGAAACAATGTGTGTTGTCTTTCTGAAATTGTAACTGATATTTAAGGAACTGTTAAAGAAACACTTAATATAAAATTTGAATTAATGTTGATGCTTTCTCTTTAGAATGTTTACTGTTCGTTTGCACTCAGACTTTTTCTGGCAAGTGTATATAAAATATAAAATCCCGGCTTATAGAATCTTGACATCTTCACTGAAAATAAATTAGATTTGTTATTAAATAAGCTTATTTTATTTAAGATATTCTATTGTTCAAAGAGATTTTTTTCCTCACGAAATAATGAGTGAAATTTTTATATGTAATTCAAGAACTGTTATTAGTTTAATTGTAACATGCGAGATATACAGTAAATGGAGTTTTCCAAAATTCATAAAATATATATTTAAGGAATTTTATTTCTTATATATATATATATATATATATATATATATATATATATATATATATATATAATATATATATTAATTTCCAACAAAGACTTTTGAACATATTTATTATAGGTAATCTTTAGGTGTATATATATATACACCTAAAGATTACCTATAATAAATATGTTCAAAAGTCTTTGTTGGAAATTAATAGATATATTAAAAGAAGTCATGACAGAGGAAAATAAATTATTTGATGTAATATTCAGAGAGAGTTACATGCTAGCATCAATTTTTATTTATTGTTTTTCTATAGTAAAACCATAAGAAAGTACTGTTTACAAAAAATTCCACATACTTGACAAATCGATTTTGTGCTTGGATTTTATAGACAAATAACACTCAGTCAATATTGAATGACCTATATTTATAAATCTAAAAGGAAGGAATAAGTGAATTTTCATTTTCAAATGCAGGATACTATTTTAAAGTTATAATGCAGGAAAATTCCAGTATTATAACTTTAAAAAGATATGTTTACTTAAAAACATAGACGTTTGTAAATCACACAGCTAAACAATGCAATTAGATTGTTAAACATAAAATTAAATGAAAATTCAAAATATATATTAATAAATAATAGTAAAAAACTTTTACAATTTTATAAGTAAAATTTGACATTATATCAGTTTTCTGATTTAATCAGTATTTGTTTGGAGTTATAAGAATCACAACTAATTACTTAAAAGAAAGAAAATAATAATATGTTTAAATAATATAATGAAATGTTTCTGTATTTCATTTGTGAATTTCATTACTATTAAGTGCATGGTTTATTCTTTAACTAAATTACCAATTACACTTTACGTAATCAGTATTAATGCAAGTCTATATAATCATTAGATAATATTATAAAAATCATTAATTTTTAAAATTTAATTTCTAAATTTTAATTGTTTAAAAAGTACATTTCATGTTTTAAGCGTATTATAACAATTTATTATCCTTCTAATAACCTGGTTAATATATAATCTAATGAAACTTATTTATTTATATTGATTTCATATATCAAATGTTAAACATACAAAAGATTTTGCTATATTACAAAAATGTTGTTTTAAGAGAAGATAAGCCACGTAAAAATTTAATTTAATGAAGCTCATTTCAATTATTTAGAATAAATAAACATATTTATGTTAAAAAGAAACCTTTTTTTAAAAAATGCTTTCAGAAATTTAAGTTTTTGTGTACTTAGAAAATCAGTAAAATAATTCGTGTCTATAGCCGTACATATATATTTTAAGCATAAACCGGTTTCATTTTACAATCTTTTGTTTATTTTTCTGAAAATAAACTATATTAATAAGAAATTTTAGTCTGATAAAAAAACAGCTATTTTATAATAATAAAAAGCTTATAGGTACATTATTCTATTTTTTCTAAGAAATTTAATTATTTGTCCAGAACATTTATAATATAATATGTACTAAAACACAAAAGCAATTGCATTATTCACATTTTTATCATTGTATTCTTATTAAAGTAATTCGAAAAAATAAAGTAGTAGACTGAAATATTAATTAAACAAATGATTTTGTTTCTAAAGTAATAATAGTTATATAAGAATTTATTTATACATAAAGGAAAGAGACATTAATAATAATCTAACCTCATTCTGAATAAAAATATTTTGCATTTCATATTTGTTAAAAGAGAGATATTCGACTGATTGTTCTCTTACAATTGATAGAACAGGAATTTCATTAATTTTTGCCATTCATCACATGTATGCAATCTATGCTTGCTGGAACAAAACTTTATCGACTATAATATTAATTTTTCTTTTACCCTTAAATTTCAGGGAAATATTTTTGCCGTGACCTTAACAAATTTGTCAGACATATTAATTGTTATTTTTGGAATATTTAAAGTTCTTCTCATAAGAGTATTTGCTTTTTTATTAGCAATGCAACTGTAAATATTAAATTCTTATTAATGTTGTTTTTCTTAATAAACATTGCTTTTCTATACATTGTTATTAATTTCTTTTATATAAAAATCAAATTAAAAGTAATTTCTACTAAGATTTATAATAAAATATCTCTTAAATGTAATGAAATATCTCCTATATATAATTTTCTTAACATTCAGTACAAAAAAGTAGAAGCTCAAAATTTAAACCAAAAGATTATTCTCAATTATATATTGTTTTTTATGTATTATTGAAGAGTAATTTGATAACATTCCAAAATTTTAAGACTTAATAATTGCTTTAATAACTATTTAAAAAATAATCATTTATTTAATGTATAGTAATGTATTGGTTAATTTTTTCCTTGGATAACATGAAACTTAAAAGTAAATTGATATAAGAGTTTTTAAAATATAATTTACATTTAAATTAAATTTTGCGAAAATGTAAAAATATTAATTGAGTAAGAAATTTAATATACATATTATAAAACATTGAAATACAAGCGAAACAAAATTATAAAAAGGAAAATAACAAGTTATATTATTTTTGAAATAGAAAATATTTACTTTTTTGAGAAAAATTAAATAAATTCACAAAAAAAATATACTGCATTTTTCAGTTAAGAAAAATTTTGAAGGTAAATTTCTGGCCTTTTCATATAATATAATATAATGCAAACGAAATATATTTCAAAAATTGAAACCAAATAATAGATCATTAAGTAAAAAATTTTCCAGATTCATTATATATTTTATGTGCATAAATTGGGCCTTCAAAAAGAATATTCTATATTATTCTCTTTTCCTTCGTTAACTCATTCGGCATAAAAAAGATGTTTTACGATGTTATGATATATTCAATTATACTTGTTCTTATGCAAGGTATCATTTATTATAAATTCTTCTTCAGATATATATTTTACATTAATTATAAATTTTATGGAGTCTTCATTTATTTCAATTGTTCGTGTTATACTTTTATTTTCCTGTTATTTTAATTTAAGTAAAATAACTTGTAATTTGATATTTTTCTTAAATATTAAATTTTCCTGTACCCAGCTACATGATAGGAACAAGGCAATGTCTTGAATTACATTCCTATCAAAATTATGAATGATTCATCGGATACACTCACGCAAATGTTTTCTGACAAACTACATTGCATAAAAATGAATCCTTATTAAATGCATATTACATTTAAAAGAAAACCTTTAACAAATTTCGTGTTTTACCAGGAATCGGAAGTATAAACCTCTCTTAAAAATTAACTCTTCCAGCTTTTACAATCTTATAAATATTCATGAGATTAAATTGAGTGCAGGACATATTTTGTTTTCCTTTCTGAATTATGTACTACTGTTATGATTTGAAAATAAAATATTGAATATAATTACTGACTTTTAACTCTGCTCAGCCAAAATTATTATTGTTGTTGCAGAAAATAAAACAATAAAAGGTAATTTTTGCATATTTCTTTCCATTTAACTTAACTTTGAGAATGTGAAAAAGGAAAACAACAATATAATTATTATTTTTCACAATGGGAATCACAATAAATCATAATTTATAGTATTTTTGAATATTCTTGAGAATTATCCCCACTCAATTTTATTTAGTTATAAATGATTACGAAATCTTTAAATGGACATTATAAAAAAAAATGAGATTTGCCTACATTTTTTACACATTAAAATAACTAAGCAAGAATCTTACTTCTATAACTTTAATTTTATAGGCATGGCAATATTAAAGTCTTTTCTCTTATAAAACATATTTGTTTATATCTAAATATTATTACGAATATTGCGCGTAAGCTTACAATAAGTTATTTTGAAAGAATTTTATTTTGTATTAATTTTTATATTCAATTAAATGTTAACAAATAAATCTTTATTACTTACACAAAAAAGTTCATAGCTTTATTTTGTCGTTAAGGATTTATTTTTTAATTTGTTTTTGCTCCAAAGGTTTTTTATTTAGTCATTATGATGTATCTTATTTAAAATATTTTAAAAATTAATTAATCATTAAAAGATAAGTTTATGGAAAGTTTTAAAAATTATGCACTTTTACTTAAAACATTTTCCTGAACTATATGACTATACTCAGAAGACGCAGTAATTAAACTTGCTTATTTTTCTCAACAGTTTAACTTAAGGTTATGAAGAAAACATTTTCCGGTTTCAGTACATATAAAATTATAATGAAGCATTTATTTTAAATTATAATGAATCATTCATAATTCATAGAATCATTCATAATTTTTTCTTTGATTTCATGATCATATATACGATCATATTTCATATATGATCATATATAATAATAAACTTACTTATTACATCATATTGTACACTAAATATGTCGTATTTTATACAAATCTTTTGCTTATAATTACATATACAGAAATATTGATTTTGAAAGTGTTTTCTTGTACAATATAATCATAGTTTTTAATATAAATAACTTTCATTGAAAAACAAAATATTTTCATTAGTATGTACCTAATTTTATTTTTATTTTCACTTTACCTAATTAGAACATTAAGGTTAACTTTCATTTTAATTTTTATCCATTTCATTTAAAAAAAGATTTTCTCTCATTCATTCTGAATTTTGGAGTGGTTTTTTTAATTATATATCTGAGGGTATCATTCATTATATCCTTGAAAGTAATACCTTCATAAGAATTAAAGTTATATTATTCATCGTCAAAAGATTAATGAATCATTAGTTAGTTCTTTTCTTATGTTATGTAATGCCTTTTTACAAAATCCTTTGATTATTATTATTACACTTTAATAAACGAAATAAAATTTATGTATGTTTTGAAAGAAGAGTTATGATTTATAATTATATACATTTAATTTATTTAACACAATATTCAAAAACACACATATTTAAATGAAAATATAAGTAATTGAGGATATGTACATAAAAAGTAGAAAATTTCAAAGACTTTTAACTTTAGTTATTCTTGTATATTTATAAAAGGCAATTACACCAAGCAAATTTAAAAAGCACAATTCACAAAGTAAACGAATCATACGATAGCTCATTAGGGGAAAGATTGATGATATCTGGTTAAAAGACACTTTCTCCTTATTAGCAGACTTCAAAAGAAAGATAGCAAGCGATCCCCGAACCCTTTGTCAAAAATAACTAAATTTTTGAATACATTCAAAATTATTCTTAGAAGCTAGAAAACACAGTAAAAGAATTCAAATCGATGCAGCAAAGAAAACATACGCTAAAAATCTCTAATGAAAGACAATTCTATTTTATACAGAAATTAACGAATGTTTGTCTGAAACTGATTAATTTATTGACAAATTTGAATAGAGTAATGGGTAAATGTAAGAAAAATTAAATGCAAATTGAACTGTGTTAAAAATTTTATTTCGTTTATTAAAGTGTAATAATAATAAATATATATATAAGAAATACAATATAAAATATAATATTTTAAATATAATTAAAAATTACATTTGCTCTCATAAACTCATTTAAATTTCTTGGATTAACTTTAAGAAATTAATGGGTTTTTGATGCATGACTATTTTGAAAACTATGTAAATCAATGACTTGCGTTTTAAATAAATAAATAAAAAATTTGTTATACTATTCAAAATCCTCAGCTAATGTCTTAATTGTTAGTTTATTTAAAATATATATAATATCAAATGAAATATTTATATTATCAATTTTAAATCAATATTTCACAAAAGTAAATTAAAGTAGTTAAGAAATGATTAATTACTTTCTCTTATTGTTAATAAAAATTGCATATTATTAATCATATACATTATTTTTTCACTTCAGGTTCCAAAATACTGGATAAAAAGTTGTTTTCAATATATTTCTACAAATTTATTTATAAAACTAAAGATATCTTAAAATAAAAATGTCCAAAAATTTAAAATTGCGTGATTTTATAAGTAACTATATATTCATTTATTTTAAATTAAGTTTCAAAGACAAAATGAAATAATTTATATAGAAAAATAAGTATGCAAAATTTCAAATATTAAAATTTATAGAGATTCATAGATTTCAACATAGTAAATGTTTATAAATAATTAGTATATGATAATTTAATATATGAATAGTTTAAAAATGCTAAAAATTCACTGTAGCGACGTAAGAAAAATGGAAGTCAAAACAAAGCAAACATTTATTACTTTACACATAATTAAAATTAGTTACAAAAAGAAAACACTTAATAATTATAAAATAATAAACAAAGTTACATAGTACCAGGGTGGTACAAAACAAACGATTTAGGAACCGGATGGTTCGACCTCCATTCCTCAGATCTCTATACTCATATCATTGGATGTTGTAAGTATATTGGGCAGCAGCGCCATCTACTGTCAATAGTGTTAATATGGTTCTGTTACATCGCTTATTTACCAAAGAAGTGCGATAAACACAAAATCTCTTATCTAAACATTTTGAGTAACATGTCGCATAAATTTTTTTAATACTTTTGATTAAAATGTGTGCTGATTTTAATAATAAATATAAAGAGTATGGCAACATTAACCTCTGTTTCCATATTTTTTTCCAATTAAAAACATTTTTGAAAATTTATGTACTTCAAATATTCGATTTATGTTTAAAATGCAATCTCAAAATTTACTAAATATGTTTTTGAAATATTAAAATGTGATTATTTCGGCTTAATTTAAAAATACTTGCTATGCTCATTTACACAGAATAACAAAACTATGGATAGAAAAAAGTCTTAAGTTTTCTATATTCTTATATAAAAAGTATCGATAAATTTTTATTTGGGAAGATTTTAAGCACTGATTTTACTTTAAATTGTTTTCACTATAAACTTTTCCTATAAATTTTCTTTAGAATTATTTTTACTTTATTTTAAAACTTTTATTAGATTCTTAATTTTTCTACTATGAGAATATTTTCAACCTAATATCTTCGGTGATATACATTTTAACATAAAAGTTATTGTATTTCATTCAGCAAATTTATCGTAATCTTTATCCATTAGTTTTATTCATAATAAAACAATTAAAGTCGATTCTTGTTATTGTTAAATAGCGGTGTTTTGGAAATACGTGACTATTAGCATGGATTCTCAGGACAGTTACATGATCCTTGATTTGCAACTTATTAGTACAATATACTGTTTAGCGCAGTGTTTCTTAACATTTTAGTATTCACGGCCAAATTTTCAATCATAATTTTCATCGCCCCCCTCCCCACCGCATACAATGGAATGTATACAATAATAATGTATCTTGAGTATTTTGGCGCTAAACCTACACTTACAACCTTAATTTTAAAGTTTTACAAATTACCAAGAATACGGAAATGTATTAATATTTTGCAACACCGATCCTCAGCATTGAAAAAACAAGAATCCTTTGTCTTTTTATTGCTCTTGCGTCCCACCATGTCGGGCATTCTCATGTTTTTTCAAGAAGTTTCAATTTGCCTAGAATCTGTCTGTTCACTTAAAAGATAAGTTAGGAGCGTGCGCAGATGTGAACAAATGTTTTTTCATAGGAAGAAGGAGAAAGTTCTATGACGCCATTTTCAATTCCTGACAATCTCATTGAGTCAATCCTTCTATTGCTATTGAATCTATTCTGAATGTGTGTATGTTGTAAAAATTTTCGTGTAATTGTAATTCAAAGTATTAAATATTCACGGCAGTAGACTTATGCAGAATCATGGATACATTGTAAAGCAGGCGTAAGAGAGCCTTAGACAATAGACAAGAATCAACAAGTACGCAGACGAGCGTGGTTCCGAAAATAAAATCAAGAAATTATTTTCAAGAATACTTCAATTTTGGGTTTACTAGTACTGAAGTAAATGAAGAAGAAAGGCCCCAGTGTATCATTTGCTCAAAAATGTTGGCGGCTGATAGCATGAAACCTAATAAACTTAAACAACCTTTGGAAACGATTCATAGTGAGAATGTAAACAAACGCAGAGAATTTTTCGAGTTAAAATTATATAAAAAGCAAAAATCATTGTTTAAAAAAACTTTGTCTGTGAATGAAAAAGCTTTAATTGCCTCTAACAAATTTTCATATAAAATAGCAAGATGTAAAAAGCTACACACCATTGGTGAAGAGCTTATTTTGCCAGCCTCAAATGAGATTGTAGAAATTATGTTTGGAGATAATTTTGGAAAACAATTTTAATCTACACCTCTTTCAAATGATACTGTTGCCCCTCGAATTGCTGATATAGCTGAAGATGTAGAGTGTCAACGTTTGTCAAAGTTGCGTGGCGAATTGTTTTCAATACAACTCGATGAGGCAACAGATAGTAATAAAAATGTTTATTTCATTGCCTATATTAGGTTTTGTGATGATTTGTCAGTAGTAGAAGAATTACTTTTCTGCAAACCAATAGAACTCAAATCAACAGCACTCACATGATTTGCTACCTTAAATGATTTTATGAACGAGGCAAACATAGAATGGAAAAATTACGTCGGTATATGCACCGAGGGTGCTCCTTCTATGTCTAGAAGATCCCAAAGAATTCAAGCACCTGTGAAACAAAAATTGCCACAGTCTGTCTGGACACATTGCATGATCCACAGAAAAGCCTTGGCTTCCAAAGAAATGCGTCCTGGTTTGAATATTGTGTTAACTACGGTTGTAACAGTAGTAAATTACATAAAAATGAGACCCCTGAAATCAAGAATCTTTTCCAGACTTTGTAAAGACATGGGTGCAGTATATTCAACGTTACTATTTTATTGCGAGGTAGGATGGTTATCACGCGAGAAATTTTTGCAATTTGTTTATGAATTAATTTTCGAGGTAGTTTATTTGTGATGAAATTGAGCTTCATGGTTGACATATTCGAGAAATTAAATAACTTGAATTTTCAACTGCAATTAACAATTACACATATATTGGATACGAGTGATAAAGTTAATTCTTTTTGTAGGAAATTGGAATTGTGGAACAGAAATTTAAAGCTAGAAAACTTAACACTGTTTGGAAATTTGAATGATTGTATTAAAACTTACAAGGTTTAAGAACAACAACATGTAAAAGCAGTTTATGTAACCACTAAAAATCATTTAGCAATGCTAGCAAAGAATTTTAAAAAGTACTTTCTTGCTGACGACAAACTGATATCAAGTTACAAGTGGGTAAGGGATCCATTTCAACATGCTCCCGAAGGACTCTCATTTGAAGATGAAGAAACCTTCATAGACCTCACGGCAAGCGGCGAAACCAAAAGACAATTGAGTAATAAAACACTCTGAATTTTGGCAGGAGTAGATGATGAGTTTTCTGCACTAAAAATATTCTACTACCCTTTTCAACATCTTACCTTCGTGAAACTGGATTTTCTACGGTGACTTCTTTGAACACAAAATATAGATCTCAACTAAATATAGAAAAAGAACTGAGAGTGTGTATTTCTATTATTAAACCATTCGTCGAAAAACTTTCCTGTAAAAGACAGGCCCAAGGAGGTCACTAATAATTATAAAATTTGTTTTTAACTTAATAAGTTAATTATTAAATATGCCAAAATGTATTTTTTCTGTATGTATGTGTGTATGTTGTTTCCTATCAGTCACTTAATAACTTTTTTTAAATAACATTTTCTTTTGGGTATACTCGCCCTCCCCTTAGTGTGATAATAGCCCTACAGGTTGATAATCACTGGTTTAGCGGATAGATTTTAAAAATGAAGAAAAGTAAGCAGATTACATAGATTTAAAAAAAATATTATGCTGTATTCAGCTATTACAGTGTAAAATTTTGCTATTCAAAGTAATTTTAAAGCATGTTGTAGTTAAAGAAAAAATATCATTGCACTCACTTCAAACATATAACAATCATACATATTTGAAAAACGGAAGCGCTTGGATATAAACCTATTACAATGTTTTTTTTTCCATTATTATTTTTTTATTATTATTATTTAATTTGGTTAACCATTGTTAATTAATTTGGTTAACCATACAATTTCACATACCCTGAATTTCTCTCTTTTAATTTTTATCAATTCTGATATTTTTATGCGATATTCTTCAACGTGGTTGCTTCTTTTGTCTGTAGATTTATCTGTAAAATCCTAGGAATTATTAAATGTTCAATTAAAGAGAAAATCTATAATTAACATCAAACAAAAATTGATGAAATTTGAGAGTTTATTTAATTCAATTATATATTATTTGTGAGAATGTGTTTATTAGAAAAATACTTTTCTAGATTGCTGTGTGGTAAAATGATTGCCTGATCCCTGTGAATCAATTTCAACTTCTATTATTATATAGTCGCCACATCAGTACAATTTAAAAAAAAAAACTTAAAATTGAAGAAATTTTTATAGTTTTATATTTTTTGATAACAGGATATCTGATAAACTAAATTTAAAAATAAAAATGGTAAAATTACTCAACAAAATCAAAAGAAACAACATCTTCTTCTCAGAGAAATTTAAAATTATTTGTTCTACTTGTTACCTTGTTTTAAAATTGCTTCATAAAATAAATTTAAAATATACATATATATATATATATATATCTTTCAAATATTATATATATATATATATATATATATATATATATATCTTTCAAATATATTTTCTGTTTATTAATTTAACTGCATTATATATATCATAATATAATTGCAATGTATTTCGTTTTTTATTTGAAATAGATGAGAATGAAATCAGTTTTACCTTAGCTTATTAAAAACGTCCGCAACAACTATAAACTGCTCCAAACTATTTAAACAAAGTATATGACATTTTGAGCGATCCATTACGTTTCAATTTGATACAAAGTAATATAAGCTGCAATGAATATCCACTATAATATGGCATTATAATCAATTTATGACCAGAAACGTTAATGAATATTTAAAATTTAGGTAATCATTAAACATGGTCACTTTTATCATAAAAGTATCTAAATTCCACACAAAATAACCTTAAAATCTCAAAATCAAAATCATATTATTTTATTCTAAATTTAATTGTTGAATCCTCATAATATTTTCTTTAACAAAAATTAGATTAACCATAAATATTCATAAACATTTCAATAATATGATATATGTTAATGGTATTGAATAGATGGTAATTCAACGTGCATTAACATTTCGGCACTGCTAGTACACTTTGCCGAGTTATATTAAACAAATTACAAATAATTAATAACAGAAAAATTAATATGAAGCTATCACAGTAAACTGAAAATAATATTTATTTAAATGGAGGAATTCCATCGTAAACGATGTGCATAATACGATTAGTAGGGCTTGAGGAAAATAATATCGCCCATGAGCGCGCCAAGTATTTAATATTTTTCAAATATAAATAAAATTATACTACAAAAGGAAAAATAGATAAGGAATTGATAAACCTTATAAATATTGAAATTCAAAATATATTTCATTTATAGCCTTGTAATTTACGTGAAAGTTCATTAAACAAAAAATAAAATAATGTTAACAACAGGAGGCTTACAATTTCGGAAAATATCAAAACGAAATTTAAATTTGATTTTTTATTGCAAATTAAGGTTAAACTCATATAAATCATACTTATTAAAATGAAAATGCGACTATTTTTGAGAAATAAAGTTGCTTTCATAAAAACATAAAAAAATGTAATTATTAAATATTTTTATTTGGTTAATCAGTAAGTAATGTTGTTTCTGGGAAAAGAACTATTTCTT
This sequence comes from Latrodectus elegans, assembly GCA_030067965.1. Taxonomy (NCBI): domain Eukaryota; kingdom Metazoa; phylum Arthropoda; class Arachnida; order Araneae; family Theridiidae; genus Latrodectus; species Latrodectus elegans. The sequence continues at coordinate 32,629,886 of CM057814.1, read as the reverse complement.
GTGATGCATAATTAGTCCCTTGAATAGTAAGAAAACTGAACTTTGTTTGCGACTTTCAAAAGAAAAGAAACAATTTATAAAATGTATAGAGTAATCATCAACATCTGCGATTTTCAAATATATCATCCAATATCTAAATATTTCTGCAAAGACATTTGGAGAAAATCATTTTCTTATGCATTTTATCTCGAGAAAGAAAGTCATTTTGCTGATTTTATCTCTATGTGCACTTTTTCTTATTATATTGATAAAAATGGAATTAAAGTAATTGAATATAATGTTACTTTAAAAAAAAATTAAAAGCTAATGAAGAAAAAAATGTATTATAATTCATTAGTATGCAACATACATATCAGCACTTTGACAAAGTGGGCATCAAGACGTAAATTTATTTTTTGAAATAATAGCTGAGGACTTATGGCTAAGGATAAATGTAAATATAATTATTGGTAAATGTAAAAACTCGGATAAATAACTTAATGTATGATGTGAATCCACACGATTGATATACGAAGAGAGATTTAAAAATTCAGTGAAATATTTGATCACTTAAATTTAAAGTTTTAAAATCAACCTATATAACAGGAATGGCCAAGATTCTTGATAGTTTGAGTCATTTTTCACAATTTGAAATTTTTCACGAGCCGCAATTAAATACGTATTAAAAGATATGCAAAAAATGTATTTCATTTTTTACAGAAATTGTATTTATCAAAAACATAAATAAAAGAATAAAATATTTGTATTGAATTTAAATATTACAAATTAAGCACATTTATTTTATTTATAAACTTAACACATTATCTCTTAATAAAGCTTTAAAATTTTATGAATTAAAATTAGTGTCAGCAAATTTTTCAGTAGTAATTCTTCGAGATGTTGTTTAGATAATACTAATCGGTGTTTGGAATCCAAGAATTTTAAAATGAACTAAAATTATTCTACATAGTACGTTGTTCCGAATACTGAAAGAAATTAACAATTATCCTAATTCAAAATACTTCAGTTCTGATAAAAAATTTCCAAAATTCAATAATCGTCATCGACTTATATTTTAATTGTAGAGCTTGATCTTCTTGCATCTCTATCAATTTTAACTCTCCAAATTATTATACTAGAAATGAAAAACTCACCTTGAATTATGTTAATTTCAAATAGATGCAGAAAAAATTCAAGAGACAATTAAAAATATTTTAAGTCTTGACATCTATTTTGGAATTCTGTCAATATTTCATCTAGATTTTAATGTACTAGTTGAGTTTATCTTGTTCAATACTTGGAACATCTTTTTTTTATTCGAAAAAAATGACAAAATATTTTACTTTTAACGTCCTTTTGAAAAAGTTGAAATTTAGTTTGAAACCTAAATATACATTGTGAAAAGTCAGTTATTATTTTATCTTACCCTTTCAGTTAATAAATAAAAGAACAAAACATTTGTATCTTATTTAAATATCAAAAAATGTGTTTTTAAATTATGCATGATATCAGTCAAAAATATTAAGTTTTGTAACTACTCGTCATCGTCAATAGGTTATTTTTTTTCTTTTAAAAATGCAGTTATATCAGATCAAACAATTCTACAAATCAATTTAATACATTGTAGCTAGATAACCATCTAACAATGCAAAAGAAATTAATTGCATTTGGAAGTTTTTCCTCTTTTAATTCTGAAAGGAAATATTTAACTCTCAATGATTTTAACTGTCAATATTTAACTGTCAACCATTGGTGCGAATGTAATTTACAATGAGTAACACTGTTTGTTTTCATAACATATCAGCATATTTTAAATATGTTGTAATGTGATGTTTTTGGTGAATTATGCAATGAATCGGTAAGAGTTGAGGAATTTGAAAATCATCCCTTAAAGACCTAATAAAACTGTTTATGTTGGTTCGCTGTGTTTTCGATGAGTCATGTTCTTCTTAACTTGGTTAGCAATGAAATGTGTTGCAACGTTGCACTCGGTATTTCATATTTGTTGTCAGTAATTTAAAAGACATTTTGAAAGACATACGGAACTATAATTATTTTTTAAAATACAATAATACAAAAATGAAAAGGGATCTTGGGTACATTTGTCGAGAGCCACAAATAATCCTTCGAAGAGATGCATGTAGCTTACGATCTGCAAATTGGCCACCCCTGCCATATAGTAACACTGAAAAATATTATAACTATGATGGATGTGGTGGGAGATATTTTTAATACATTTATCTATAAAATCATGAATATTCCATAAACTAAAAATGTACAGAATTAAAATATAAAAACTTAAGAACGTTTTAAAAACGTTTACAATAAATAAAAAAAAAATTAGAAACTTGGAAATTAAATTTATAAGTTTTTGATCAATGTCATCTAAATTTTAATGCAAAAATGCATTGTAGTTTAAGAGAATACTAAATAAAAATTATTTTATAGTACTTATACTGGGACTTCTATTATTTTCAACAATTCATTACTCTAAATAAAATAAAATAAATAAATAAAAGTTACACATTAACAAATGAAAATGTAAAATCCAGAGTAACACATACTGAATTTCTATTGTAGGTAGAAATATCAGTTCCTACAAAATTTTATTTTAAACAAATACAAAACTGATTGATCATAACTTTCTATGGCTTAAAATATTCAATATTATATCATTTCTATTCACTTTCAATTTTAGCAAAACAAAATTTAAAGTTATAAAGGTATAATAACATCAATTTTCTTTTCCAAAACATTGATTTTAATTTTATTATTTTTGATTATTAACCTTATTAATGGATTACACAAAATTTGCAAATATAAAAACTTTTTCCCATGGTCTGAGTATATCGGGATGTATTGTCCTCTTACACCCAAGGAACCAGACAAAAACAGCCTCCTCTTTGCCGCCGAACCGTTGCCCCGTGTGCACCACAGGGGGTAGGCCATCATCGCATCCTCACACATACCATGGGAACCCGTTTATAGGGTAGGCATCATTCATGCCTCATTCACACACAAGGAAAGGACAAAGACAGGATAGAGCGAGGAAAGTACATCCATGCCTGAACCGGGATTCGAACCCAGGACCTGCCTATCCGTAGTCAGGTACGCTGACCACTGGACAAGTTGGCCGGCTTAACATAAAAACTATTTTGCATAATATTTTGTAACGTGCTAAAAAGGCGAGAATCAGTATAGCGCATGCGCGCCAGATTCTGCCACCCTCCATCTTTCCGATTATATTGTTTTTTTTTTTTTTTTTGTTTACTTCAGAAAAGTATTCTCTGAGAGAGAACGCACTGGAGGTGCGCTTGTAGCGGTGTCCGCCAATGACATTGTCATGATCATTAAGTGGAAAATTGTTTTAAAATATTTGTAAATAGTAAAAATTATGTATATACTTAAAATATTTATCCTCATCATTAAATTAAATTTAGTTTAATTGAAATTGTCATCAATTGCCTTGCCACCTCGGTACGCTACAGCTTTAAATGGTGCCATCGGTGCGGATAGAACTGTTTCGAATAATTCTGAAGAATTAATGAGTGATTCTAAGTGAAAGATATTTCTGAGATGTGTTGTCATCCCGACAACAGAAGATAAATTGATAGCAACCTGTTATTGATATTTGATTTGGTTTTGATTCCGACCCTTGGAATCAGAAAACATATCTTCCCGCTATTTTGGAGTGGAAAGGAAAAAGCGTTTCCAGTTAAATTCCCGCCCGTGGAATAGAAGAGAAACGGTTAGTTCCAACCCTTGGAAAAAGAAGCCTCCAGCTTGAAGTATTAATTCAATCCGTAGCACCCTGCTATTTTGATGTGTTTCCTGTTATGCTTAATTCCATCCAGTGGAATAGAAATATGCTGTTTTGATTCCAGCCCTTGGAACAAAAAGAAAATAGCTTTCTGTTTGTGATTTAATTCCATCCGAAATTTTGTGATGAGAATCTAAGAAATTTTGCGCTACTTCTGATTTTCGAATCCATCCTGGCCAAGTATACAGTTTCGGAATTGTGTATTGAAAATTCCTGTTCCTGGAATCAAGAAAAGTGTGATAATCAAGAAGTGTTGTGTGCGTGTGTTTTTTTTTCGGTGAAATCTTGAAAAAAGTGAAAAGAGAAAGTGAAATTTCGTGTGAAAGTGAGAGTTCAAAATCGAAAATAAGTGAAAAAAAAAATATATATATATTTAAATATAATTTTTTCACTTGAAATGTTGTCGTAATTTGATAGGAATTATTTTTTGGGTTTTAAAACACCGATAAATTGTGTTTGTTATTTTCTAAACTCAGTTACGAAGTTTCGTTTTGAATGATTAGTGAAAACATTCTTATATTTACATTAGTGTTTTGTATAATAAAATTGTGTATATGATATATAATTTCATCAATTTTATATATTGTTAGTTAAAATTTCTTGCACATTTGCAGAAATATTTGATTAGAATTTTTTTATTGGGTACCCTATCCTGTTTAGTTTTGATTTGTGATGTTATAAATGAAAGTCTCTCTAGTATTTTCGTTTTATTGACACATAAGTTTGAGTAAAAATAATAGTTGATATATATATCGTATATATGCATACTATTACTGTTAAATTTTAATACCGAATTTCTTTATTTCTTAAAATTCGTATATTTAAATTGTTATTATTCTTGTATGCAAATTTTTTAGTCTAGGTCATGTTCTAAGTGTATCGTTGACTACAGTACAGGTTTGTACGAAATTTAATAGAATTAGTTTCTGCTAAGAGAAAAAAAATTGATTTTTAAGGTATATGATATGTTTTTAAGGCAATTCTGTTTCCAAAAGTGAAACGAAATTATTATATTAAGTATTGAAATTTTATCTTAAGTTTGAATATAATATAAAAGAAATATTTTAAGTTAGATATTGTTTTTGAAATATTTATATACTTTGTGTGCATAATAATGGTAGATTACTTTTGTTTTCCAACTGAAAGCAAAAATTAATTTTTGAAATATTATAATTTCATGTGAAGTTGAAATAATCAATATTGTTAGTTAATTATTTGGGTTTTGTTAGAAACGCACTAAATTAGGCTTAGATTAACCATTAACTATGTCATTCTTGGGAAAAGGTAAAAAGCAGGACTTGTTAGTTTTAGCTTAGGAGCTCGAGGTAGATGTTGACTCAAACTTATCTAGTATGTCTATTTAACAAGCTGTTATTAAGAGTCCTAACTATGAAGAGGATTTTGTGAAAGAATTGTTCCTTTCTATAATCGAAGAAAGAAAAAAAACAAGAACAAATTGAGAAAGAAAGAATTCAAATAGAAACTGAAGAACGAAGAAGAATAGCGGAAATAGAAACTGAAGAACGGAGAAGAAAAGCTGAAATAGAAGCTGAAGAACGGAGAAGAGAAGCAGAAAGGGAACATGAATTAGAAAAGCTGAGATTAGAAGCTCAATTGAAACTTACAAATGGATCCCCCAGCGAAGATGCGCAACATTTTCGTAAAGATCTTCAAGGAATGATCCATAGATATGATGTAAAAGAAGATATTAGTCTATATTTAATTCTTTTTGAACGCCAGGCACGTCGTGCCCAAATACCTAAAGAATCGTGGGTTTCATATTTATAAGGCTTACTGCCGTATGAAATCACTCAAATAATTGCACGTGAGCCAGAAGAAGAAGCACAGAATTATGATTATGTTAAAGAAGTTTTATTTAAAAAATTTAAATTAACCCCAGAGAAGTTTAGACAATTGTTTGTAAAACATCAAAAGGAAAATGATGTTACTTGGATAGATTATTATCATGAACTTTATAATTATTTTTATGGGTGGATCAATGGACTTAAAGTTGATACTTTTGAAAAGTTAAGTGATTTAATCCTAACGGATCAGATTAAAAAGAGAGCTCCACAAGAATTTAAGGAATTCTATTTAGATGAATGGGGTAGTATAAACAATCCACTTCATTTGGCACAGAAATTAGAAGAATTTGATGACATTAAGAAAACTATCAAACCAATTAATGTGATGAAGAAGAAAACTATTCAACATCAAAATCAAAGATCATATAGCCCTCCTCACAGGTTTGTGAAACGTGATAATAAACATAGGAATGAAAATTTTAAGACAGAGAAGAAAGATCTTAAGGAAGGATTTAAAGATAAAAGTTTTGAAAAAAGAAGACTATTGAAATGTTTTGAATGTAATTCTACTGATCATTTGAGACCACAATGCCCTTTAATTAAAAGACATGCCCCTAATTCTATAAATAATGTAGGAGAAGAAATGGTTAAGGAATTACTCAAACCATATACAATTATTGGGAAAGTGAATGGAATTAAATGTAAAATTTTGAGAGATACTGGAGCCACAATAGATATTGTTAGTAGGAAGTATGTGTTGCCTAATGATATGACTGGTGAACATGTTTGGGTACAACAACCCTTAGATTTGAATCCCACATGTTTACCAATTGCACGAATTGTGTAGGAGTGTGATTTAGGAAATGTTATTACAAAGGCTGCTATTATTACAAATGAATTGGATCGTGGTAGATACCTATTAGGAAACCGAACAGCCTCATTAATAGAAGAAAAGAAGGAAAATAAGAATTTGGCAGATGAGATAAATAATGTGCAGACTAGAAGTCAGAAACGTATAGAAGAGGAGTTGAAGATGAACTCAAACAAAACAAAAGAAGGTTTGAATACAAATTCCAAATGAAGAGGTTGTGGATAAGGAAGACTTAACAGTTTTACCAGAAGATCAGTCGGATGATCCTTTAGTTTCCTTACTTGAAATTGATAAAGAAAAATTCAAAGAATGTCAAAGAACAAGTGAGGATCTCAAACCATTGTTTAAACAGGCTGAGAATATCGAGTCTGGAGAAGTCAATAAAACAAATTATGTAATAAAAAATGAACTGTTACTTAAAAGAAAAGTAGATAAATTAGGACATGAAAATTGTTTATTAGTTGTTCCTAAGGAGTTCAGAGAAAAACTGAAAATCGCTTGTCATGAAGGTACATTTGCTCATCTTGGAGTTTCTAAAACAAAAGACAGACTAGCTCGTAATTTTTACTGGCCAAATTGTTACAAAGAATTAGAAGAATTTGTAAGGTCCTATGATCCTTGTCAAAGAGCCAGAAAAGTTGGAGAGAAAAAGAAAGCTCCTATGAAAGTAGTACCAATAATATCTGAAGTTTTTAGAAAGATAAATATAGATGCTGTAGGTCCTTTGCCTGTTACACCTTCAGGAAAAAAATATATTCTTACTGCTATGTGTCTTGCATCCAAATATCCAGATGCTGTTGCCTTAGAAGATATATCATCCACATCAGTTGTTGATGCATTACTTCAAATGTTTAGTCGTATGGGCTTTCCTAAAGAGATCCAACATGATCAAGGGACCTCTTTTATGAGCGCTCTAACTACAGAATTTCTTGAGAGGTTTGGAATAAAAATAATACATAATTCGGTGTACCATCCACAAAGTAATCCTGTAGAAAGATTCCACAGAACTATCAAACGAATTCTTAGAGTATTATGCTTAGAATCTTTCCCAGATTGGGAGCCGCATATTCATGCAGCTTTGTTTGCTTTAAGAACTGTAACTCACGAGTCAACCGGATTCAGCCCTGCAGAATTAGTTTATGGAAAAAAACTTAAGAGCACCAATAACCTTACTCTATGAACACTGGTTACAGCCTGAAGAAGAGCAAAATTCTGTTGTTGAATATGTTTTAAATCTTATCAATCGACTAAAACGATGTCAAAATCTAGCTGTGGAAAAAATGGAAGAATGTCAAGAAAAGCGAAATACTTATTATGATAGAAACAGTGTTAAACGAGAATTTAAAGAAGGAAGCCATGTCCTTGTTTTGGCACCTTCTCCTGCAAATAAATTAGCTGTTCAATGGCATGGCCCAGGAACAATTGAATCTAAAATCTCTGATACTAACTACATTGTCTCTTTGCCTAATAAGAAAGAGAAATCACAAATTTATCATGTGAATTTACTAAAGCCCTATTACAGTAGATCCAACGTTATAAATCTTGTTGAGTTAGATGAAATGAAAGATCCTCCAGATTTAGAAATTGAATTCCCATTTATTGGAAACAACTCAAATATTTTTAATTGTTCTGAATTAATTCAAAAAAATAATTTAGAAGAGAGATTAAGTAAAGAACAGATTCGAATCTTAAGTGAATTGCTATGTAAATATTTTGACATATGTTATTTTATAGTTATGTGGTTAAGCTTATTATGTTTTGTTATTAGTTATTTGAGTATATATATATATAATTGTAAGACTTTTACTCATGTAAAAGTCCTTCCGGAGGGAGAAAGAGTTGTAACGTGCTAAAAAGGCGAGAATCAGTACAGCGCATGCGCGCCAGATTCTGCCGCCCTCCTGTTTTCCGATTATATTGCTGCTTTTTTTTTTTTTTTTTTTTTTTACTTCAGAAAAGTATTCTCAGAGAGACAACGCACTGGAGGTGCGCTTGTGGCGGTGTCCGCCAATGACATTGTCATGATCATTAAGTGGAAAATTGTTTTAAAATATTTGTAAATAGTAAAAATTATGTATATACATAAAATTTATCCTCATCAATAAATTAAATTCAGTTTAATTGAAATTGTCATCAATTGCCTTGCCACCTCGGTACGCTACAATTTCAACTATGCTCAAACTGATTTACGACATGATATTTTACTTATAGGTCTCATAGATTTTAATGCATATGTTTAATAAAATTTCGAAGCTTGTAATAAATAATACAAAGTAAGAATTAATATGGTTCTGAGTTCTACAAAAGCATTAGGTTAACTGTATTCTATAGTATGTGCAACTAATGCAATGATTTTTATCAGCTTGCATTACAATCATCATTAGTGTCCTGTATTTAATAAAAATACCAAGTTGCATTGGATATACTTTGTGGATGATTTGCGCTGTTTTTTATGTACCTAATATACTAGAATATATTTTCTTTCTCAGTATGAAATCCTAATCATTTATTATTTGAGAAAACGTTAAAGGAAAATGAACAATATTTATAAAATGTATTCCTTAAAAATTGTTGAAAACCGAAGAGTTCTAATCCAATACAACTAAAATGTAACACATACAAGTACTCATGAATTTATTTAGCTTATATAGCGCCCCCTGTCTACAACACCACCAGTGACATCACCAACAAGGAAGTGAGTCCCTCTCCAGCAACCGTAGGAATGAGACGTATATCCATATGACTCTCATTTTTACCCTATCCCTTTAACTTTATATGTTTGTATGTAATTTTGTTTTATTAGTAGTGTATGTATCTGTGTTGTGCTCAAATTGTACCCTAATTTGTAATAAATTATTTTGAGCTACTTAAGGAACTTATTTCTTTGTTTCTATTAAACCAGATAAGTGCTACACTGATAAAATTTGCCATAATCATGAGGAACAACGTATTTTTAATCTTTATTGTAAGCATGCTAATTATACTAAATTGGAAACCATCAAATTTTAATAGTAATTTCTGTGATAAATTTTTGTATATTCGATTCTTGTAACATCTGTACCTTCAAATCAACTTCAGTTCTTCCTTCTTCTTCCCACCATGTTGATTTACATATTATAAACTGATATTTAATAAAAAAAATGTATGTGTGTGTGTGTAAATATGGTGTTATCATCAACTAAATTTTATTCAGGTACATAATAAATAAATTAAGAATTTTAATTATATATAAAATAAAATTACATATAATTCTTTAAAAGTTTGCTGTGTAAAAATATTTAAAATTAATAAAGGAATATTCACATTTTTAATTCTTTTCAAAAATATAACTTCTATATCTGAAATTAAATTATTGAGAAAAAATTGCTATTTAAAATATTTTAATTATATATATTATATTTGAATAGAGATATGTAATCATATTGAAATAATTAATTAAGAATATGAATAATTGTTTTCATTTTAGGTATTTTAATATGCTATTTAATTAATTTTTTCAAAGATTTCTGAAAATATATATGTGTATATAATATATAAGATATAGAAAATATATCCTTTTCAGATATAAGTTATTAATAGTATATTATAAATAATGCTAAATATAATACTAACCCTTATTAACATGTTCCCAACTGTTTCATCTTTTCATAGGTCCTTATAGATATACTTTTTAGAAACCTAAAATCCTTATTTCAGTAAGAAAATTTAACGTTACACTTTTTGTAACTACTAAATTTATGGAATATAATAATTCATATTTCTATTTTATCTTATTTACTCAAATATATTATTTTAAATAACTATAGTCTTTCTTCTAACGAAAACTAGTTTAGAAATTTTTGTTAACTTTTAACCGTAATTTTATAAAATGGTTTGAAGCTAATAATTTTGAAGTCAATGGATATTCCAATATCTCATATAAATATCTCATTTAATTTAATTAACAAAAAATGAGTTTAATAGTTAAGCAATAATTAAGATGAAAGTAATGCATTCATATATAATGAAATTTATATTTTTATTTTAATTAATAATCGAGTCTTTTATGTTTTACCAATATGAATCACAGATGCATTCTATTACATATATGTATATAAAAATAATTTATAATTTCAGACTGATAGCACAAATTACTTTTGATAACTTCTTTTTTAGAAGTAATTTTATGTCACTAAAATTTATGATAGAAAGTTTATGTAATGGAATTTTCTTCCACTTTTAATTTAAAATTCTATGCAATTAAGTTGAAAAATTGAATATTTTTCTTGAACGATTTGTGAACATAGCGATAATTTCTTTTTTGACTGGTACTTAAATATTATTAAGAAATAACTTTTTAACATTTATAAATAATTTTCATAGAAAATTTTTTATTTCACTCTGAGTGCTTTTAACTTTGTGAAATCACAAAATATTAATCCCATATTTCAACATAAGCTTCTTTATTTCCATTTCTTCAAAAAATTCTTGAAAATTGTTAGGACACTTCCAGAGGCGTAGTGACGAGGGGGGGAGGGCAAGGGGGCTATCATGCCGCGGGTGCAGCTTGCAGAGGGGCGCCAAATCATTTCAAAGATAAACAAAATTTTTCAGAAAATATCAATATTAGTTTTATTATAATATTTATTTTATTCGGTGAAATAAACTTTGCATTTTATAATTATTGTGTCATGTCCACGGAAAAATAAAAAAAATCTTAAGGAAAGAATCAAATTTGGAAATAAGATTGTTGATTAAAAATATATGAGGAAGACTGCAGGAGCTTGCCATAGACGAAACTTTTACTCTTATATTTCAATGATTTTGCATAACTTAGTTTCCTTAAAAAATTATATTTATTTAACCATGCTTTTGATTTTTATTTCTTAATCAATTAGATTATCGGTTTTCATTCTTTTAATCCTTTCTTTTTTAAGTTTCATACTTTACTTAAAGTTTGTTATAATATTGTTCTGTACTACAAATCTTGTAAATGTGTAAATAACGAAAATATCTTAATTTTTTTATGAAGTTTTTGGAATATTAGATTGGTCAGTTTCCTTTTAATGTATATGAGATGTTTTTATTTTAGTATAAAGATACTTGCCACATATTATTTGTATTAATGTTATATTACCTTTGGATCTATTAACGTAAGGAGATTACAGAAGAGTAAGCTCATGAAAGACGCCTATTTAATTTTGTGAACAAGCCAAGATTCTCAGTGCCCTTTATGAGTCCTAATTGTTGTACAGGTCTAAGTCAAGTTATATTGATAAAAAACGTCATAATAACTAACAAAACAAATAAATTTGCTTTACTCAAAATAAAAATAAAAAGTGTTCAATGAATATTATTTCCTCTGACCCCTTCTGGGTGTTATAATTATTAAAAAATTAAAAATTTTTTATCGAAATTTCAGTGTTTTGATTTATTATTTGACACGTGCTATTTTTAATTTCTTATAAGAGATTAAATCCTTTTATTGAACAAGCAGTATTACATTAATATTTTAGATATGTTTTTATGATGAAAAATGTGAAAAAATTTTATTTTGACTATAATAACATAATAAAAAATTATTCGCAAAAAAAGAATTTCATATATATATATATATATATATATATAATATATATATATATATATATATAGATATACATATATATATTAATAGAAACTTGTGAGCATTTAAATGTGCTAATAGCATCAGAAAACTCAAAATTATTTACGTTATCATGAAGCGATATAGAAAGATTAAATTCAGTTGCTATTGACACTTTGGGAAATTATATTATCCATTGTCCCAAAATAAAAATAAAAATTCTTGTATTTTGATATCAGGCTGTATTGTAGCCTTTTAGCCTAGTGTCGCTTTATACTCGTGATAAAATTTCTGAGCTAAGTAAGGAAAAAGGACTTTGCCATGCACTTGAACAATAATGTTCATTTCACTTACGTCATACGCCACACAATTTCTTCGCTGAGATACCAGCCTGATTAATCTTCCACAAAACGAGAAGAGGAAACCAAGAAACACAAATTTCTACGTAAGGCACAGTCATGACTTATGTCGTCAGGCTAAGTGAAAGAAAAGGCAATGAGAAATGCCATCAGCGTTTGTTACTTTCTGCCATTCTGAACAAGATACCGCTTTCAAGGAAAGATCATGGAGAAATCGTAAAGATTTATTACCCGAATAGACAAAAGGCCATAGAGAGTCATTTGTGTGTTCACCGCAGAAACTATGGATTACGCCGAGGTCCATGCACCCTCAAAGTTTTACGGGACTTGATACATGAATTTAAAGATACTGGTTGTACACATGCGATTGACCTCTATTTTGGATGATTTTCTGTTCCTGTGGCAGCGGTTACAGAAGTTCATCAGACAATAAACATAGATCGTACCACAAGTGAACGCGGAATTTCCTATGTTCTGAATCTGCACTGTCCGCAAAATTTTGTGCTCGGATCTAAATATGTTTCCATATCGATGCCAGCGTGTCCAAATTTAAGAAGCTGGAGACTATCAATTAAGGCTGAATTTTGCGAATCAATTCTTTATACGGTTAGATAAAGATAACAGCTGGCCTATACGCATTCTCTAGACCGATGAGGTACATTTCTTTTTAATTGGTAATGTAAATTTAAAAAATTGTGTGCACTGGGCAGAGAATGACTCACATGATGTGCTTGCACGTCGAATAGAAGAAGAAAAATTGGCAGTACCGTGTGGTATAACGAGTGCATTCATCCTCGGTCCTTAATTTTTTAAGAGATTATAGTCAATGGTCTACAAATATGTAGAGTAACTAATTCTTGCTATCTGGGCATGTTAATTATCTACCTGATTCCCGTATTGAAATCTCTATCTGATTCAAGTGCTCTGTCTGCATTTGCGTGGGCGCAAGATAGTGCTCCTTCCCATTTAGGATCTTCACTCAAACATATCATAAGTGAACAGTTTGGTGACAGAGTTATCCCCCATCATTTGCCATTTTCGTGATCACCAAGGTCTCCTGACCCAACATCAATGGATTTCTGGCTGTGAGGATATCTATAATCCAAACTGTATTAGTTTCTTCCTCAAACTGCATCTGATTTGAAACATGCCATGAGAAATGCATTTCACGAAATTCCTATTGCCAAGGTACGTGCTATCCACCATCTACCACATGTAAAATCTCATCATGAGTGAAGGAGGCCATGTGGAGAATTTATGAAACACAATATAATGCTTTATTTTATACTGCTTCTTTGTCCTTAATTGTTGTCCTCACTTTTAGCCTTTATACCACCGGTGCTTTCCATGCTACTATTGCCGTTTGAACGGTATTTAGGGCTTTTCACGATGGAGATCACATTTCAATTCAAAAATATTGGTGTCGCCATTCGATAATTTTGGAATTTACTCACTGTAACCATAATTGTTAGTGTGACACTGTTGTTTTCCATATGATTCATGAGCACATTTATAAGCGCAATTATATATATATATATATATATATATATATATATATATATATATATATATATATATATATATATATATATATATATATATATATATATATATATATATATATATATTTGATCTGTAAAAATGAATGCATTGCGAAAATAAATGTACTTAAACCTAAAGTTTATTGGAGAAATTTCTTATATCATATAGAAATAATTTTTTGATTATAATGGAGATATCGCAAAATTCTATTTAGAATTCCCTGGTATATCAACGAATAAATAAAACTAACTTGTTTTAGTATTTTTATTTTTTCAGCACTTTTTTTCCATTACCTTCAATAATCATATTTAGATCTCTTAAATTGATAGAAATTTCACATCTTCAAACATTTGTAATAAAATTGTTTCCATATGAAAAGAAAAGGAATAATGAACCAGTAAAATATGTCGCATTTTATGAAAGAATTTTACCATACCAACTGTCCTATTTCATATATAAATTGAATTTCAAAAAAAAAAACATTCATTCGATTGCAGACTTTTAGGTTATCTTATCAGCAATAATGATAGATTCAGAATATTTGAAATAAATTTCTTAAAATTCATCTAAAAATTATCAAAACCTATTTAAAATACTGTAAAATGCTCCTGAATGTAAAATTATGCATTGTTATGAATAATTAATTTTAATTGAAAATTAGTGATAAATTTAATAAATGTTCTACTTCAAACAAATTTCCATAAAATTTTCTTTAATTTTAAAAAAATATATAAAAATTTATAATTTATTGATGTGTTAAAATAATCATGTTACAATTTTTTTTTGTTAGAGCATTTTAATAAATAAATTATTCCTTCTATTTATATTTTGAAGAAGTGTTTGGAAATAAAATATAAATATCAAAACATAATTTATTTTAGTAGGTTTCATTTGAAAAATGTACTGATTTTCTTCGCTTGATGCTATTAGTTATTAGTCATAGTAATGCAATTAAATAAAACAAAATATTAAAAAAACACAAATTCGCTCTTGAATAATTTTAAAAAATATTTAAATGAAATGTAACTTTTTGTATGATAGTTTTATTATTGTGTAAGCAAAATTGGGCAAATTTAATTTTTAACGTAAATTGTTTTAAAAGAGAATCAAAGTGACTGTAGATTTTCATACCAAATTTAAATATTGAATTATAATATTTTATATTATAATTGATTCATATAGGATTCATGGTAATATTTATAATTCGTGTAGTATTCAAATGAATATCCACCCATTCGTATTACTTATACACATTTATATTTTACCAAATTTTCAAAGTAAGTGTGCAAAAGGAATATTTATTATGGAAATAGTATCTCTTCCAAAATTAAATTTATATTTTTGCTGCAAAAAAAATCTATGCCATTTTACTGCTGAGATAATTCCTTGCCCTTTTTGGTAAGCAGTTTTCCTTTTAATTTTATGGATGTGGTATGCATTACATTTTTGAATTAAATAAGCACATATTTTTTAAACTTTTGAAAAATACTTGCATTTTGAAGTACTAAAATAATTTTATAAAATATAATATCTTATTTCACAAATGTAAAGAGATTTTATTTTGATACTGTTTAAAATATTTACTGTAGAATATACATTTTTTAAGAATAACATTTTTGTATATATTTTTAATTTCTATCTTTTTGTTTCTTCTTTATATCCTCCTTGTTATTTAAATGAAATTAAAACTGTCAACTTTAGAAGTATTCATTAGGATATATCAAACTATTTTTAACAATTTTCAAATTTCTTTGAGATAAAGATATTATCTTTATTCGTCAACCGAAAATTATTATGTATGACACATGATTTCATTTTTCAGACTGACATATATAATATTCAAGTAATAATTTAAAACCATTTAAAAGCATATTTATTAACAATCTTACAATTGAGAATTTGAACAACGTAAAAACCTGCCCAACACGAAATATAAATAGAAATGTTAATTCAAATAACGTTTATTGCGTCATTGTTATAAAAAATTAACTTATATTTTTAATTCAAAACTGGACTTATAAATTACTCGTTGAAATTATTTATATAAAAAACATTGTAGTTTATATTAAGATTAATAAAAGTTAAAAAATATTATTTTATATTTCGATATTAATTTTGATTTCCATTTTATATTGTCAAACATAATATATTTCACGAAGAAACATTTCGTTTCTCTGAATTAAGAAAGTTTTTAAGCAGGAAATTTGATAGTGAGCAAATATTTTAACTGACTAAAACATAGGAGTATTTGTTGAAACGTTTTAGATTCTTTTTTATTTATTTACCAAATACTATTCATGTATTATTAATTTATGATCAAAATGAATTTTTTTGGTGCGAAAATGCACCGTAAACGCTTAACATAAGAGAGTGAATGATGGAGTTCATTTAAAATTTCTTACAATAAAAATTGTAAAATATAAAAAAATCATTAAAATATGCCTGGATTTATGTTACAAATAATCAGATTAAGAAGGAAACACTTGGTAAAGATAAATGTGAATTTCTTTATTTCGTTTTAAAAAAGAAAATTTTGAAATGAATTCTATACAAAAATGAAAATCAAAATATTTCAAAAGAAAAGGATTGGATTTCCTATAACAAAAAGAAAGTTTACAAGGATCAAAACTTTGCTGAAATCTGAAATAAATTTGTTTACAAAGAGTATAGCAAAATAACTTTGCTATTTACCGATATAAGAATTAAATTCAACATCTCCAGTTCAATTTCAGAAAAATTCATGTGCTTTCAAAAAAGAAAAGTGGTGAGAAAGATGGTATTTACAATTGGGTCATCAATACCTTCTTCTTCTAACTCATATAACATTGCCTAGAATTATTAAATTAATTCGTTTAGTGGAAATTGATTAAAGCCACATTGTGCTTAATGAGAACTCAGGAAACAGATTAGGCATTGAATATTAGATAATTAAAATAAATTTATCTTTACATTTTAATCAAAATGTTCCAATATGACATGAATCAATGATTAAATATATTCTCTCAATTAAATATACATTTTAAATATGTACTATTTTTATTATGATAAAAATTTCCCCTCACATATAATAGCATTAAAATATCTTTTTATTTTTTTCATTTTTATATGATGACTATTCTGCTGCCCTATTTATTTCCTGTCATTGCTATTTTCGTATTTATTTATTCTAATGTCAGTTGCAGTTATAAATGAATTGATTGATTAATTTAATTCAGTTTAAATAATGCGAATTAATTTATATCATATGTTTCATCAAACATTTAATTAAAAAGTTATAAAATATTGTTTACAAAGTGTTTGATAAATTTGCATTCAATGAAATCGTCTACTAATTTTTAACATTTAGATAAAAGTTACTTATGCACGCGAACTGGTAAGAATGAAAACTGCTTTTGCATAAACGAGAAATTTACTTTATACATTTAGTATTAAATAAGCTTTGAAAAACTTCGATAATTTTTTTCTTTAAACAATTTACCAAAAATATCAATAAGAGATAAAATATAAAAATCATGTCTCTAAATAAATAAGCAAAAATAATAAGCATATTCTTCAAATATTGTTGCAAATCTCTCGCTTTTAATTTAAATGCATTCAACGACACTAAATTAACTACCTACAATTACTTATATGAATTAATAAAATAATTCTGAAAAATGCTTATTTGATTTTTAGCTATTTTACATATTACATAAAAGGTAATGTAACATAGATTAAACATATATCTTAAATAAAGTTTTTAAATTACCTGAAAAACAGAATGAAATAACATGAAAATTTATTTGAAAAAAGTTAGTAAAACGTATTTGTTAATATCATTCTTTATTAATTTAATATAAGATGAAGTTTGCTTATGACAGATATTTTGTTTTTAGGATTAAATTTTTTTAGTAAATGTATGACGACTCTATTACAAATATTGAAAATTTACTGAATTTGAGTAATATTATTTTTTTTAGTTTTAACCATATATATATATATATATATATATATATATATATATATATATATATATATATATATATATATATATATCTATATAGAAGCTCGGGGTAACACGTATATGCACAATACGTGACTTACAGGAGTAATTTGACTAAAAAAATTAAATGTGTTGTATACTTAAATAACAACAACAAAAACAGAGGATATCGGTTTGAAGCACTGAAGCATTTCAGAAAACTAGATAAGTTCACTAGCCAAGTTACCACGAACATCTTTAAATAGTTCTATAAATTTAATCTAAGGCCATCAAAGAGAAAATCAAATGCTCCATATTTTTAAATACTTTTTTTGAACATTCAAATAAACTATTTGAATTTATATTGAGACGAAGCATATAAATTGCAAATTTACCGTTAACAGATGAAGGTCAAGAAAAAATTCCGATTAAATATCGTGTCCCTTTTATTTTATAGCATAAATTTCTTAAATAAGGCTGTTAAAAATATAATAATTCAAAACAATCACATGCGAGCTACTGTTAGTATTAGTAAATACCTTTAGAATATTTTTTATTAACAATAAAAAATGCATACATCAAAGTAAATAAATAAATTAACAGCTTTGTTAATAACTGGCAAATGATGAAGAAATAAATCTGTTTGAATTCAAGTGATTGTGGTTACTAGAAATTTTATTATTTTTAGCACATATTTATTTACAACTTATTAAGAAATTGTAAGGTATTATAAAAAAAAATTCCAACTCAAATTTTAACTGTTTTTAAGACATATTAGCCACGAAAAATTCACTGTTTTAAAGAATTGCTGACAATATGGAAAACCATTTAATTTTTTTTCGCTGTAATTGTTAAATTTTCATTAATTCAGCAGTGGAAATTATCAACGAATTTAATAAATAATTTACAAAATTTTTTATTTAATATTTGTAGGTAGCCATAAATGTAATGTTATGGACAAATCATTATTATTATTATGCTCTATGGTTAAATCAATCTTCTTAAATTTCAGTGCATAATTCAGTATTTTAGAGCTATGTGGAAAATATAATGAGCATATCATTTCAAATAACAATCAAAGCATACTTTTAACTGCCAATGCCCGTTTATCAAATTTTGACTTCCTTTAAAATAGAAGCTCTAATTTTGGTTCCAGGAGAAATCAATATTTTCAGTGATGTCGTTACTTAGTACAAGTTTAGGACAAAACGTGTTTCTTAATAAAGTTTTCAATTTTTACTATCAAAAGTGGCTCGATAATTTTAATCATATATTTTAAGTATTTTCTTATTTAAAGTTTATAATACCTTTACATAACATATAAGTGGAAATTTTGTTCTCGTATATATAATGTAGATTTCTTTATGAATCTTATATTTCTTCATCACATCGATTGAATTTAGAATGTTTTCCTTAAATCTAAAATAATTATTAATTTAGTTTCTTCATTCACATTACTTAATGTTTAGAATAATAATTGTAAAATTGTTTCCAGTTCATTTAGACTTTGGTATTATTTATTGTATAATAAATGTAAGCAGAGTTCAAGTAATAATAAAATTAATTATTCTTTTTTAATTGAAGCAGAGAGAAAATATACATTATTTTTTAAACATTAAGTATCGTGTTTTGAAATCAAATTCCTTAAATATTAGAAAAAAAATATCGTAAAATTTTATTTAATAATTTAAAAGTATATGTTTTTGTATTTTAAAATATCAGAAGTATTATTCATCAAAAAATTGGATATATCGTATTTTTAAATCTTTTTGATAATATTTAAAAATCAAATATTTATCATAGATATTTTTGTGAGATAAATCATTTTTCTTTTAATTCTACATTTTTAATTATCGTTCTATTTTTATTAAAACATTACAGCTTCTCATTTTGCATATAAATATTTTATATAATGAGTATTAGACAAAAACAATTTATTTTCTAGATCTTATATTATCCAGATAATAAAGTATTTCTCAAAATATTTCTTTTTACAATTATATTAAATATTTTTCTCATTTGTGTGGGAATATCAATAATTAAATTATATTTCCCGCAAAAGATCCTTCTGTTCACCCACGCACAACACTGAGTTTTTCTAAGTTGAATGACCTGACATTATACTCCCACGGAAATACTTAGTTGAATGTACACCGCGAGAAATTTATTTCAAAATTCTCTTCAATGTTTAGCCTAACACTTTATTTTTATATTGAATTTAAATGATCTTATATAGAATCATTCTACTGCAGATTTGTTTTTATTCTGCTAACTTTTAAACAAAGAATCATTTAACCTAATATAAGAAACTACTGAGTAAGCATATTTCTTTTGTCGTAATCATACGCAAAATATATATAGGAAAAATAGCTGACTACGCACTCTGCAAGTTTACCAACTCATTTTTTTCACTCTTCTTTATTTTTTACAACTGCAAAGATATTAAGTTCAGAATTTTATTCACATATTATTATGAAAAATAAATAATTTTTCTTAATAATAAGCAAATTACTTCAATTTCAAGAAATCAGTATTTGTTCTTAATCATGGGTTTCACTTTATCCTTCTCCAATGCTTGCAATAAACAGGATTACACTTTTTAATGAATGTCTAATATTTGTCAACGAATTCTTATTTTCAGCAACAGAAATTAGTATCAGGTAATTTACTGTCATCAGAGTTTACAAACATTCTTTCAAGTAACTCTAAATATTTTGAGCACATTAACGTATAGACGTATGATTTGACACAGTGCTAACATCAATATGTTTATTGAATTCTTTCTTTTCTTAATGCAAAAAATGTCGCTTATTAGCATGATGTTAAAAACGAAAAACAGAACAACGAAAGTAAAAAAACGCTGTTCTGCTTTTTAAATTATCTTATAGAAAAAAATTATTTAAAATTTAGCCAATAGAGCCAATAGCTGACAAATTATTAAAAACAGAAAACTGTATATCATAAACGAAGCTCAAGTCAATCATTCTTGTACCACAAATAAAAACATGAACCAAAAAATTAATTGTGAAAGACTGTCATTAATTGCATTAATTTACTCGTAAAAATTTAATATTTTAAGGAAAAATTCAGAAATAAATTTATTCTGTCAATTTTGGAGATGCTAATACATTTTAAGACAACATAATATGAGAAGTATTACATTGTAGAGAAGAAATCATAAATTGACCAATTATAAGAACTCATCGTCTGATTCAAAAATTCAAGTAAATGAAGAATATTAGAAAATTTACTTTTCCGTAAAGTTATAGAGATGTAACAGATTTTTGGAGCATATGGAAAGACATAAAACCTCCACAAAAGGAAAATAAGCAATATTTACAAGAATTTTAATAATTAACAGTTAAAATATTTATAAAAAAGATTTATAGCGTTGTTTCTTAATGAATGTGTTTTTTGGATTCCTTAGACAGAAAATACCTGCATGAAAAAATGCTAACCAAACGGGCCATACTTAAGACCGTATGATATTGCAAAATACCATTTTTTGATGAAAAAAATAATAAACTGCCTTAATATTTAGTTTAATATAAATAATGTGATTTACGTACTAAAACAATTTAAACGGATTATTTTCTCAAAACGTATAAGTTTTTGAACATTAATAGTAGCACACAAATTTCACATTTTATCTTTTTCATTTCTTAGACTCTGTGTTATTTAACATGTCTATTTGGTCGTTGATTTACACTTTTAGTAAACATTATTTTTTTAAAATTAGCTTACTATATATAATTTATTTAAGTATCATATATTCATAAGTATCATTCATTCATTAATAATGCAATAAAAATTAATTAAGAATGTAATTAATTTTTAAGAATATCATTAAATTTTTAAGATAAAATATCATATATATATATATATGTGTGTGTGTGTGTGTGTGAGAGAGAGAGAGAGAGAGATGGAGTACCTGATGACGCACCTCTACTCATGACGTCCTCAAGTGCTTGTTACTTCAACAGCGATCCTGGTGTCAACAGTTAGAAAAAGAAACTAGAGATGATAAGTGAAGACGGTCATGTTAAGACGTACTTTGAACCTTATCGGTTCCGAAATATAAATGTTGTATTCATAATCCTATTTTGTAATTATAATTATAAATAACTGTAAATAATGTTTAATATACTGAAGTTAAAATGCAAATTCGTTGTATTATTAGTGTATTAAACTAATCCACATATATATATATATGAAATCTAAAACACATTTCTTACACATTGAAAACTATTTGTGATATTTTGAAGCAAGTATTATGCTTTAAGCTGTACAGTTTATTTTTATATTCATTACTTTGAATGACGCATTTTGCCAGAATCCTGCAAGAAAAGGAATTCCTAAACAAGTTTTAAGACAAATTCCTAAACTTCCCTTGAATTCTCAGAATATTCGGATAGAAATTCATCCGTTTTACAAATTTTGATATAGTTCATATTTGAGAGTCTATTTTCTGTTATTCAAGTGACAGATCATTCGAATAGGGTTTCCTAAAATTCCCTTGAATTCTCAGAATATTCGGATTGAAATTCATCCGTTTTACAAATTTTGATATAGTTCATAATTGAGAGTCTATTTTCTGTTATTTAAGTGACAGATCATTCGAATAGGGTTTCCTAAAATTCCCTTGAATTCTCAGAATATTCGGATAGAAATTCATCCGTTTTACAAATTTTGATATAGTTTATAATTGAGAGTCTATTTTCTGTTATTCAAGTGACAGATCATTCGAATAGGGTTTCCTAAAATTCCCTTGAATTCTCAGAATATTCGGATTGAAATTCATCCGTTTTACAAATTTTGATATAGTTCATAATTGAGAGTCTATTTTCTGTTATTCAAGTGACAGATCATTCGAATAGGGTTTCCTAAAATTCCCTTGAATTCTCAGAATATTCGGATTGAAATTCATCCGTTTTACAAATTTTGATATAGTTCATAATTGAGAGTCTATTTTCTGTTATTCAAGTGACAGATCATTCGAATAGGGTTTCCTAAAATTCCCTTGAATTCTCAGAATATTCGGATTGAAATTCATCCGTTTTACAAATTTTGATATAGTTCATAATTGAGAGTCTATTTTCTGTTATTCAAGTGACAGATCATTCGAATAGGGTTTCCTAAAATTCCCTTGAATTCTCAGAATATTCGGATTGAAATTCATCCGTTTTACAAATTTTGATATAGTTCATAATTGAGAGTCTATTTTCTGTTATTCAAGTGACAGATCATTCGAATAGGGTTTCCTAAAATTCCCTTGAATTCTCAGAATATTCGGATAGAAATTCATCCGTTTTACAAATTTTGATATAGTTCATAATTGAGAGTCTATTTTCTGTTATTCAAGTGACAGATCATTCGAATAGGGTTTCCTAAAATTCCTTGAATTCTCAGAATATTCGGATAGAAATTCATCCGTTTTACAAATTTTGATATAGTTCATAATTGAGAGTCTATTTTCTGTTATTCAAGAGACAGATCATTCGAATAGGGTTTCCTTAAATTCCCTTGAATTCTCAGAATATTCGGATAGAAATTCATCCGTTTTACAAATTTTGATATAGTTCATAATTGAGAGTCTATTTTCTGTTATTCAAGTGACAGACCATTCGAATAGGGTTTCAGAGAAAATTGCTTTTCCCTTCCATTTAGTTTTTTTTTTATCAAGTTTTATCTTTTATAAAATTTGTTAACATATTTGTGAAAATAGGAAAAATGAATAGTAAGATGCATATAAAATATATTTTCCGTTTCAAAAATAATATAGTGAATATAAAATAGTAAAATTGTATTATATAGTTACATGAGAACTTTAATGTTATATACGCAATATATTGTATGTAAATATTTTAAATCAAATATAGTGTACCTAAAATAATATAAATGTAAAATATAGTGTATGTAAAATTTAGTGTTTGTGAAGTAATACATGGCATAATCAATACATACCTCAATATGATGATGTCTCAATATTAAAATCAATTTTATAGAAAAGCATTTCTTTTTTAACTAGCTTTTGTATAACTCTTGCTTTGTGTATGAAATTATGAAGAATACTATTAATTTAATTTTAATACTAGAAGATTATTAATAAATTATCTTTGTTTAAAGTCTTTTTTTTCTGTAAAACTAAGAAAATCGCCTAATTTTATTTTTAGCTTTTTGGCAAAGATATTTCTTTATTTTAAATGGCTTAGAAATATATATATATATATATATATATATATATATATATATATATATATATATATATATATATATAAAAATATATATATATATATATATATATATATTTCTAAGCCATTTAAATAAAAATAAATTATATTATTATATTATGTATATTATGTAATGATAAACAATCTAACACAAAGAGTAAAATCTACACATTTTAACAGAATGGAAAATTGTAACTATATCAACATATTTTAGAGATCATCAAAATAAATATTCCATAACTTACTACTAATTTCTTCACGCTGTTCATTCAATTTCTTAATATATTTTTATTTAAAAACAGGAGATAGAAAGTCATTTTTAAAACTTTTACTTTTAAATCAATTTATTATTGATATGAATCCCTGATATAATAATTTTAAAAGGGTGAGAATTTGATGATTTTAAACATACGACTCTTACTAGTAATTGGAATAAAAAGTACATTTCAAAAATTAAAAAGAGTAACTTAACTTTCTTCACTTCAATAGTAACTATTTTATAAATATATACGAAATATCATGCGTTATTTCTTACTATAAGCAAAATGTTTACAATCACACTTTCTAGGTCAAATAATCTTAAACATCATAATAGATATTAGTGTGGGAGGCAGGTGATACAAATACACATAACACCAATAACCAGTATTTAATATTCATCATTCATACTTAGAAATACACTGAGAAATTAAACTTTAATAATCTGACAACATTTGTGACAGAACATATTTTCAATAAAATAAAGAAGAGTTATTAACAGCATGTTAAAAAAAGAAAACTTTAAAATATTGGTTGAAAAATATTTGTTAATTTATCAGCTATAAGCGGTTTTGTAAACTTTTATCAAAGAGGCCTAAAAATTCAAATATAAAGTTAATAAATTAATGAAATATAACTTAATATAATGTAAGATTTTATATCAATTTAAAAATGAATTATTTTAAATTTATTGCTCGTGATTTTTTCTCTTAATGCAAATGAGATGTGATTTAATTGCTTAAAAGTCATCGATATTTATTTTGATGATCTCTAAAATATGTTGATATAGTTACAATTTTCCATTCTGTTAAAATGTTTAGATTTTACTCTTTGTGCTAGATTGTTTATCATTACATAATATAATAATATAATTTATTTTTATTTAAATGGCTTAGAAATATATGTATATATAATATATATATATATATATATATATATATATATAATATATATATATATATATATATATATATATATATATATATATATATATATATATATATATATATATATATATATATATATTTATATTATACTACTGGGGCCATTAAAAATGCTACACAAAAAAGGCGACATGCTACAGACGGGAAATTTATACGAAAGGAAGAAGGTGCTGTGATATGCAAATGATTAACTTTTCAGCGCATTCAGACAAAGCAGGCAACAGTAGCGACACCTATATTGTGTTTAAATGAGGAAATTGTTCAGCCGGTTCCTCATACACAAATTGCATTTGAACGTTGTTGCCTGGTGAAAAGTTGTTGTGATGCCTCGTGTAAGAAGGAGAAATGCGTACCAGCACGTTTCTGACTTTGATAAAAGTCGAATTGTAGAGTACCAGGAATGCGGTTTACCTTATCGTAGTATTGCTGCTCGCGCCGGTCGAGATCCAATGACTGTTACCAGAATATGGAATCGATGGGTTCAGGACTGTAATACGGAACGCCATGCGGGATCTCAACGGCCACCTATCACTAGCAGCCGAGAAGACAGGCATATTATCCGTATGGCCGTAAAGGATCGTGCAACCACGTCACGAGCCGTGAGTCAAGAAACGGGGTCATTTGGAAGACAGCAAGTGTCTGCACGAACAGTCCGACGACGTTTGCAACAGCATGGACTCTCATCTCGGAGACCATGGCTGCGGCTTCCCTTGACGCTGCGTCATAGACAAGAGCGCCTTCAATCGTGTGATCAATGACGAACCTGGGTGCACGAATGGCGAGACGTCAGCTTTTCAGATGAATCCAGGTTCTGTGTACAGCAACATGATGGTCACATCCATGTTTGGCGGCATCGTGGTGAACGCACACTGGCAGCGTGCATTCGTCATCGTCCTACTGGCCTATCACCTTATGTGATGGTATGGGATGCCATTGGATACACGTCTCGGCCACCTCTTGTTCGCATTGACGGTGCTTTGAACAGTGCACGTTACATTTCTGGTGTGTTACGACCCTTGGCTCTACCCTTTATTCGAGCCCTGCGAAACCCTACGTTTCAGCAGAATAATGCCCGACCACATGTTGCCGGTATTGTTATGACCTTCCTTGATACGGAACATGTTCGGCTGGTGCCCTGGCCAGCACGTTCTCCAGATGTTTCACCTATAGTAAACATCTGGTCAGTGGTCTCCGAGCGACTGGCTCGTCACCAAACGCCAGTCACTACGGTTGATGAACTGTGGCATCGTGTTGAAGCTGCATGGGCATCTGTACCTGTACATGCGTACCAATCTCTGTTTGACTCAATGCCCAGGCGTATAACTGTTGTTATTACTGCCAGAGGTGGTTGTTCTGGGTACTGATTTCTCAGGATCCACACACACACATCCAGCCAATTTTTTTTTAAATTTAATCACTTGTTATATATTTCTAGTATAATATATTTGTCCAATAAATATCATTTTGTTATCTGCATTTCTTCCTGGTGTAGCAATTTTAATATAGCCAGTAGTGTATATATATTGCGAAGTACTATTATACAAGCATAATAAGGCTTGATTACATACAGAAAATTAAAATCTATATTTAATCTCGCATTAATCTCGTTTTTAAATAATCTAAGTTTTTAAATAATTTCTATGAAGTATATCATTGAAATTTCAATTACGGAAAAGCATACCAAATTTCCAGTCGCATTCAATTTTTAACCAGATATAGTTATGATTTCAAAAGAAAGTATTAAATAATAATTATTTTTAGCAGTTTAAAATACAATTCTGGTATAAATTTATATTTCTTAGAGCATATAATGTACACATCTTCCATTAAAGAGTTCAAAGTAAACAACTGTAAACTCTGATTTTACTGAGATAAATTGATTTTTTTAAAACATTCTCTAACTGTACTTAAAGTAGACTACAGTTTAAACACGCACGTTAACATGAATATAACTTAAAAAATAACTATCGAAATTTTGCTCATTTGTTTCCCTAAAATTTACTCGGCAACAGATACAACATTACAATATTTTCAAATTAGCTAATGCGTATATTCAACATTTTATGAGCTGCACCCAATTTAAGTAGAAACAGTGATTATTTAAGTTTATGGTATGCCATTAAGATAATCAACGTTTGAAATTACTAAAAGAGTAAGTTCTTTAGCACGCTCGTGAATAAATTGTGCTAAAATACACAATATTTCACTAATTGTGCAGCAAAGATACACTATATTATTATATTACACAATATACAAAGTACTGGCTATATTACAATGAGTGAATTTTCAACAAAACTCTTTCGCTGTAAGAAGGAAAATTCGTAAATCATTCTCATAAAGATTTCATTATATATTAATGCTCTTTTATTTCTAAATAAATTACATTGGAAATAAAATAAATTTGTATGTGTAAAATTATTATTTTAAAATCATTTCCCTATCATGATTTTTAAACTAATTATTTATCTTTAAAGGATATAATTTAAATAAAAGTTTAAAATGATAGGAAATAATTATTGATAAAATAATTATACTTTATTTCATCAAACATTTCCTCATTTTGCAGTTTCAGGTTAAAATTTAAACCAAATATGTATTGAACAAAATGTTTTGCATTGATTGTATTGCATTTTAAGCAAAGAAATAGTTACTATTCATATATTTTGATTTTGATTTCATTAAAGATTATAAGAAAATATGTGTTAATCATTTAAGGATATAATAAGAACTTAAATTTTATAATTAAATTTCTTTAAAAATTAATAAAGATCAAGAATATCAGTTTTCTTGGATTATTCAAATTAAATGTTTGTTATTACCATAAAAACTTTTTAAGATTTCAGAAAAAAACTTTTACAGAATTCATCAAAGTCTGAAGAATAAAGAAAACATGATTATTTGCCAAATCTATTTAAAATACGAAATAATTTAAAATAACATCAAAATTCTACCTTTTAATAAAAACTCTAAAAAATATTTTTTAACTATTCTTAGAACAGAAGCAGTTAAAAGAGAAGCAAGGAAATAACTTGATATTAAATTCAGGAAAATACAAATTGAGAAAAACTAACTTAAAAAAAATTGAATTTGAAACTTGCATTGATTGAAAGCCTTTGGGAATTTAACTTTTCTAAACAATTTTTGATCTTTTTCTTGATGATTTTATGTTTGCATATTCATAAGCGTTCAATTTTCAAGAACTATTTTGTCTTTAGATTTCATTAGGTAAACATTAAATAGTTGACTGAGTTTATTGAAGTAGGAGACACACAGAAAAGCTTTTTACTAGTTTTCAAATCCAATTTACTTTAAATTTCCTTCCAAAACTTTGAATTTAATTCCTTTTTACTTAAGTTAACAAATCGAAACACGTTAACGTTTGATTTAATTTTTCGGAATTAAAATAAGAAGTCTTATACTTAAAAATATTTTTTCAAGGATATTGAATGTTTTGTTTTGTTTAATATAATTTATTTCACTCTATAAGTATGCTAAAACAGGTCTATCATATAATACTTATAATGATTATAATTCTATAAATACTTCAATAAACTAAAAATATTCCTTAATTTCTTAAAGTAACAATAGAATAGTTTTTTTATTTATTTATTCTATGTAAATAAACTAATATAAATATAACTAAAAATACTCCTTTATTGCTTAAAGTAACAATAGAATAGTTTTTTATTTATTTATTCTATGTAAATAAACTAATATAAATATAACTAAAAATATTCCTTAATTTCTTAAAGTAACAATAGAATAGTTTTTTTTATTTATTTATTCTATGTAAATAAACTTATATAAATATAACTAAAAATACTCCTTAATTGCTTAAAGTAACAATAGAATAGTTTTTTATTTATTTATTCTAGGTATGTTACGTATAAAAATCAAATGGAATAGCAGATCAGAAATTTAAATTTCTTATACTGATTGAGAAGTCATTATTGTAAATTTATGTTTTGTGAAAAAAACATTTTATTGGGAAATAAAATTTATTTTTTACTGTTATTAATATCTGTTATAAATTGAGCAGTGAATTCGATTAGTTTTAATTAACCAGTAAACTCCAGGCATTTTTTACCATGCAAAAATCAATCAAAATGTTATTCTTGATAAAATAAAAACAATTGCAGAAAATTTAATGGTCTAAAATAGCGTCTAACGACAGTTTTGGATGAGAAATATTGTTATTATTAAAATCTTTCTAACTAATACAAAATAATATTATTTATATATTTGAATAAAATATCCATAAAAATGTATTGCTATTTTACTGATTAGAAAGTAATATTAAAATATTATGACTTTATTAAAACTTAGGAAATCAATTTAATTTTTTAACTATATTTGTCAAAATATCTTTATGTTGATTCACGTGTGGTGTGGAAACTATGATCTGTAGATGTAATTTTACTCTTAGCAATTATATGTACATTTCTGCTTAAATGATTTACCTTTTATAATTAACACCATTTTTCTGCTCAAAGAAAGTTTTTATCTATAATATTATTTTAAAAATGAAAGAAATTCAATATGATTTACAATATTTGTTCTAAAAGTTAGTTAAATGTATTTTTCATGATTATTTCAAGCACAGTTCAGCACAACTTGACAAACATTCTAACCCTTGTATAACAGGCTATAGTTAGTTAATCTGAGTCAACAGAAAAAAATGCACCCTAAAAACAAGTCATGGTAATAAAATATAATAAATGAATAAAAATAATCATCTCACTATTATGTGAAATTCGGTAAAAACGTAAGATAAGTGAAAGTTCTATTTGCAACCAAGTAAGATTTATATTATTGATAACAAAATTTATGATAAAAAAGTGTTGAAATATTTTTTAAAGTGATCATATTTAAAGATAATTTTAAAAAAATTATTTATGATCATTTTCACTATAGACTCAGATTAAAATATCAACATCATTATTTATTTTTAAATACAGTCCAGAAATATAGTATATCTATATATAAATGCACTAAAGTTTAGTTACAGCTCCGCTACTAATTCAAAACTTTTTCGAAATTTTATGCCAAATTAAGTTTATATAAATATAATGACAATATTATTTTGAGAACGATTCACTGATTCTATTTTTACTACTTCAATCTCTCACGTGTAAATGGTTAGTAATTAAAATATTGCAGTTCAACTTATAAACCTAGAATGAAAACTTAAAAAAAGTTTATTGCATCACATATCAATTATTCGCAGAGATTTTATGGACGGGCGTAGAATAAAAAAATTTAAAAAATCAATTACTTTGATAAACGCAGTTTTGCCGAAAATTATGAAAATGTAAGTTGTTCACAGAAACAGAAACTTTAATATTAAAGAGAACTCTAACTATAAAACACTAAAATACAAACTTTATGCTTTATTTGAAGTTTGTTTATAATACACTTCTGGCCATTAAAAATGCTACACCAGGAAGAAATACAGATAACAAAATGATATTTATTAGACAAATATATTATACTAGAAATATATAACAAGTGATTAAATTTTCAAAAAATTTGGCTGGATAGATCCTGAGAAATCAGTACTCAGAACAACCACCTCTGGCAGTAATAACAGCAGTTATCCGCCTGGGCATTGAGTCAAACTGAGATTGGATTGCATGTACAGGTACAGATGCCCATGCAACTTTAACACGATGCCACAGTTCATCAACCGTAGTGACTGGCGTTTGGTGACGAGCCAGTCGCTCGGCAACCATTGAACAGATGTTTTCTATAGGTGAAAGATCTAGAGAACGTGCTGGCCAGGGCAGCAGCCGAACATGTTCCGTATCAAGGAAGGTCCCAACAATACCGGCAACATGCGGTCGGGCATTATATTGCTGAATCGTAGGGTTTCGCAGGGCTCGAATAAAGGGTAGAGCCAAGGGTCGTAACACACCAGAAATGTAACGTGTACTGTTCAAAGCACCGTCAATGCGAACAAGAGGTGGCCGAGACGTGTATCTAATGGCATCCCATATCATCACACCAGGTGATAGGCCAGTAGGACGATGACGAATGCACGCTGCCAGTATGCGTTCACCAAGATGCCGCCAAACATGGATGCGACCATCATGTTGCTGTACACAGAACCTGGATTAATCTGAAAAGGTGACGTCTCGGCATTCGTGCGCCCAGGTTCGTCGTTGATCCCACCATTGAAGGCGCTCTTGTCCATGACGCTGCGTCAAGGGAATCCGCAGCCATGGTCTCCGAGATGAGAGTCCATGCTGCTGCAAACGTCGTCGAACTGTTCTTGCAGACACTTGTTGTCTTCCAAACGACCCCATTTCTTGACTCACGGCTCGTGACGTGGTTGCACGATCCATTACGGCCATGCGGATAATATGCCTGTCTTCTCGGCTGTTAGTGATAGGTGGCCGTTGAGATCCCGCATGGCGTTCCGTATTACCGTCTTGAACCCATCGGTTCCATATTCTACTAACAGTCGTTGGATCTCGACCGACGCGAGCAGCAACACTACGATAAGATTCGCAATCCCGGTACGCTACAATTCGACCTTTATCAAAGTCAGAAACGTGCTGGTACGCATTTCTCCTTCTTACACGAGGCATCACGACAACTTTTCACCAGGCAACAACGTTCAAATGCAATTTGTGTATGAGGAACCGGCTGAACAATTTCCTCATTTAAACACAATGTAGCTGTTGCTATTGTTGCCTGCTTTGTCTGAATGCGCTGAAAAGCTAATCATTTGCATATCACAGCACCTTCTTCCTTTCGTATACATTTCACGTCTGTAGCATGTCGCCTTCTTTGTGTAGCAATTTTAATGGCCAGTAGTGTAGCTATAAATATATGTATTATTTTAACAATTATTATAAAAGTATCCTCGTGATAAAATTTAAGACAATGCACGCTTTATTATTTAAAAATTTACTGTGAACTGTTTTTTAATATTATTTTACCTGTTTTGCTCCAGAATAATAAATGAATTACATTGCTGTATATGCAATAAAGGCCATAGATATCCTAATAAAATATATTTAACAGATGACATGTTATACAAAAATCAAGCAATGGAAATTGTAGCCTATATTGAGGGGAGAATGATAACATAATCGGTAAGTTATGTAGCTACATTGTCGACTGTAACCAAGGCCATATTCAACAGCTTACAGTTAAAATGATTTTGAACGCGTCCTTAATGTTAAGCAGTCCATGCAACTTTCACACAGGCAAAATTGATCAGACGTATTCGGGTGATATATCCAAAGACAGTTATTGCATAAGTACGAACCAAATGCTTCAATTGGAGATAGATCATGAAAATCAACAGATCAAAGCAGTAATTAAATATTATGAGTAAAAAAGAATAGTGAATCCAAACTGTGGTCTGGCATTATCCTGTTAAAATATGGCTGATATTAAGCTCTGAAGTTTTCGCAGAACCTCTGGCTCCAACAACTCACTGATGTAGTTCTCACTACTTAATGTACCGGTACTACTTAGTTACTTAGTGTACCGGTAAAGAGTACTAGATGGATGCGGAAATGAAATCTTATGTTACTCCAAACTCCATATACGAAATGCAGGATTAGTGTTGTGATGTATAACGCAACAATTCAGATGTCTTCCCACTGAATTTTTAGATTCGAATCTGACCATTGTGGCATAGAAAGTAGAGACGAATTTCACAAGGAAAGATAATGTCCAGCATCTACAACATTATTGCTGTCGTGAATGCTTATTTATTTGAGCAATTTAATACAGTCATATATTCCATTGAAATTTCATTAATTAATGCTGAGTATGTGCTTTTACCATACTTTTCTACTTCAGTTAACTTTATAAAAAGAGATGTTCAACTTTCATCTCTTTCTAACAATGTAATTAATATCTATTCTAAATATACCATAAAAGTTCTCAAAAAGTAAAATGTTTCAATCATGTAAGAATTATTTAACCAAGACTATTATTTGAGGAGTGTATTCCTTTAGAATTGAATAAATATGAATACCAAATAAATTATTGAAAATAAGGCATAGAATTTCGTTATTAAGGTTACAAATGTAATTTTCATACGTATCATTGAAATTACATTTAAATAAAAGCACTGCTCTATCTATAGATAAAGAAGATATAAAATATGATTTATTCATTGAATAATGCATTTCACTTCTCAGTTCGATGTATGTGAATATTAAAGTTAATGAAACTTTTGTTCGAACTAAGTCGGAGAAACTTCAGCTCCTTTATAATTACAATTTAATTATGATAGACCAAAAGGTGATTAAATATTCTATCTTTAGAGTATGCTTAAGACTCCATTAATTAATAGTTTCAGACACTTTTAAAAATAATGTGAAAATTAATCATATCAACTTAATATCCTTGAAATGGAGAAATAAAAAGGATATTCAATCCTCTTTACAGGATGCAAACATTTCCTAAATAAAATTTTAATTATTTGTCTTAAAAGTAATATTTCGGATTCAAAAACTTTAGAATCAACTCTGAATAACTTCATTATAAGTATTTAATTTTTCATGCAATTTTATAAATCAATTATAATACATTGATATAATATTTATGTTTTTTAACTTTGAAACTTTAATTGAAAAACGTATGGTTTTATTAATTTCCTAAATCATAAACATAAGTTTAATTAAATATATTTCAATTTGTGTTCCATTAAACTTTATTAAAGTTTAACAAATTTTGAAATTATTAAATTTTTATATATATATGTACTAAATTTTATATCTTGCTAAGCATCGCATTATTTAAAATGCTTCTCATATGATTCCTTGATATCAAATATATTTTGAATGAACATGATGCGCAATTTAAAATAAATTTTACAATTTTAATGATGCATTGAAAAATTAAAATTAAAAAGGTAGATGATTTTTTTTCCAAAATGTTAACTGAATAATTATTAATTTTCTAAGAGTTAAAATCCGAGATCATGTGATATACGTGTTCGTTAAATCTGTGGATCGAAAGTCCTGTGGTCGGTCGTTGAGCAGTTACAAGGTGCAATGGTCTGGAGAAATTTACTCCCCCTTCAGATCAATGCCAAAATTGAGGCAGTACATCCTTTGGTGTTGCCATCTATCGGAGGATTTGAATAGCAAAAGTTGTACTTTCACCTTCATGGTGCTCTTCTTTAAAAAAAAAAACGAAAAACCCTCCTAATTGACTTAAATTCGCATAGCCAAGGCACAGCGAGCTTGGCTTGTCCAAGTGTCATTAGTAACAACAACAACAGAGTTAAGATTCTTTATCTTTTATCAGTCCTATGTTTTTTTACAGAACTCTTTAAGTAAATCTCTACAAAAATAGAGATGAATGATTCAGAGTTAAAGAAATGTATTAGGCCATAAAATAAGGCTAAATTTGGCTCCTTTGGATCCTTTCTCACCTTATTAAGAAACAAATCCAAACAAAATTACATCAATGTTGTCAGCGAAAATATGCTTAAAATTATCCGAATTCCTTAATGACAGAAATGATAGAGGACAAAGCTTAAGTGTATTATTTTGATCTCCTTACTCAGTGTGCAACAAACGTATGTCTGCAGAATGTTACTTCGCCTCCACAACAATAGAATCTGAAAAGCTAAATTTACTGAAAAATTCATGATTGTTTTCTTCAATTGTAAAGCTGTAATCTATTATTATGCTGTGCCTCCAAAAATTACTGTAAATGGTAAATAAGGTACTTCTGTTTTGAAATTTTACGGCAGTAAATATCGAGAAAGCCACATGAATTATGTTACAAATGCATAGTTTATATCACGAAACATATCTTTTACAAAATTCTTGGCTGTTATCGACTTTGAAGAAAAGCTTCATGGTAAAA
This sequence comes from Latrodectus elegans, assembly GCA_030067965.1. Taxonomy (NCBI): domain Eukaryota; kingdom Metazoa; phylum Arthropoda; class Arachnida; order Araneae; family Theridiidae; genus Latrodectus; species Latrodectus elegans. The sequence continues at coordinate 32,594,693 of CM057814.1, read as the reverse complement.
AAAATTATTTTAACATTATTTCAGCAATGCAGCGTCCTTTATATCTGCTTTCAGAAAAATGATTTACTATTTGCTTTGAAAAAGAACTAGAGCAATAGGATTTTTGCAAACCTTTAAACAGAGATTATTTTAAAAAAAAAATAATTTATTTTATATATTTTATCATTTTTAATTATTAAATATATTAATAACTATTAAATACATTTTATAATTTTATATGTATTTACTCTCCGTTTTATGACTCGTTTTTCAACATATTTGAAAATTATTAGTTACTTTTAATTTATACAATACTAGCTGTACCCGTTCACACATTGCTGCGTTTAAACAAAAAGACAGTTTTGATACCTCAAATATAATTTATTGATGATCAAATGTATACAATATATAAAAATGAAAATTAACAATAAAATTATCCCTTCATATGTCATTTGAATATAAAATATGTATAAAACATAGGTATCTATGTTTTATACATATAATGGTAGAATAAACAGGCTTCTTCATTTGTGATATTAAATAACATTGCAACTGAATTTCAATTAAACAATAATTTTCTAATTATTAAATATCATCATGAAATGAACCATATTTAATGATTAACATGAACTTTATTTTAATAGTATTTGTAAAAATACATTTTTTGCTTTTCTATTAGGCGCAAGAACAAATAAATTTGATGATTTTCCAATTCGTGAACACTCATGTGAGAAGCATGGATTTATCAAATTTAATCCATATACTTGCAATGAAAATCCACATGTGATTTGTTAATGTTAATTACAAAGAGTAATCATAAAGGAAACTGTAAGCGTTTGAATTCAAGTGAAGTTCACTTGTATCATGGGAAGTTGTGATAGTAGTACAAACACACATGTTTCCCTTGCAGTTTTCCATTTAAAAGGGATCCCTCAATTATGTTATTCATTAAATTTTTTACTGATAGTCTAGTCCCACTACATAGTCACGGTGGATTTATATTTCGTAGAAGTATGATTGGAGAACCAATTTTTAAAGATAAAATATGTGGTGGCATTCCCAGTAGATCCAATGAATTTAGAAATTCTATTGGATAATTAACCAATTCATCGTGAATGACAACAATATCTCTGGATTTATATGTTTTATCTTCATCTGGTATTTCATTTTGAATTGTGCAGTTTATTAAATTCACATCAATGTTTTTGGCTGCCATTATAGTACGCTGACTAAAGAATTGATTATTTATATAATTCTGAGATCAATTTGGAAAAACTTAGCAATCAATTCATCAGTGGATTTTACAATGTGACAAAAGTTTTTTTGGTAATGTAATACAGTGTGCGGATTCATCCATTTCCATTTTACCATTCGCATATCTAACAACTGTTTTGCAAATCATTCAGAAGATTCATCTTGTTTTAATTGAAAACGAATATGGCTCTTTACAGATCTTTTCCCTACATACTGCCATGACACTAATAATTTCAGACACGCATTCAATTCATCTGCAGGTGCTGAAAGTGGTATAACTAACAAAGTTTGTCGAAAATCACCAGATAGCAAAATGAGTACACCACCAAAGAGCTGTTCATTTTAAAATGTGCGCATCCATTTTAAAATGTGCGCATGTGGCAAACCTCTTTATTAGTATTCAATGGAATACATTCAACAGTGCGTCTCACCAAATACTTGGTGTTTGACAGTAAAATCTAAGAAGAAGTTTATTTTTTGTTTAAATACACGCGTAGTAATATCATGACGATATGATGGCGATTTTCTGGTTAATAAAAGCTCCTTTGTTTCCTCCCATGCTGAGTTGTATGTAAATGTGATAAAAAAATAACCTAGACGACCATATGTATGAACATGCGTCATTGTATTTTGTACACATTCTTGCATGCTTGGGCTTTCTGTAAATGGGGATGGTAAAATGATTATTTTCCCAATTCACTGAGATTGCCATCATTTACAATTGAATTTTATAAATGGATGTACTCATCGGAACGCAATTATGACATGATTTAATCGTATGTAGAGGAGTCTTTCATTCCATTTTTGGATACATATATCAACAATGTATTCATGAAATAATTGTCTACAATTCAATACATGATTATTAGCATTCCCACGAATCATCGTTCAGTATCATAGTAATTCATAGCACTGACCTTTTTGCTTATGTTCACATCAATTGTAAGATTTCTCATATTAATATTGTCGCATAGAATAATGGGGAAACTCATAAGGCAAAGCTTTTTATTTGACAGTTAGTACTCTTTCACAAAGGTGAGAACTAGTTCACATACTGAACTACTTGCTAATTTTTATTCGATAACAGAAAGTTATGGAACTCCACTCCAGTAAACCAAAGAATTTTCTAGAATATTCGAACTTGAAATTAAACTCAAAATATTTCTCCACACCACGCATGCGGGATTCGAACGCTGGCTGATTCGATGGAAATCCGCTGCCTTGACTACTGAGCTATGGAAACCACGGCAGTGAAAAATTTTAAGCGGCAATGTTAAAATGATATCCATCCACTCTGCCAAAATAGATATTGTAGTGCATCATATGAACGATGCGTTTCAAATCCTTGCTGGACGTCACCATTTCTACAATGGAGAATTATATCGCGAGAATTAAATTCTTCACCAACCATGACAATTGCCACTTCCTCAATCATTGGTGCGTTGAATTATCCTCGATGTTGAACAATATGTGTTTTATCTGATTTATTATTACTTTGTAATCGTCAGAATGATATTTGTTTAATGGCGGTTTTAAATAATTTATTATGTTGTTCAAACAAATTTTTTAAATTCAACGATAATCTCTCATTTAGCATTCATATTCATTTGACACCATCTGTCGATATGTTCATCAGTGCTTCCCATAAAATATATCTGAAGATATTTGTGATCAGCATTTGGCAAGGGAAGTAGTGATCCAGTGAAGTGATAAATTTGCCCTTGTACTTTAAATGTTGGCATATAATTTCCCCTAACGATATTCGTTTCTCCGAACGATGCCATTGAAAGAATTTTTATTTGCGTATATTTTTTAAAAAATGTTTAATTTACTTGTTTTATTTGTTACTAAAAATAATAATAGTTCAGGTGGTAAACGTAAGACTGGTAACATTACTTTTTCACCTTCACAGCACATACCTGGTGTTTCATTTTTAAATTTTTGACCATCGCAATACGTACACTTTTTTCCACTTTCCCAATAATTACCCTTAGATGAAGACTGTAATTGTAAAAGGTATTGTTATTGAAACCACATAAATTCAAATCAGCATGTATATTTCTTCTTTTCTGTGACCTGCGTATTCGTTTCCTTGCTACCTTGCTTGCCTCTGTTCACTCGTTTCTAAAGATCGAACAAGAGCAGTGTGAACTCAATCTCTTTCTTGCCTAGTTTTTCTCTACTCACTTGTTTCTAAAGTTCGTTCTTTTCTTCTCCTTTTTGCTTGATTTGTAAAATCAACCCATGGCATTTCGTCTTGGTGGCCTGATTTAAGGTTAAATAAAACTCAGTTCCAATTATTTTCTTCAGCTAAAAGTCAATAATATTTTTCTTTATTCGTGTATTAATGATTTGTTCCAGTAATAATAATTGCAAAAGTTTTTTATTTGCATTTATTAGAATTTGCAGGCGAAACACCGAATGTTAAGTGCATTAATGCTCTTTATAGTAATTTAAAATAATTTATTAAATCTTAAAGAACACAATGTAAGAACTTAAAATATTTTCAATTTTAATATAATTTCTAAAATTCAAACAATAATTGAAAATATCTAAATAGAATGATTCAATATTTTACTCATATTGTGATTTATATTTTTATTAAACTGCTATTATGGGTATGCTATTTTTTACAGTTTAATTTGTTTTATAAAAGTAAATTATAGCAGTAAATTGAATGGGTAAAAATGTAAATTTTCAATTTATTCATAATTACAATTTTAACAATATCACTAATTAAATGTTATTTTGATATATTTGGGATTTTTTCTGGGTAGCACCTAGAACTCCAACTTTGATTTTAAAACAAATTTCATACACCTTCCTAAGGATGTACCTAATAATTTCCGAAATTTTCACAGCGATTCTAAACATGGTAAATATTTAAATATATATATATATATATATATATATATATATATATATATATATATATATATATATATATATATATATATATATATATATATATATATATATATATATATATATATATATATATATATATATATATATATATATATGTATATAAAGAATTTAAAGATTACATACTTCACTAAAAGGGTCATTTCTATCAACAAGTTAATACAATTGTAATATATTATGCATTCTTCTGTAAACACGCTTGAATTAATAATGAGCTGCAAATTTTAGAAGTTAAACTTACATAAAAATTTAATTAGGGAGAATATAATCAATTTAGCAAAGCACAATATCTCTTTATGAAACTTTTTCAATGGAAAAAATATATTAATTACGAAGAAAATTAACTCTAACGCCGTTGAAAGTAAATACCAAGAAAAACACAAATTAAAGGAAAATCGTAATATACCTCTTGTATAAAGGCTATTCTAAATGCTGCAAATACTAAGTGAATTTGAAGTTACTCGAAAATTTGAGAATTTATCTACTCCCTATATTTCGAATATTTTTCATAGATAAGAAACCAGAAATGCTCTGCTGCTTTTGCAATTTGAAGATATTTTTTAGATAATAAGGCAATATTTGGGCATGAGATGTCTTATCAAAACGAACAACGTTCTTTTGCAAACACTTTGAAAGATATTGCCTAGGTTAAAGGAGAAAGTAATTAATATGAGAAAAGTAATATCTGCTGTACACAAGAAACATATTTCTAGAATCCCTGCATTTCTCTTTTCAATACATAGTTACACACCTATTAAATACACCAACTGAAATACAGAACTTGTACTTCAATATTTTCAAACGTAATTTGTAACATTGACATATATGTAATAACTTATAATTACTGATGTTTGAGTTAATAATATGTAGTACACTTATTAACTCAAACATTCTTTCCAATTCATTTTAAGCTTTAATTTGTTTTGAATATGTTTTCTTCAAAATACTCATTGTTTTTAATACACTTTAACATTTTCTTAAATTTTTATGCACATTATTTTTGCAACAAAATTTTCTTGAAGCAAGTAGTTTCAGAAGCATAAGTAGTTTCATTTACAAACTAAATTTATAAAACGTATGGGCGCATTGTATCAAGGTAAAATGTAAGGCGAGTAAAGGCAAGAAGTTTTACGTACATGAAGGCATTTAAGAAAGAACCTAAATGGTCCTATTTTATTTCATAATTATTTTATTGACAAAACTTTCATTCTGAAATTAAAAAAATTATTCTTAAAATGAAATTTTAAAGTGTTACTATTAATGTTTTTATTTAATATTTTACTTTTTTATATTTTATCTAAAACTTTAAATTTTGCATGATCCATCAGTAATTATAAGTTATTAAATTAAAAATCAGATAATTCATTAATTTATGATTTATAAAATGTATTACAAATATATAAAAGAGTTTGCAAAGTTTACTACATTCCTTAAATACAATAATTTATGTAATTAAAATTTATGAATACATTTATTTAAACTTCTTTTTGTAAGAAAATTAAAGGAACTGTTTAAATAAATACTTGGAGCCTATAAAATTTATCCATGTATTTATGACGATAATCGTTTCCAATAAATACATACATGTATAATTCTAATAAATATATGTATATCTTACTTTAATATAATTTTAGTTTGACAAAAAGAAAATATTAGATAAGTTAAGCATTTAATTACATACTTTTGAAAACATTTTCACGTTTATTCCAACTAAATAAGCGGATCAAGTTAAATTTAAAGGTGTACTTTTTATTGCTTTTAAAAAACTTGCAGAAATAAAATTCATGGTCCGTTTGCATTGGAATACACAATATTTTTAGTATGAATATAAAAATTGTTGGAACGGTAAATTTTTCGTAGTATTACTAAAACAATTTTTATTTGGTAAGTCCTTTTTACTTATTAATATAATGACGTTAATATTTATTATTTTCCAAAATAGTGTATATACTTACCTTCAATCCCCTTTTGCAAAATATAAAATGTTTGTAGCTCACTTTTCGTTAGCTAGTATTAAAATAAGGTACATTAGGAATAAGGCCTTTCATAATCTCTCTTTTTAAAATATAATTCTCGTGAAATGGAAAACTTTTTTATGAAAACTGAACAAGAGCAGTGCAGGAATTAACATATTTTAAAAGAAGTGTATGTAACGATATCTAAATTTTTGACTTTAAAAAAAAATTTATTTTCCGAGACTAACTAATTGTATATTAATATAATCAGAAGAGAATGTAATGAATAAAGTTCTCTCTTTAAAAAAATCTTTATTTCATAACTATTACACACATTTCATTTATTTACTTATTTAAAATATTAAAAGAACTTTCTCTAGATATGTGACGAATGGCGAAATGCATCTTAATGAAAGCTTAAGTAAATGAAATTATGTGCAAAATAATCTTGGCTACAAAAATTTAAGTAGCTGAAAGTTTATATACATTTATTTTTATTCGGTAGAAATGAAACATTTTTGGCTTAAAAATTTCCTGCATATTTAAAGAAGAGATTGCGTTATTGAAGCATAAAAGATTCGTAAAATATTAAAGTTAAATTAAAAAATTAAAGAGTTTTTAACTAAAAAATTAAAGATTCCCTAAAATTTTTACTTTAACTTGTGTCTAATATATTGAGATATTATGAAATCAAATTAATTTTGTTTCTATGTGACAAAAAGGAAAAAATGGGAAATGCTAGCTACGAAATAATAAAGCAATTATTTCTAATTAATAAAAAGTATCCAATATTTGTTTTAATAATAACGAATTATCCATTCAAATTTGTGAAAAAATTATCGTTTCTACAATAATAACTTTTTAAGCTAGCTTTATTAAGTTTAATTAAAGTATGAAATTGATAGTCTCTTTATAAGAACTTGAAAAATAAATAATTTAATATATTTTAAATGAGATACCTCTAAGAATAACAGAATTGAATAACACTTTGTTAACATTTTGATGCGCAGATTAAAGTTCTGGTTTTATTTGTACCTATTTTAGAACAGAAATAATTATCTTGAGAAATTTTTTCTTTTAAATAATACTAATTAATTATAAATAAAATAATGAAAGATAATTAGCATTCTGATTTCAAATGCAGTATATAAACATAAGAAATACTAAACTATTGTGAATAGGAACTTCATCCAAAATTTGCATTCTAAGACATTAAATATTTTGTCTTGAGATATTTATATATTAGGTTCTTAATCTTAATTTTATGCTTTCAATATAATCTTAATGTTATAAATAGTTTAATCATTAATATTGTGAAATCCATAAAGTTTCTATTTAAATTATATTACTAGTCGAAGTAGGCATATGTGTCAATTTCTTATGAAATGATAGAAATACAAACCTAAATCAAAATCCATTCAATATATTGATATTTTTCTGAAAGTTCTGAAGTTTAATTATTTGAATATTATACTAAGGGAGACAATATACTTATTATGAAATTTCAAAAATGTAAAACTTTTTTAACATTATTAAAGAAACTTTAAAAATTTGGGGTAATATTTCATCATTGAATATTATTGACAACCTGTCAAATTGATGAAAAATTCGCTTCTTTTATCACAATTCTTTTTTTTTCTTTTCACATGTACTTAGAATTTATTCCTTAGTTTAAAAGGCTTATTCTCATTTACCTTATTTTATACTTCTGAACTTCTGAGAAATACATTAGAGTAAGTATTTTGAAATATATATATATTATATATATATATATATATATATATATATATAATAGTACATTTTTTAAAATTAATAATCAAATATTAGATGGAGAGTAATAATCAAATACTAGATGGAGAATAATGCATTGAAAATACGAAATATATAGTAAACAGATGGAAAAATGTTCAATATATATATTTTAAAATTTCAAAGAAAATGGAACGAAAATGGAGCGAAGTACCAACATGGCCAACTTTATCAGGAGGTGTTGACCACATTGGTATAAAGTATGGCTGCACCAGCCCAAGACATAGTCTTTAAGAAGCCATTACACCCCAAAGTCACACCAAAAAGTTAAAACCAAAATATCAAAGCAGAATAAAAGAACTAAAAGTCAATCTAAAATATATAAGCCAAAACCCAATGCTGCCAAAATACATTAAATTTATGGTAATCAAAATTAAAATTAAATCCAGATCGAAATAATATCCAAATACAAATCTAAAACATGCAAGAACCACACCAAATACTACATGTAAACCAAATAAATACATAAATTTAACGAATAAGTGTAAGCATTATTGGCATTTCAAGCTTAGTTAATTTGATTATTATTCTCAATTTGGTTTTTACTAATTTTATAAATATATTATTATTCTCCATTTGGTATCTCTTCAATGTATTATTCTCATTCTAGTATTTGATTATTATTCTCCGTGTAATATTTGATTATTATTTTTATAAAAATGTACTATTAATTATATTTTAGTAATTCTATTTTAGCTGATTTTGCGCTGAATGTATTGCTAAAAATGAGTATTATATCTATGCTTGTATCATCTATACATACATATATATATATATATATATATATATATATATATATATATAATATATATATAATATATATATATATATGATATATATAATATATATATATATATATATATATATATATATATATATATATATATATATATATATATACTGCTAGACAATTGCTGAAGACGAATAACTCTATAATCCATAGCAACCACAAAATGAAAGGAAGGAAAATGTGGAAAATTAGAATAAGTGTGTGGGATATAGTAAGAAGAAGTATGCGTATGCAATTTTTTTTTCTACGTATGTTCATATGTTCATAAGAGTTTTAAATCTTTTGACACGTGTGGACAGTTGTTGTTTCAAGTCAAAGTTTTACAGGAAATACTTAATAGACGAACTTGAAATTTTCGACATGTCTTCCCGACATCACTTAGATGATTTTATGCGAGGTCGAATTATTGAAAAGATGGAAGAAGGGCGAAAAATAACAGATGTTGCCAGGGGGTTCGATATCACTCACAGCATTGTTTCACGGCTGTGGAAGTCATTGAAAACTACTGGAATGTGTAGTAGGCGTCACGGAAGAGGTCGCGTTAGAAGTACGGTGCCTTCAGAAGACAGATATATTGTCCTATCAGCAAAAAGGAACAGGCGCACCACAGATCAGCAGGTGGCAAATCAGTTTCTTGCTGCCTCAGGAAAGCAATCCCGAAAAACTGTTGCCAGACGTTTAAGGTGAGGAGGACTATACGCCCGCAAACCTGTTGTGTGTGTCCCATTGACCAGACAGCACCGTACTGCCCGTCTTCAATGGTGTCGTGAGCATCGCAATTGAACTGAACAGGACTGGGCATGTGGACTATTCTGAGATGAGAGTAGGTTAAGTATGTCATCGGATTGTAGACGCCAACTGATCTGGCGCGAGACTGGTACTGCTTATCGTCCAGAAAATATCCAGGAAAGGGACCGATATCCGACATGCAGTATCATGGTGTGGGCCGGCATCATGATCAATGGCCATACGCCCCTACATGTGGTTGCAAATGGGACTGTGACAGGCCAGCGATACATCACTGAAATTCTACTTCCTCATGTTCGTCTTTTCCATGATGCTGTCGGTGATAAATTTGCTTTTATAGACGACAACGCAACATGTCATCGAACACTCGCAGGATTATCTAGACAGCGAGGGTTTCAACGCCTCGTATGGCCATCCCGTTCTCCAGATCGAAACCCCATTGAAAATGTGTTTGATGCTTTGGGGAGGCAAGTTACTGATCGAAACTATCCTCCGTCATACAAGAACACCCTCTTCCGCGCACTCAGAGAGGAATGGAATAAATTGCCTCAACAGCTGCTGGATAATGTTGTGTAAAGTATGATACGACGTGTGGAATGTTGCATCAGACTCTGCGGTGGACATATCCCGTACTGTAACCTTTCTTCAAGGTTCCTGCTGACTTTTAGATACATTGTTCCATTTTCCGTATGTAGCATCAAATGAACATTTTTTTTCTTTCAGATGTTTTACAGCTTTCGTACTTTGTAGAACAATAAATATTCTTTATTCTTATATCTGAACAGTGTGGCAACTATATTTTATCTTACTAGGCCTCATGTCTAGCCTAATGTTATGCTACATTGCAATTTGTGATCCGTCTCTAGCAGTTGTCCAGCAGTGTATATATATCTATACATATACTGATTCTATATGATATAGTCTGATTTCAGATTTACTACTGAATAAAATTCATGAACATCCTTTACTTTGTATTTTTATGTCTCTCAGATATAGTTATAATGACATTAAAGAATAATTAATGCATTGTTATTATATTTGCATATGAAATGCATCAAATACTTATAAATCCTAATACAATTACACGTTGTATGTCAAGAAGTATGTCTGGAAATTAATAGAAACGAAATTACAAAATACAAATCCTAAATTTTTAACAAAGAATTCTAAGTTAATTTAATTCTATATAAATTATGTATTATTAAGTTCAGATCTTAGAAAAGTAATATCCGTTGAATATAAAGATTATGTCTAATTGTTAAAAAATGTGGTATGCTCATAGTTAATCTTCAGAAACTATATATTTTGATTATCTTTTGAGCTTACATTACATTCTTCTATAATCAGTTTGCGAATTGAATCGGGAAAGATAAAATATGGCTGTAATTTTAGGAGGATTAATATCATTATAATTTTACATTATGCATGTACATCTATCTTTATTCAGGTATGTATGTTATTTTGAATTCAATATACTTTATAACCTAATCATGAACTCAGCAGTAGAGTAATAAAGCAACAGGATGCACAGACAGAAGTAGTTGAAACTGTCCATATTTAGCATAAATATGGTCCTATTCATGGTTGGAAGCCTGCTTTATTTTGTATTCAATGGGCCTTGTATATAGGATACTACAGGGTTATTCAAGTTATGGGGAAATGTCAGGCATTTTCTTTACTTTTGATCTTTTAGGCCAGACATTGATTTTGCTGTAGATGTAAAAATGAGTAAAAAGTTTTGAATTTGGGATTATGGTAAATCGATAGTATTTAGCAAGTAACATAGTCAATTATACTTAATTTAGTAATATTATATATAGAGAGCGAGAGTAAAGCAACAAAGTAAAATATTTGCTATAACGTGAGGAAAATTGATACTCAGATAGAAAATACATTTGCATTGCGTACACTAAAAATTATTAAACATTACTGAAATTTTTTAAGATATCGTATGATATGCCACTTATTTGTCACTTCATTGAAAATTTAAAAAAATAAAAAATGCATCAAAAGCATGGGAATTAATCTTTTTTTTATTTGGGAAATAGTTGTATCGAACAGTAAATACAAATTTTAGATTCGTTCTTTGCTTTTTAAGATGAATATTTTGATGTTAGCTATCAATAATGAAGCAATACTACGCTGAAAGTTAAGCATAGAAGTTTACAAGCATCTTTTGATGAAATTATATTGTAATAGAAAAAATATTATTTTAAATTATTAGAAATATCTCAAAAATTTATTTTAAATTTATCAGTGATGAACAATTGAGGAGGGAAGGAAAAAAAGTGCATAAAAATTTTCATTGAACTGGAGGAAGAAAAATGAACGAATGTTAGGATGATATGAAATTGCAATGCATAAAATATTTCATTGTAAATTTTATTTTTATAAAATGTAAGTTTATTATGTTTTACTACATTATTTGCAAAAGTTATATGTTTAATTTTGTCTTGACAGGACATTTATATATTTTTTAAATTCTTAGCAAAAAATATTACAAAAAGAAAATGGATTAATTAAATCAGAGACTAACATATATTAGATTTATAAAAACATTTCCCTCACTTTATAATCCTTATTATTTATAACGATCTTAAATTTTTTGCAGATAACAATTTTTATACATTTATTTACCTTTGAAAAAATAAGTTTTACATACCAAAAATGAATAAATCAACTTGTGCAAAAATTAATTTATCGCATGCACACGTTATCTTTCTTTTATTTTAAGTGAGGATTTCATAAGGTACATATATTTCATAGAATAAAACGTTGATGTGTAAAAGAAATATCTCAGTAATGACGAAAAATACAAAAAAGAATAGTTAAAATATTTTTCTCAGAAACCGCTTAAATGCACAATATCTCATATTTATTAAAAAATAAATGAAAAATAGAGTAAAACTTCAGAGTTACTACTAGTTAAATATTCTATTTTTGTATAAGAAAATACAGCAATTCTGAGAGTTGAAGATATTTACAAACTGTGAAATAATTTAGGAAGTAGAAAAGGGAAAAAAGAGATCAAAAGCTATAAGTATTGTTTAGAATCGCAATAAAAAGAAGAGTTAAATACTATTTAATATACTAAAAGTGTTTTTTTATATGTAATGGTTGTTTATTACAACATTTATATACATAAATTCTTATTATACAGCAATGTAAGTCAACAACACTGTAATGAATGATTGATTTTTATATTAGTGAGAGAGAGAGAGAGAGATTTTCTTAATATAAAAATTTATTTTCGTTCTTTTCACAAATAAATTCAGCTTGTTACAGAAGAAGACTCTCTCTTCAGTAATTTCTGACCTAATTTGATCTTATGCTACAACCCTCCATTGATTCATTCCGATTATTCTAAAGCCTTTTTTTTCATTCAACCATCTAGTTCATGGTACTTTTCTTCTTCTTTTACTGTATAAAATTGAAAATATGATGTTTGTGTGGGAAAGTATAATTTTATTTCAATGCATTGTAAAACTACTGATTGTGAAATCTTTTTTATTCCTTTAATATGTCTAATTCACCCTTAGGGTGTTGGATCACTAGTAAATAAATGAGAACAAAAAGTGCCTTGCAATATTCTTCGACATATGCTTGATGAAATTTTAGTCAATAGATTACTGGTGCATTAATTTTGAGTCCTCGCTGAACAACATAATTTTTTCAACTAAATGAATATTTTTTACTAGATAATCATTGAATTTGTGGTGCCTTACTTCTAGTACCTTTTTCTAAATACTTCTTATGAATGTTCCTTTTGAACAAACAAGGCTGTATTCTTATCAATCATTATTAGTAATCTTATAATTTCAAACTATAATGGAAAAACTTTAACTCGAGTGGACAGTTATCGCTACCTCGGCATCTTTTTTGATAATAAGCTTTCGTTGAGAAGACATGCTAATGAGATGGCTAATAGAGGCAATAATAGACTCAAACTTCTAAAAAGATTATCTGGCATCACTTGGGGTTCCTCAACTGATACCCTTTTGACCACCTATAAAACTTATGTCAGGCCTGTTTTGGAATATGGAGGTGAGCTTATAGCCACTGCCTCTAAAACTTGTCAGGATGTTATTGACTTGACGCAAAATAAGGCACTTAGGATTATTACTGGTGCTGCTGGCTCAACCCCAGTCGCTACCAGGGAGCTTCAGACTGGTGTTGAGCATTTAAATTCAAGAATATATTTAAAAGGCTCAACACCAGTCTGAATTGCAGGTCTTAAGACTCCATGATAGGTGTAAGAGATTGAATTTACTTTATTGGAGATAATACTCCCCCAGTACCCCTAGACTAAAAACACATAAATCATTTATTTCTTGTGCTGATGAACTCTATACTTTTTACAACATCACACCAACTTTACCATACCCATCACAGTTTGGCTTCTCTCCACCTACAATTAGAACTCCTACCTACAATCTTACCATCGGTACGCCTGTAAAGAAATGTGATGAAATTCCTGATGCTCTTAAAGCTATTTCCTTAGAAATTATAGCTACAAAGTATCTTATCTGGGAATGGATCCACATTTATACTGATGGTTTTGCCTGTGATGGAAATACTGGTGCTGGACTGTTCTGTGAGGGCTTTTTTGAGGAATCCTGTGATGTTAGACTAAAAGCCTCAAACTTTGATGGAGAGATTTTCGCCATGAATAAAGCAATCCTATATCTCATTGGTCTTGATACTAACTTTGTCAAGGCAGCTATTTTTATTGACTACCAGGCTGCAATCTTGGCTGCTGCCTCCTACACACTTAGCGACAGCTCACTTGCTGAAGAGACTAAGACTCTTGTTTCCAATGCTATTGCCTCTGGCTGGGAGATAGTTTTTCAATGGATCCCTAGCCACTGTGGGGTGCCTGGAAATGAAAGAGCAGATGTGTTGGCTAAAAATGGTTGTAAGCTGCCTCAGCCTCTGTTTCCAATAACTGCCCATCAGTTTAGTTCTGAGGCTAGGGGGAAAATTGACCAACACCTAGAGCAAATTTATACAACACTTTAGGCAGATAAAAAGTGGAACGTTCTTATGAAGTCGCCTGTCCCGATGGATTTCCCTCGTGCAGTTTTTACTACAAGTTTTCGACTTTTAATTGGACATGACTTTTTGTGTAAATATCTACACCGTACCGGTGTAGTTGCTAATGATACCTGCCCCCTTTGTTTGTCGGGTGAAATTATGGACTTTAATCATTTGACAACTTGCACTGCACTTGTTTTTTTAGGCTTACCAAGGCTAAATTTTATTGGGCCGCCAGAGGTCTTATGGCAGATAATGCCAATGACTGACGTAGGAATAAAAAAATAAAATATAAAAAAAAATAAAAAAATAATAAATAAAAAATAAATAAATAAAAATTTATAATTTCATGAGTTTCTTTCTTGAAATTTGCATTTTTCGTCTCGAATATAGCGATGTATTCAATATAAAACTATATGCTCTTAATAAAATAATAAATCACCTATGTTCAAAAATCAGGAAGTAGATAAATTTAGCATCAATGTCCCAGAAATGATATAAATTTAACAGTCACCTAACAAAAATTTAGTTATTATCTCATTACTTCTTGTTGCAATATATTGGTGTTAAATAAAATTATGAAACTATATTATATGAAAACTTATATATTACAATTATTTTTGTTCAATCAGGTAAAAAAATATATTAGTTGATAGAATGATTATATATTTTAAAATTGATTCCCCCATAAAAATCTTTAAGTAATTTCTTGAGCAATGTTGTTTTTTTGCCGTAATTAGTGACTTCCGCTAAGTAATTAACACTATTGAAATAATTAATTTTGTTTTTTATCAATACTTGAAGCAAATATTTAATCATAAAAATCTTATTCAACCAAAAAAATATTACATTAATATTTTCTATAAACTAAATATATAAACTTAAATATTTAATAGAAACAAATAACCAAAAAATGGAGCAATAAATTTAAATTAATGAATTTCTAAAAAAAATTATTCATTAATTACATTTTAAAATATACATCCCAAAATAAAATTGGGATACTTTATTTTTGATTGTTGTTCGACTAGCGTAACACTCATTATATATATTTTCTATAGAATGTTATCAGTTAACACCAAAGATATTTATTTTAGAAGAAAAAATTATACGATGAGGGATGTCATACAGAAAGTGAACTAATTTAGACTATTATTAGTGACACATAAATAAAGGAATTAGAAAAATATTGAAAAAAGATATTTTAATATTCAAAGCGAATATCTTTTCCGTAAAATGAAAATAAATAGGGTCAATGCAAATGAAGAAATTATGAAAATCGTATGTACACAGGTAAAGAAAACCAATATTGTTCTGTTTGCACAAAATTTGTATTTTATTTAGAGAATGTTTTGGATAAATAAGTAAAAGTAATAAAAGTAGCAATATAAATTTTTAATATTTTAAGTATTAATTTGAAAAACAAAATTTTTATCAAAAATAAATTAATGATTTTCCAATTAACTTTCATTTTACTTGGCATAAGCTATTATTTATAGCCAATGGTACTCAGATCTTTTATATATATCTTTAAATATCATGATCATTATTTAAATCAAATTTATTGATAAGATTAGTCTTTGAATATCCTATAATTAGAACTCTGAGTAATCGCATAAAATACAATACTCTTCCAATTTTATTACATATTATCATAATGGTTTCTAAAAATCACATTTAAAGATAAAAGATTAGTTTTATGCATATATAGATAATAAAATTACTTAATTACCCTTGGTTATATACTACGATAAATGAATTGCAAAAGATTTCATTCCAATTTTAATGCTTATTGTTTTACTTCGACGCAGTCTAAGAAAAGCCTTAGAGCTTCAAAGAATAGTATAGAACTCTTGCGAGATTAAGTTTAATGGATATTCAATATAAAAGTCAATGACAATTCTAAAGCAAAATCTCTCTTTACAAATAAAAGACAGTACGGAGAATAAGTATTGATACTATACACAAAATCCTCTTACCTTTTGGGTAATTTATTTGTATGTCATCAAATGATGGTATGCTGTGTTAAAGAAAGAAAATACAATGTATTTAATTCAGAAAAGAAAGTTCTTACACACAATTTTACACTGCAAATATTCAATATTTTAATAAAAGAAAAAATTAATTTATGATGAAAATTTTTTGTGGTAATAGTAATAAAATTTTAATGTTATAATGAAAAACAGTAAATATAACAGTAAGCGATTAAAATTGTATCTCATAGTTTTATTTTATATATTTTTGTTGAAAGAATTATAACATAACTTAAATCCTCGTAGATTAGCTTTACACACACACACACACACATATATATATATAAACCTTATTAATATTCAAATATTCTAAATTCAATTATGCATCAAATTAATCAAATTAAATAAATATAATTTCTTACGGCAATATTTATCATATTAATTTATATTAATCACTTGAAATGAATATATAAATATTGAGTTAATGCACATTAAAAACTAACATTCATTTCACTTTTTTAACAATATATTCATTAGCATTTTATAACAAAAATATAGAGCAATTGGAGAAGCGTTGATAGATCTCTCGTTATAATAAACTAGATAAAATGTTTTTTATATTTTTTTAGCTTAAGAAAAATTACATATTAAAATTAAAATGTTTCTTTATTCTTTACAGTACGTAAAATAATATTTATTAGAAGAAATTTCCATTTTGTTTTCACATTTGCTTTCTAGATTTTATATTTCATAATTATTATCAGAATAATTATTACTCTTATCAAAATAAATTTTGATTGAATTTCAGTAAGTCACCATAAAGGTTTCTCGTGTTCCATTAATTTGAACACTTTCAGAATTATAATATTTAAGAGTAATATTTTACCAGTTATTATTCTTGAAACTAACTTGAATTCATATTGCTGAGAAAGAGACTTATTCGCGTTTTATTTTTACTTTAATTTTATTTATTATTTTTATGAAAGCGTAATGCATAAAGATAAATATTAAAATATATGTGACTTCATTATTTTAAAATATTAAAATTGCTTAAAAACATATCAAGAAAACTTTATTCTATTCTTTTGAAGGTTTCTTATTATTTCAATATTGAATGTTTTCTTTCTGACATCTCAAATGTATTAAAAATTCGGGGATATTATTCTCTACTGATGTCACCACAAAAAATTTTATTAATTTTATTTAACATTTATTAAAATAATTTCCACATTTTCAAAAGCTACAATTTATGTAATTATTCCTTTAAAGTTTTTATTCACTATTTGGATTCCTGAATTCAATTGACTAAAATCTTAAAATTTTTTTATTTTTAATTTAAAGGAAACTAATTTGTTGAAGATGATAAACTAAATTTATACTAAGAGCCTTTCTCAGCAAAAAATTTCAAAATTTTAGCCTGAGAATAAATTTACCTAGATATATCTTGTATTTCTTTCATTTATTTGAGCTGCAGTTTGATCATAGATGTTTTGATTGCAAGTTTCAAAAGTCTTGTTAACAGTATTAAGAGTATTCTCATAAATATGATAGTCATATCATATTTGTTTTAAAATAGAGTTACTTTCAAACTGGGATGGGATAAATTTGAAATAGATTCAAAACTTCAAATAGCTTATGCGTTTCTTTTGGCAACCATAACTATTGTAGAGACTTAAAAATTTCCTTCCTTTGGACTTTTCCTTTTAATCTCTCGGACCTCTGATTATAAGTTTACTGTTGGTCGATGTCAAACAGAAAGCATATAAAGATTTATCAGCTTATGATGACACAGGACAATTTCTTTTATTTACTGTTTCTGAAATATATTTACCTAAAATTTAATTACTAATGATACTGTTAAGCTAATTACACTTTAGAAAAAGCTCAAACTTATTAAATGGCTTTCAAGTGCACAATGCGCAATGAAGAACTGCTTATTGAATGGTATTTTATTCTATAAATCATTATTATACATTTCTTAATAACTAGATTTTTTTCAAAGCCATTTGATTTCAAAATTTTGAAAAAATATTTCACTGCATACATATGCAAGAACTATAGATTTTATTTTAATGAAATACATTTACTAAAAATTTAAATGTTTTTCAATAATATCGATACTTTAAAGTTAATATTTGAGATATTCTTTTCAAAAATCTATTAATTTAGGTTCAAAATGGAAAAATTATTTTATCATTTTGGCGAGTGTTTCAGTTCTTACTACAGAGTATTAAATAGCTTTAAGGATAGAATCCTTTTAGTCTTTCATCGTTATTCAAATTGTTTTAAGAGTTAAATTGTATTTTTGCATTATAGACACATTTAATTCAATCACAACTTATAAACATATTACTGTAATAAATTTATTGATTTTATGACGCAAAATATAATCAAAAGAATTTAAATATTTTAATTCTCTTACAATGAACACATCATCTTCAAATAAATTCAACTAATATATATTATATAAATCTAGCTCTCTTATTCTTTATACTTGTTGATTTGTAAAGGTAATTATTCAAATAAATATGATTTAATTTGTTCTGAATTCAAATTTCTAGAGATTTTCTTTTATAATCTTTATAAAGGCCTTTTGACTTTTTTTAAAAAAATATTTAAATTTAGATACGGGTTTCAATTATTTACAAAGAGAAATATTTCAAAATTGAAACAACAGATTTTGAAATCTCAGAAAAATTATTTTCCTTATGTTATTTACGTTTTCCAAGTGAGATTCATTTGTTTTGCTCCTTTATAAAGCTGATTGATTTGTTCTTCACTATATGGTAACTTTATGCACAAGAGGACTGATTCAACCAAACTATACACATTAGAATCTAAACCACAGCAAACTTTCAATCCCGAAGTGTTCTCTATCTCCCAAGGAGTTTCAGCTTCATTTAGTTTTAGTTTAGTTCCATATCATAGTTTCATTTTTACATAAAAAATATAATCACATTTTCAGTAGTTTGAAGAAATCTTGATCCCAAACCTTTAAACTGAAGGTCAAAAAGCTGCATTTTAAGCTTTATAAAATCGAAAGGAAATAACAGTTAATTTGATTGTCCATAGGGAATTTAAACTTAGGTAACATGATTTTTAATGAAATATTTTGTTAAACTTTTTATTTCCCGATATTTTTAAAATAAAATCAATTAACTTTCGAAACAATGTATTATATTCATGCAATAATTAAACTATTACAGTTTCTACCTAAAATTCAAAGTTTTTGCAACTAACTTAGTTTAAATGATTTTTTTACTATATTTCAATAATTAGTTTAAATTAATAACCAAAATTATTGAATTTAATGAATAAATATTTTCTTTTTTTTATTCAATACTTAATTACCAATGTCAGTTGTGAAAACAATTTTGTTTAATTTGTAGATTAATAATGTGAAAGATGTCCCCAAAATATATTAATAATAATATATATTTTTTGTAATTTATCACTTCGCTTACTCTAAATATAAAAAAGAATTCGAAAAAAATTCAACTTTTTATTTGAATCAGAATTTTATTTTCTTTCTAAATGTTGAAAATCATATTTTAATTTTTACTACATTGTGCGTAAGTTACTATGTAATGAAAATATTTGCCATTGTGTCCATTGTTTGAAATATTTTTTCAGTATTTCATCTAAAATCAATAGTCTACAATTATAGATGGCTGCAATACATTTATGAAAAAATTTTTTAATGTGTAACTCAGATGGCTAAAATAACTGACAACTAAAAAAGGATTGAAGAAGATAAAGCTGTATTTATAATTTTAATAAACAATTTTTTCTTTAATCTTACTACAAAAGAATGGTAAAACAATCATTCGTAAAGTGTCTGCAAATTTGTGCCATTACAGTGATTGAAATAATTAAAGAGAAAATATCCATCAAAAAGAAAAAATTTATAACTATTATCTATAATACATTAATCAATAAAATAAGATAGAATTCTCTAAACTTTGATAATTCAAAAACATGTAATGACATATTTCTGAATCAATCACTTTCATAAACATGTAAATTAAAGATGCAAATAATTAATGTATCGAGTCCAGTGAAAGAAGAAAAGTACTTCTTGCTTAACGGAAGGACCCATTCAAAATGTGCTCATAAAGATTAGTTTTTTTTTTCCCCAAAAATTTATTTGAAAGCTTATGTTTAATTTTGACTATGGTTATCTTGAATCTACTATAATAATGCTTCGCCAAGAGATTTGTGTTCATTACAAGTGTATTTCAGTATAGAGTGGAGTACAATCAAAGATTCAAGAATTCAAGTTGAAGAAAGTTATGTTAACCTAACAGCAGAGAATATGAATATCAAGGATTAAATGAACAAGATAAATGTCACAACATGAGAGGAAAAATAGAACAAATGTCAGAACATATGTCACAGTATAAAAGATATGTTGGTTTCAATTCTGTTTTGTCTCTCCTTATAAGACATCCCGATTGAATTGAACTTCTGCAGGTGATCGAAGCATTAAATTTAATGATTATGTCTGTCTTTTTGATGCGTACATATTACATTTATAAAGATAATGGAAAGATCCACTCCTGAATAAGTGCCGATTGGAAGCATACGATAATTAGGGAAAGATCTCTAGACAGCACTTGAATACGTATTCCTAGAGAACTATGGAATAGCGTAACGATATAAAGAGTTTTCAGAGACTCTATAGAATAATTGGTAATATATCATAATCATCAATTTATTTCATTAAAAAAGGGCTATCACGTAGTTTAGGGTATAAAATCTTGCAGAATTTTAATGCAGGAAGACCTTGATCATATTTCGGTTATCTATGCACAGGTAAGTAGGAAATAAATAAAGAACAAAACATTTGCATGTTTTCATTAATATTGCAATGAAATATAAAGTTTTATAACAATAATATATTTACTTGTAATAAAAAACCATAAAATAGGAAGTTAAGAACATGATGTGAACATTAAATGCTTAAAAAAATCAAAAGAGAGTTCATAATATAATTAATTAGCTTGAAATACTACTGTCAGTTTCCTGTAATTAATCAACATCTGAATAATTTGAAATTTCACTTGCATTAATTACGAAAATTCATAATTCCTCGATAGGTACAAGTTCAATCTCTTATCTGATAATGGAGGAAATGCTTCAATAATCCTTTTTTTTCCCTCAGAAACTATTTGTTGGTTTTTATGGTTAAGAGATGTGTAGATTATATAATAATTAATCACTCATACGACGGACCAGTGTATTTTTAAATTATTTATTAGACACAAACAAACATTACAAAGGATATGGGGATTAATTCCCGCTTGAGAAACATAATCGTTCTCCCCAATTTCCAAACTATATCAACTTTTTTCCAAACAATATCACGTAACGTGCGCGCATGCGCGAACATGCCGCCCACCATTGCAATGTGAAACATTCAATATTTTCACACAAGTAAATAACAGTTAAATATAATTTTTACAAATATAAATTGAAATAATTTTACATTTTTTAAACTATATAATTACACAAATATTTGAAATGCACAGTACATAAAGTAATCAATCAGCATTACAAGAGAGGATGATAGTGATACATTTACTAAATTTAGTTTTTTGAATGAAACATTAAAATTTTTTTCATTTTTCTAAAGGCAATACACATAATTTAGATATTGGTCTTTTAAATATGCCAGAATTTTTTCTGAAGCGTCCACGACATGAATATTGTTATCTTTACCAGAATATGCTTTAATAATGCGACTTAAAATCAATTTAGAAGTAGGTATATTTTCCTCCCTTAAGATTATCATATCCCCAATTTTTATATTTTCTTTAGAAAACATCCCCTTAGTAATTTGTTGTAAAATACATAAATAAGATTTATCCGAATTTTTCCAAATCAATTGATCTGCCTTTGTAGTTCTTTTCCATAAGTTTAATCCGTTTTCATAGATATTTACCAAGGTAGGCTCTATAATTGAAGATAGAGACCGTCCAATTTTAAAATATCCAGGAGTCAAGCAGATTAAATTCTCTATATCTGAAGAGAGAGGAGGCAAGGGATGTGAGTTATGCACTGTCTCAACCTGAACTAAGACAGTTAAAAATTCCTCATAGGTAGAATTAGAGTTGCACACAACACGTTTAAGATAATATTTAATAGACTTCACTCCCACTTCTCACAAGCCTCCAAAATTTGGGGCTCTAGGAGGAATAAAGCTCCATTCAATGCTCTCTTCCGATAAAAATTTAGCTAAAGTTTCTTGTTTAAGCATTCTGTTATGAAGTTCTCTTAGTTCTTTATTTGCACCAATGAAGTTGGTCGCATTATCTGAAAAGATTTTTGAAAATTTTCCTCGTCTTGCTATAAAGAGTTTAAGGGTCATTCGTTTAAGCGTTTAAGGCAATCATTGACTCTGAAGTAAGGTCTGATACAATTTCCAAATGAGTTGCTTTAGTTACTAGAAAAACAAATATACAGAGATAAATTTTAGTTGAGAAACCATTTCTTTGGTTTTTGTTTTGAATAGAAAAGGGACCACATTGATCTATACCTACAGAGTTAAATCTAAAATCGGAATCAATTCTTTCCTTTGGAAGGTCACCCATTTTTTGATTACATATTTGAGGATTTGCTTTAAAATATGTGAGACAATCATGCGTTAGTTTTCTACGCAAAATTCGGCCATTTAAAGGCCAGTATTTTTGTCTCAGTTGAAACAACAAAGTTTGAGGTCCAGAATACAAATATTTTCCATGATAGTATTGAATGATCAATTTTGTTAACTTACAGTTAGAGGGCAATAAGATTGGATGTATATTAGAATAACTTAAAAAAGAATTAGTTAACCTACCTCCAACTCTAATTATACCTTCTCGACCTAGAAAAGAGGATAAACTTTTAATCTTACTTGATGTAGAAACAGTTGCATTTTTAACAAGACATTTAAAGTCATCTTTAATCTCAGTCTTTGAGTTTCTTTGATTCAGAACATATCTACAAGCCTTAATTCGTCAAAGGTTAGAGATCCTACTACTTTACTCTCAGTGTACTTGTAGTTGTTGAAGAAGCTGAAAAGATAACTTAAAACACGAACAATTTTTAAATACTTATTACTAATTTGTAATAGTGTTTCCAATAAGCTGGACGAGTGAGAAATACATAGAGTTATTTTTGAGTCAATAGTTAGTTCTTTCTGTTGTATAAAGTCTTTTTGCATTTCACAAATATATTCTTCCTCTGGAACTACAGGATTCTCTTTTATAAAGGGTAGATTGGAAACTGACAAGAAGTTTGGTCCATTCCACCAGAATGAACAGTTAACAGAACACCAGGGAACATCAGCATTGGCTCCTCTTGATACAGCATCAGCGGAAATATTTTCCTTTCCTGGGCAGAAGATCCAGGAATTGATTTCAGTCAAAGATTTTATCTCCTTTACTCAATTTGCAACAAACTGTTTCCAGCGATTAGTGGAACCTTTGATCCAATACAATGTTATTTTAGAATCAGTCCGGTAATAAGTTTTGGATGAAACTTTACAGTCTATTATTTTTTGGCCGCATTCGTTAATCGAGACGCCAACAAAGCTCCAAGAAGTTCGAGTCGAGGCAGAGAAATTTTCTTTAGAGCAGTAACTCGACTCTTTGATGATACTAGATTAACTTGAATTTCATTTTCATTTATGACTCTGAAATAAACTGCAGCACCATATGCCTTTTCGCTGGCATCACAGAAAGTGTGTATTTCAATCACAACTGGATCTGTAATACAGGTTATAGTTAATCTAGGAATCTTTAATTTTGCCAAGTTTGGCATCTCATTGTACCATTGACGCCATTCTTCTTGGACATCAGGAGGTTATTATTCATCCCACTGGGTTTTCCGAAGCCTAAAAGGCACTTAATTCTTACTGTAAATGGAGTCAATAATCCCAATGGGTCAAAGATTTTTCCAATGGCTTGTAAAATGAAACGTTTGGTGTCCTTTCGATCTGTTAAAATTTTCATCAAACCTTGGATGTCAAAGATTAAACAGTCTTTTGTTATGTTCCAAGCCAAGTATCTTTGTGGTGAATTTGATGCCAGACTAATAAATTTCTGAGGAGATTGCCCATCAAATTCTTCTTTCTTCCATTTTTCCATCAATTCACAATCATTAGTGATCCATTTCCTCAAGTTCATATTGGCTTCAGACATTATGGCTTTGGCTTCACGAGAAATTACAAGAACATCATTTATATTGTCTCCACCAGATAAAAAGTCGACAACGTAGATACTCGTATCTAACAATCCTACAGTGACTGGATAGTTATTTTTAAATCCATTTAAATGTTTCTTGATGGTAGCTGACAACAGAAATGGCTGACATTTACTCCGAAAAGAACGCACTTGAATCTGTAAATTTGGAGATTGTGTTTTCCATTTGCTTCTTCAAACCACAAGAAACGCACTACATCTCTGTCCCCTTCTGACAAGGAAACCTGCAGAAAAGCTTTCTCTACATCAGAAGAGATGGCAATTTTATTCAATCAAAATTGAATAAGTAGATCAAAGAGATTTGGATTCAAATTAGAGACGGTCCATAGACAATCATTCAGAGAAAGTTCATCTTCATCGTGTGAGCTGGCGTCAAACACTATTCTGATTTTAGTTATAAGTCTATCTTCTTTATAGACTGCTTGATGTGATAAATAATATATGGGTTTGTCTACAATATGAGCTTCATTTTCATCAAACCATTCGATTATTCCTTGCTTCAGATAGTCTTTCAAAGTATAATTATAATGAAAGCGTAACTATGTATTTGTACAAAGTCTTCTTTGCAAACCCTGCAATCGATTTTTTGCAACGATAAAATTGTCGTTTAATTTTAAATCTTTCCAGTCATTTTTCCAAAGTAATTCAACTTGGTAACGGCCATTTTGAAAGGTAGTTGTTTCTTCAAATATCTCCATTGTTTTATCACCTTCCGAAAGCCTTCATGGGTCAGTTGGGGTCTTCATGTTTAATTCCAATATATTCAAGCTACCAAAATTGTTTCAAAGTATCATCTATTGTTTCAAAGTCCTTAACATGACAACACAATATCTTATTAGAAGATTGGGTATTGTTTAGTGTACCAGTGGCTATCCAACCAAACACAGAATCACACATTAGAAGCTTATCATTAAATGTATTGTGCTTTAGAATTTTAAAAATAATTCAGCAAAAATCAGTCCATGTATTTTTCCTGGTTTGTTAAAGGTTGGGTCAGCAACTTCTATAATGTTAGGCAAAGTGATTGAAGAAATATCCAAACGAGAAACTGGTGTTAAATCTGTAATTTTCGTAACAATTAAAAAGTCTGCATTTTCTACAAAACTTTCTTCGAAATTTGAAATAACTGTATTTATCTTTGATTTTATATTGTAAGATAACCCATTTAATCCCGAAACAGGAGCATTAGTCATTTTTCTTTTAATTCCGAGCACATCAGCGCATTCATTTGTTAAACAATTAATATTCCAATATTATTATTTTAATTTTCTCTTTTCATATTTATCTTTAAATAAAATATATACCGTACTCAGCAAAACAGAATTGTTTTTCTCAGATGTATTACTCAAAGCGTGAAAGGAAAAAACAGTCTCATTTTTATTTATTATATTATTCTTAGGCGCTGATGAATTTGCTTCCTCTTGAGCAAAAGAAGTACCACCTGCCTTTACTTAGAATGTCAAACCATCAGTGCCACCATCTTTGGCCATACTTTTTTTGCAATGAAGCATTGAATGATGGCATTTAGAACACACTAAACAAGACATTTTAGAATAGCAAGAACTAGATTTATGCTTTTTATTAAAACAGTTAGTGCAAAGATTTTTCTCTTTTACTATTTCGCATCTTTTGTTAACATCTATTTTTTTTAAAATTAGGGCATATATTCATAGAATGATCATGATTACACAATGCACAACAATATTTCGATTTGGGTTTATCGTTAGCGTTAATCATCAAAGATTTTGTCTTATTAGATAGGAGTGAGAACTTGTTTATATTTTTCAGAAGAGGATTGCGATTTACGCTCTCAAGAATTGAACTTCTTTTTTCTAAGAATGAAATTAATGTTTCATATTCCGGAACTTGAGTTGATTTTAACGTATACTCCAATTGCTTTCTTGCTTCTTTATCAAATTTTGAAGCACGATATTTACTAGTAAAACATCTGATAAAGAACTTTGTTCGTAATTCAAAACTTTTAAGGCATTTACATTTTTTTTTCAAACAGTCAACCAAGTTTCTTAATTCTTTAGATGATTCAAATTGTATTTTGTCATAATTAATAATGGCAAGAATATGAGTGTCGACTAAAAGTCAGCGATTCTCAAAACGCTCAGTCAGAGCTACGAATAAAGATTCCAATGAATCATATGACGTTTCTATTTGCTTTGCATCACCTTTTAACGACACACGTAAATAAAATAATTTTTGCGATTCATCTAAGTATTCATTATTTGAAATAAGATGTTAGAATTGATTTTAAAAATTAGACCACTCTTCATATTTTCCAGTAAAAATAGGGAGTTGTCTTTCAGGAAGTTTAACTTTCACTTTCGATTCAGAATATTCTGATGAAGAAGTATTCAAACAATTTTTTTAGATTTATTGATTCATTTAAGTTCTTAAATGAATCAATAAATAGTTTAAACTTTACCTCCAAATTTTCCAGTCTTGTTTCACTATCTTCCAAGTCATTTTTGACATTTGGAGTTTCACTGATTGCAGTATTGCTCACGAATATGATCAATGCGATTTTGGAGTGTTCCAACTTTTTTTAGATTTAACTTCCAATTTACTCACTGTTGTACCAGATAAATCCGTTTCAGAAAATTCTTTCACAAAATTTTCCAGTTTCATTATCGAGGTTTTGATAGCTCCTTTTAATCAATTTAGTTTATCCATAATTCGTTGGTAAGATTGCGGACTCGACGGACCACTATGTTGGTTTTTATGGTTAAGAGATGTGTATATTATATAATAATTAATCACTCACTCATACGACGGACCAGTGTATTTTTAAATTATTTATGAGACACAGACAAACATAACAAAGGATATGGGGATTAATTCCCGCTCGAGAAACATAACCGTTCTCCTCAATTTCCAAACTACATCTACTTTTTTCCAAACAATATCACGTGACGTGAGCGCATGTGCGAACACTATTATTAAAAATAAATTTAGAAAATATCTCATCTGTTTCAAAGGGTTGATATGTTAGAGTGAGACCAAATAAGGGCCATGTTTAATGTAGAGAAGAACGAAAATATCACTGTCATTATTGCGGCTACAACGGGATATGTGACAATTTACTACCATTTAGAATTAAGCCAAAAAGAAGCCATAGTTGGTAAGAAGGTAAATGAGAAATGATTTAGAAACAAATCTCTTACAGATACTTCTATAATCAATCTATATACATTACCCAACATTGTAAAGGCAACACCAAGAAGTAATTACCAGAAAGTGACGACACTCGGCAAACAAAAAGAGGGGCAAAGATGAACAATAAATGATTTGAATTTAGAAATGGTATACATATTACAACAAGAACATTTTGGGTCAGTAGTTTGTAGGACCACCGTGAACGGAAATACATGAAGCGACACGTCTATGCGCAGAGTCAAGAAGAGTTCTAATGGCGTGCTTAGGAATGACTCTCCATTCTCTATCAACCATTTTCCAAGTGCCTCTTCTTAAGGATTAATGGCAGGGTCTGGAAATGGTTTCCAATCATATTCCAAGCATGTTCAATTGATGAGAGATCTGGCGAACACAGTGGTCCGGGAAACAGCTGTACACCTTGTAGAGCATGTTGATTGATGCGATTAATAAGCGGTCGGGCTTTATTCTGCTGATAACAAGCATAGGTCACCTCCTGAATTTAGGGGAATGTCATTGGCATCCAAGTAACGCTGAACTGTCATAGTATTATGAATAAGAACTAGAGGTGACCTAGAATTGTGTGCAATGGAACCCCAAACCCTGATACCCCGTTGTCACGAGATGGGGAGTTTTACAATTTCTGCTGGATTAGACCTGTCTTTACGCTGAAGGCACACTCGTAAGCAACCACTCTCACTGAAGAAAGAGAAGTTTGACTCATATGAGAAGACGATTCTGTGCCACTCCGTTGTCCACATTGCTCTAATATGGCACCGTTTCAGACGTTGTCGTCTGTCCTTGTAGGTCATGTTAGCTAACGAGAATAATATGTGTTTTTTGGTTATCCTACTGATAAAAAGCATCGGTACCCTAAAGTAGGTGAGTGGCATCGTCTACAGCACATCATCTATGTAATGTTGAGATGTCATAATATCATGAATACGATCTAGAAGTGGTCTGGAATCGCACGCAATGGCGCTTCAAACCATGATTGGACATTGTTGTGGGATGGGGCATGTCACAATTGCTACCGGATTGTACCTGTCTACACGTCCACGTTATACTCGTAAGCGGAAATTATCACTGAAGAAACCGAGCCGTTACTCTTCTGAGAAGACGATACTGCGCCACTTCGTCGTTCACATCGTTTTAGTCCTGCGCCATTCCAGATGTTGGCGTCTATGCTGGGAGGGGAATGGTAATCTTTTAATGGATGTCATGAGCGCAGTCACTAGAAACTAATCGATGGCAAATGGCTCTGCTTTATATGGGGAGCATTGAATATGTCTTACAAGTGCATCAGAATTTCAGTAGACATGTTTTGTGGGGCCTAAACTACCTCCCATCTGGCGCGTCGATTCACACATGTTGACATTACTCTGGTTGCACTGACACCCCGGAAAAGTTCCACATTTCCTTGTCCCAACCATCTTCCTCACAACCGATGTATCATGGACGTGTACAGATACCTGTTATTTGCGATTTGCGTAGGGAAAAATTGCCCTTCTCAGCCTATTCATCATGCCCCTTGTAAAATATTCTGACTGCTGGAACCTACTCCATCGACGATGGCCTGTCATTCTCTGCAATTACAGGCGTCTTTTGCGGCAAGAACAAACTTTCAACGATTTTTTTTCAATCAACAATAATGGCGTGAAAATTGCCCATTTTGCTGATTCCCCACTTTATATCTTATTTTATGTGAGCTGGAGAGTTGTGTAATTCACATCATTTGCATAACTTGGTAAGGTCTGTCTTCCCTGAGATTTGCATAGTTTTTTGGCCACTCCTTGGTTATGCATCTTCAATGTCAAGCAATGTAGCAATGTAGAGACTTCAATTACTGCATAGTTCCAGTTGTATAGTCATTATTTCAAAAATCTTGATTTATACAATTACTTCAGATGAAGATATCTGGGAGTGCAGTTAATGAAGTAGCTATGTGGGTTACAGTTTCCTAAGCTTGTTATCTAATGTTTTGTTTACCAGTGAATCAGCACACCCTTTAGTCCAAGAAAATCGGATTAACACTTAGGATTATTAGTTCTTTTAATTATTATGCGGATTAAGAGAGACAGAAAAACATGCATGTCCAAATAGTGGTGCATGTCCTGTGATTTTGAAATTCATTATAAATAAATAATAAAAGGCCAAGGATTCCAACTTTATAAGCAAAGTTACATTCACGTAATCATTTTATGTTTAAGTCTGTAAAACCATATTTGATCATGACTACAAAACTACATTTCGTGTCATCCTTTTATCCATTATCATTAGTTTATGCTTGCTATAATCATATATGTTTGTATATGGCCGGCAGATAATAGTTATAGTATATTACAAGCTAGAACATTGTTTTGATTAAAAATAGTTGACTGGATTCTTTGTTTATAGGTTTATCAAAATCAGAAGTATTTTATGAAATGCAGTCAATCAAAACATTCTTAAGCTGGAAAACTTAGCTTAAAAGCTTATATTTAGAATATCTGTCGTAAGGGAGGAAGATCTATTATAATTTGTAGAGCAGTGTTGCAAAATGTGTTTTATAGTTTCTTGTGCTGCGAAGGCGGAAACTTTTATGAATGCTAAAAAGAAGAATAATTTTCTGAACAATCATGGGAAATGTCCAGTAAGAACAGTCATAAGCAACAACTTTTAATATTTATAAGATAAGCAATTTTAGTAATTTTTTCCTTAAGTCACAGTCTTGGCTGATTATTGACTATATAGACTCTGTACCTGAGCTATGAGCTTGTTTTTGATGTGACAAATATGTGACAGGTATGAAGTTTTAGCATATATGACAATTTGTTCATAAGTTAGATGCTTAGTAAATTTGAGAGTTTCACATTTAAAGTGATTTTCTAGTTGTATTTAATGCATTTCTTCTTTGTAGCAATAGTTATTGCAGTCGACTTAATTTAAATATTGCGAGTTGCAGCTTCTTGCAGATTATATAGAATTCTTGTGGTGACTACGCTTACCACACACAAACATACTCAAATCTACAAAACCCACTTCCAAGTTCAGTGCAAGCTCCTTTCAAAATAATATTGTAATGGCTGTTCCAAAGGATTGAGCCACCGTGCTCTATGGGTATCTGTTATTATGACTGATGTTGACAATTAGTGAATCAACAATTGATTGCAGTTTTCTATCTCTAAAAACCCAAAGATGTCAAGGGCTATATTTAATCAAAACTTGGCTTGTGCGGGACTAAACTCCTATGATCTTAAGGAATTAAGGACATGTTGAATGTTTATCTTTAAGGAAGCTGAAAATTTGTCCCTGATCTAGTTTTTTTCGAACTAGATCAATTATTTTACTAATGTCTTAATAAGTAAAATTTGAATGGAAGCCAAACTGCGTTTCATGAAACTAATTGCTCTTGTACAGTGGGTATTCAAAAAACTCTATTAACAGCTCTTAAAGAACGTTGCTAAATATTGGTAAAAGGTTCATTGAGCAATGCGACGAGGCAAGTTTTGGATCCATATGCTTTTTCTTTTTTGGAGAAAATTGTTTATTTAATCTTCAAGAGGAATGAGGGCAACTGATATTTGAGGATAATTATTTTAAAGGCTTAGAAAAGTTGAGCTTTTCTCAAGGCACACAAATTTAGCTCTGATTTTGTCAAAACCGACTGACCCTATAGGCTTATAATTATAAAGACTTTTGACTGTATGGCTTATACAGCTATATGAGTTTATGAGAAAATGAGGCATTGCGACGTATGAGGAATAAAATTGTTGATCTGAATTCTGCATGAATTTACGTCTCTAGACTGAATTATTCAGGTAGTTTGGATAACAGAAGCTCTTTTAAAATAGAAACCTATTTTTCTATGCTACTTAAGTCTGAAGAGCTTCATTCTTGAGAAGAGTGAAGACTTTCTTTGTACATTCTTTTGTATGATGCAAATATTGCTTTGTATGTTGCATAACTTCATCCAGCTGACTGATTTCGCTTTTACCATAGGTTTCTTTATTTTTAATTGTCATTTGTAATCGTAAAGCAACCACATTTTTTCAATTTTACAGTTTCAATACTTGACGTCTCAGTGTTTGGGTTTGCTCGTTTCTCTTTTTCTCAATTATGAATATATATTTATTGAGGCTGCATATTTTAAAAGTTAAATCTTTGTAAATATCTGGAGCAGGATGCGAATATTTTTGCAACAAACATCGAACAATTGTTTCAACAACATTTTCTTAAGACATGATGTGCTACTACCATCGATATCACAGCTATAATTGAGGTAAAATATAGCAAGATATTGGGCATTATTGATTATTTTATAAAAACTAGCTATTATTTTGTATTAAAATATGCCTCTAAAATGGATATGTATTTCTAGGAATTTTAATCAAATTTGACGACCGATCTTTTGACTAATTAGTTCTCTTGATAATTTTAATACAGCTTACTATAACCAATGTACAGCAAAATTAATTCTTATTAGAAATAAATAATCGAAACTAAAATGTTTTTAATTAAAGTAAAAATTTTTATTCCTCTATCTTATTAATTAATCCTCAATTTAACATATTAGTGTAACTGTTTTAAGTTAAAATAATATAATTTTGTAGAAAGAAGTTAATTTGTAATATTTTATATCCGAATATATTTCATTTATGTGATGAAATATTTTCAAAACTTATAACATTGAAATAACATTTAATGTAAATATTCTATTTGAAATTTAAGCCAATAAAATATTGCATCTATTATAACATACTCAAAGTCATCAGAAATAAAACATGAATAATATGCATGACATTGTGTGTGATTATCTTATATTGTTCTTTATAATGATAAATATAATAATTTCTATGATGCTTATTTTAATGTCAGGAAAATCTTCCAAAATTAAATTATTTTTCTAGATATATAGAGATTGATTTTGGAGCAAGTATTCGATATATCTCTTGTATATTTCTTATCACACATCTCATTTAAATAGAAACTTTAAGCACTTTAGTTTCAAAACTTTGAATAAAAAACTTACTCTTTTGCGATTTTCTGCACCCCCTCTATTTCAACCCTTCGTATCACGTGTTTACTTCAGTTTGATATTGTGACAGATTTGGCAAAGAAATAATATATTTTTACACTTTTTTCCTTCTCTTGTTTGTCGTCGTGAGCACATATTTTCTCACGCCAAAGCAAAATGACTGTCAAAAATGCATTTTTTCTCATCAAAAATAAACCGAAATTTATGTTTCAAATTTCCTGTGAGATAGGTGATATAGATTACAATGCTTGAATGTTTTATGATTTTCAGGAAATACATTTTTGAAAGTTAAAAATATGCTTCAGAAGAAAATTATAATTTTTGCTTTGAAATAAAATTTAAAATTTATATTAAGGAACAAAATTTTTAATTATTTTTTAAAAGTATATAATTAAAAATGTATTAACTTTTTAAGGTTCTTATGTGCTTCACTTAGTACTACTTATGATTCAAATATTGATTAAGAAAATATGTGTTTTTATATTTATTTTTGTGCACTCATTTATTAAATTCATGGCTACATTGAATGAGTTCATGAATATTTTAATTGAGTTCTATTCATTTTTATAAAATATGTTCAAATAAGAATATCAGTTAGTTTGCCCATTTTAGAAAATTACTAACTTATCGATGCACAATTATTTTAGGAAATCTTTTTTCGCTTATACTTATGTGCTCAGTATAAATTTAATCAAGAATAAATATAATCCGTATTATAGCAATAGGATTAAATTTTTGAATAATCAGGATTCTCTTTAAGTTATATTTGATATGACTATATTACACTATTGGCCATTAAAATTGCTACACCAGGAAGAAATACAGATAACAAAATGATATTTATTGGATAAATATATTATACTAGAAATAACAAGTGATTAAATTTTCAAAAAATTTGGCAGGATAGATCCTGAGAAATCAGTACTCAGAACAACCACGTCTGGCAGTAAT
The DNA here is from genome assembly GCA_030067965.1 of Latrodectus elegans. Lineage (NCBI taxonomy): Eukaryota > Metazoa > Arthropoda > Arachnida > Araneae > Theridiidae > Latrodectus > Latrodectus elegans. Next base: position 32,560,851 of record CM057814.1, on the reverse strand, counting down.
AACAGCAGTTATACGCCTGGGCATTGAGTCAAACAGAGATTGGATTACATGTACAGGTACAGATGCCCATGCAGCTTCAACACGATGCCACAGTTCATCAGCCGTAGTGACTGGCGTTTGGTGACGAGCCAGTCGCTCGGCAACCATTGACCAGACGTTTTCGATTGGTGAAAGACCTGGAGAACGTGCTGGCCAGGGCAACAGCCGAACATGTCCCGTATCAAGGAAGGTCCATACAATACCGGCAACATGTGGTCGGGCATTATCCTGCTGAAACGTAGGGTTTCACAGGGCTCGAATAAAGGGTAGAGCCACGGGTCGTAACAAACCAGAAATGTAACGTGCACTGTTCAAAGCACCGTCAATGCAAATAAGAGGTGACCGAGACGTGTATCCAATGGCACCCCATACCATCACGCCAGGTGATGGGCCAGTATGACGATGACGAATGCACTCTGCCAGTGTGCGTTCACCACGATGCCGCCAAACACGGATGCAACCATCATGATGCTGTACACAGAACCTGGATTCATCTGAAAAGATGACGTCTCGCCATTCGTTTGCCCAGGTTCGTCTTTAATCACACCACTGAAGGCGCTCTTGTCTATGACGCAGCGTCAAGGGAAGCCGCAGCCATGGTCTCCGAGCTGAGAGTCCATGCTGCTGCAAACGTCGTCGAACTGTTCGTGCAGACACTTGTCTTCCAAACGACTCCGTTTTTGACTCACGGCTCGTGACATGGTTGCACGATCCATTGCAGCCATGCGGACAATATGCCTGTCTTCTCGGCTGCTAGTGATAGGTGGCCGTTGAGATCCCGCATGGCGTTCCGTATTACCGTCCTGAACCCATCGATTCCATATTCTGCTAACAGTCATTGAATTTTCAGCAACGCGAGCAGCAATACTGCGATAAGATAAACCGCAATCCCGGTACGCTACAATTCTACCTTTATCAAAGTCAGAAACGTGCTGGTACGCATTTCTCCTTCTTACACGAGGCATCACAACAACATTTCAACAGGCAACAACGTTCAAATGCAATTTGTGTATGAGGAAGCGGCTGAACAATTTCGTCATTTAAACAAAATGTAGGTGTCGCTACTGGCGCCTGCTTTGTCTGAATGTGCTGAAAAGCTAGTCATTTGCGTATCAGAGCACTTTCTTCCTTTCGTATAAATTTCACGTCTGTAGCATGTCGCTTCTTGGTGTAGCAATTGTAAAGGCCAGTAGTGTAGTATCTGTTACACTTGGAATTTTTCGTGTGTTGATGCATTTTAATATTTAATTGTAGTAAATATTAACATTAATTTTTAATTAATGAAATGAAACTACATTATGCAAAAACATACTTTATAGAAATAAATATTTTTGCTTCTAAATGCTGACTGGAAATAAACAAATATAAAGCTAAATTCTAATAAACTCTTTTAAACTCGGAGGTGCTATGATGTGTTATACGTAATTAAAATTTCAGTGTTAAAATTTAATGTTTGAATCATGAGGAGTACATAATTATGATATTCTAGTTAGATAAAGTGAATAAAAAGCATTTGGTAACTTTGAAGGGTTAAATTATGCATTTCTTTATATAGTTATTTATATTTTTAGAAACAAAATATCTTTTGATTGAAAAACAAGTCAACTTACTTAGCAAATTTCTCTTAAATTTCTAATTCATAAATACCGTTATTAAAATTAAAGATTAGAAAAATATACTTAATTATTCTTTGAAATAAATTTTTTTCAATTATTTTTAAAAATAGTTTTTGAAATAAGTTAGGAAATATATATTAATGTAAACCAATATATTTTTTCATTCAATAAAAAAAGATTTTTATCGTTAATGAACATAGGTTTGCTGTATAAAAATAATTTATTTTTGATAAAAATATTTCTTAATGTATATTTGTCGTATACAAATTATTAAAACTGTTCCTCTAATTTTTTGTGAATTATTTGAGTAAAAGATTTATGCGAAGATTTTTATTTGTAAATAAAAAATAATATTTAATTAAAGTATTTTAAAAAACAGTCACTCATATTAAATCAATAAAGATTTCTATTTATTATGATTAAATATGAAATCAAAGAACCAAAGCAATATTTAAAATCCAGTATTTTCATTTTGAATTTTTAGGTGTTATAAGAAATTTACAATCAAAATTTACTCAAAAAATCAAACATGGAAAATGTTATTGCTGGGAAAAGAACAATTCATTATTCACGTTATCTTTTCTAAATTATTTATGTATGCTCATAATTAACAATTACACCAATAATTCAGGAAACATCTTCTATAAATATATCCCAATCATTTATAGTCATTTGAAGAATAATTTTATGATAAAATGACTAGTTTTAATTACTGCAAGAAAATACTCATTCCCATTTAATCCAGGGATCTTGTATCTTATATGGTTTATTTAAAAACCGTAAACAAGAAAAGTAAAAACATTATACTTCTTTTATTATACATTCATGACAATCGTTTTCAATAAATGTTGAAAAATATAATTTCAAAATAATTGACAGTCAGCTATAATTCAAATAATTGAAGCTAATACGAGGGTTACTCTGAAATTTTTGAGATAAAAGTAGACGAGAATTTACAAAATAAAATTAACACTTTAATTTTAAAATACAAAGTATTTTAAATAAGAAGACGATTTTTACTAACTTACTTCAATTTGTTTAGCGTAGAATAAATTTTAAACAGAAGAAAAAATGGAGTTAACGCGAGAACATTTTCGCGCTATGATTTTCTACGATTTTAAGCAGGATTAAATCAAGAAGAATGCGTTCAATGGTTGCATTTAGCATTTAGTGATGAATCTCCAGCTCGTGCTACTGTATTCAGATGGTTTAGAGAATTTAGAAGAAGTCGCAATTTTCTTCAGGATGAAGAACACACAGGAAGGCCCCAATCAGCAGTAATCCCAGATAATGTGTCTGCCTTACGAAAAATGTTAATGGATGATAATTGCTGTACCTATCAAATGATACAGAAGAAGCTTAACATTGGTTCCGCAGCCATACACAAAATCATTCTTGAAGAATTACATATGAAAAAAGTAGTTTGCCGTTGGGTTCCCCATAATCTAACTGAGCACCAAAAAGAGGAGCGTGTCAGAATCAGTAAAGAAATACTTAAATTGCTAAATGATGGTGTCCACCGCATCATTTCAAAAATTGTAACAGGTGATGAAAGGTACATACCGTTTTTTGACGTTCCAGCACGTGAAGAAAGCAAAGTATGAGTCTTTGAAGATGATCCCACGCCGACAATGGGGAAAAAACAACTCACACTGAAAAGAGTGATGCATGCCGTTTTCTTCAGAAGTAGGGGATTGGTCAAAGCCATCAAGTTGGAAGGACAGAAGACAGTAACAGCAAACTGGTATACCTCTAAATGTCTTACAGAAATTCTACAAGAACTGAGCGTTAGGGAACTAATACTTCACAATGACAATGCATCTTCACATGCAGCTGGATTAACAGTTGAGTTTCTTAAACAAAAACAAATTAAAGTGATTGAACATCCGCCGAATTCACCTGATCTAGCTATGTGCGACTTTTGGTTATTCTTTAATCTAAAAAAGAACTTACATGGACGTCGTTTTCATTCAGAAGAAGAGATTGATGTGGCGATAAATGCATTTTTCATCTATTCCAATAAATGAGTGGCTTGAGTCATTTAATCTGTGGAAAATTCATCTACAAAAGTGCATTGATGCTGGAGGATACAACTTTGAATAAACTAGTACTGAAGTATAACTTTAAAAACCTAGTTGTATCTCAAAAATTTCAGAGTGACCCTCGTAATATTCAAAACTAATCTCACATATGAATTTAATTACAGCTTTAAGAGAAAATAAGGTTAAATAAAGGAACGTTTCTTTATATCTTATAAACAATGCAAATTAAAAAAATGTACTCGGTTATCAATTTAATGCCAAACGATAGAGTATATTTTGGAAATTGATGATTTAATCTTCAATCTCCAAAATTCCGTTTTATAAAAAAATTAAAAATCAATTATAAATTAAATATGATACATAATATTTTAGATTTCTTCGCATAGATTTTAAAGTTCATCAGAAATAGGAAAGAGCTATTTTCACTGAAGTGAAATTCAACTTAATCACAATAATAGTAATTTTATACCATGTTTTTTTGGTACTAAGTTCAACTTATTTACTGCGAAGTATATACAACTAAAGGCTTTATATTTTTTTTAAGATCTTGGAACATTTTACGAAAATGCCATCAGATTTCCATTCCATTGTCATCCCGAGAAACAAGCAGGGACTTTTTACTAGATGTTAAAGCTTCAAAATAGTGGATATGACCATAAATACAAAAATACAAAACATTTTCATTTATTTGAATTTTTACAAATAAATGTTTTTCTGACGTTATAGAAAAATATATGAAATACAATATGACATGCAAACATCGTAACATATTCAAAACCTCAAAACAAAAGTGTTCGGAAGTTCGAAGGAGAATTAATTTTAAAGACGAATTTTCGAAAGAGAATGAAATAATTTCACTTATTAAATTTATATTGATATAATGACTTCTTATTATTAGTTTAATATTACATATGTGATCTTATATATTTTTATTTTATAACAGAGTAAGATACAGAAATTCTTTGTTAATTTTATTTATTAAATGACAGGTTAAATCTGTCAAATAAAATAATTTACTCATATAATAGTTTGTATACATTTGTCTTCCTTTAAAATTAGATTAATTTTTTCGCTTTATATTTATTTTTAATTAAATAACACAAAAAATAAATTAAGAACTCAGACAAACATTATTCGTGAATATTTTTAATTAATAATAACTAAAATTAAAAAATATAAATTACTAAAACATTAAATAGAAAAATAGACCTCTTATGAACTTTGCATTAGATAATCGGTCGACTTAGCTGAAATAAATAAATGGTTTATATATATATATATATATATATATATATATATATATATATATATATATATATATATATATATATATATATATATATATATATATATATATATATATATATATATATATATATATATATATAATATATATATATAATATACATATATATATATATATATATACATATATATATATATAAATATATATATACATATATATATATATATATACATATATATATAAATATATATATATATATATGTGTGTGTATACATAAATATATATAGATAGATGCAATAATCCATGTTTCTTATTGTTTCACAAATTTTACTTGATATAGTTTAATTTTAAATATGAACAACATATTCTTAATTAATCAAATAATTTCACAAACTATGATCTTATAACGAAACTTTATAACTATGAACAGAACATACGTGTCTTCCTTCTCTCTATGCTTATAAAATTCAGCTATATCTTGAACAACACTAAGAATTCAGTTAATCATTTAAGTAACCTCAAAAATGCAATATTATGCCAATATGCTGAATTTAATACTTGAAATGATATTTTAGGAGCAAATTTAGTATATCTATTTGGTAAGCATTTTATTACTTAATCCTAAATTTTTACAGTGAAATATTTCTTAAAATCAAAAACATTTTTTAGTATAAATATAACTTATTTTGTACAAAAATTAGTAACTTTTGTGATTTTTTTACAAATAATTTTGTATGATAGCTCATTTTTTAAATTATAATCAAGACTATTTTAATGCGTGATATTATCCTTGATGCAATAAGTATTCATTTTGTTTTATTCCCAAAATATTAAAAAATCTCTATAGTAATATCAAAAATTAAGTTTTACTAAGTTTAATTGATTGTAAAAATAGAATTGCAAAGTTTCGGTTACGAAATAAGCTGGCGCATAAATTAAATTCTATGTTCAATAAATCTAATGAAGTTAATTCATTTCATGAAACATTGCAATTTGTGGATTGTATTCTTTAAAAAATAAGTGTGTGTAAACATTTTGTAAGTTAAATTGTCATAATTTTATGAAAGTAATTGTATATTCAAAATGATAATTTTATTTTTAATTTTGAACATTATAAATCCTTCTCTCTCTTTCATCACAGGAAAAATAAATAAACCTTATTTCCGGTTATTGTGATTAAACCTTGTTTTTCTCAATTTGTTGAAAACCTTTAACATTAAAATAACCATTTTTAAATGCACAATTTAATTAAATAATGACAATCTTTAACTTATATTAATCTTATTAAAGGAAATAATTGATAAACTAAATTTTACATATTTAGAAAATACATATGCCGGTTAGAAAATATGTTTGACATAAATGTAATTAGTTTCAGACCTCCTCAACAGAAATCATTTGTTCTGTTGATGGTTACTGAAGTAATTACGAAAAGCAGTTTACTTAATTAAACCTTCAATAGTAAAAGCAACGTGTTATACCATATATTAATGTCTTTTAAAATATTAGAAATAAGTTTGTTGAAAACCTTTAAGAAATTCTCTATTTCCCATTTATGGATATTTGTATCAATATAATTCAAGTCATATATTTAACTAAATAAAAGTCATTAGTTGCTTCAAGAGGAATGTTGTAAAGTTATGAGTAAACAGAAATAATTAATTACATATGTTAGAAATGTGTGTATACATTTATTCATATATGTATATATACATACATACATACACACACACACACACATATATATATATATATATTATATATATATATATATATATATATATATATATATATATATATATATATATATATATATATATATATATATATATATATATACATACATATATATATATATATATATATATATATATATATATATATATATATATATATATATACATACATACATACATATATATATATATATATATATATATATATATATATATATATATATATATATATATATTATTTGCTATAGTTATCACATTTAATCATAAATAAGACGATGCTTTTGTATGTACATAATATATCTAAGTAATATAATTCACAAGAAAAATATAATTGTTGTTATTTTAGACAAGAGAAGTAAAGATAATAAATTAAATAATTTTAAATATATGTGCAGTTTTTGAAGAAATGCTTGTGAGTTTCGTTATGATATATTAGAACTGACAGAATTCTACAGTAAATTAAAAAGCACCCTTATGAATGCTTTTTGATAAAAACTTTCAAAAATGTTTTGTAAGTAGTAATTTTCAAATTTATTCATTGACCAGAATATTAACCCAGTTAGCAGTACTAAATTACATAATTGAAATCGATTTTAAAAAGTAAAAAAATTCTAACATCTTTCTCAACATGAATATAAATCTCTTTCATAATAATAAATTTAATAGTTATTTAAATTATATATATGTATAATATTTTAACAATATGCTTGTGTGCAAAGACGTTTAATTGTGTTACCCATAAAACATAATAATTAATTAGAAATTTATATATAGAATCAATTATGACAAGATACTTAATTACAATCATTTATCAATAAAAGAAGTTTATTTGTGCTACGTTATTGAAAATATTTTCATTTATATGCTTGCTTAGATATTAAACTAAGATATATTATACAATTGCACAAAAATATATTGCTTAATTATGCTAAAAATATATTTTGTAAGTCATTTCATTTAATTAAAATGATAAATGTAACTCAGCAAATTATCTATAGATTTCTTATATGCTTCATAAGATTCTAAATAATGGACAGCAAAATTTTGTTTATTAATGAAATTTTAAGGAAATTTCAGAATCTATTTTATTGTCAATCCTAAGCCAGTTAAATATGTATTTAATTGCTTTTGGTAATGTGTTATATTACATTTTAAGATTAAAAAAAAGTATTTTCATTAATGTAGCTTTAGATGTTGAATTCTTATGATTTTTATGTATTTACTAATATTTTTTATTATATGATACTAGACTATTTGAGGGATTTATATTTTTAGGATTAAAAATAAGGCGTGATACAACGAATGGAACAGTGAGGAAATGCAACTTTTCCTAAGTGAAATATTCCAAAGATTATCCTTTCTTTCTTATACCACAAAAAATATATTTAACATAAATTTATATTGGAAACTAATCATAATCACACAATTGTCTCATTACTGGAAACCAAACTTAGAACACAAAATTTTAGAAGAATTCATATCTTGCTAATATTCATATTATAATTCTAATAAATCAAATTATTAAATAACTTCTTTTAAAAGCAGGGATTTTATTATCAAGAATAAAACGCTAACCATTTTTACAAAATTGTTGAAATTCTGAGTTCAAAAAATAAAATTACTAATCGGAAACAGAATGAAAGATGTCTAGTGACAATCAAGATCATAAAATGAAACATTTACGAGATGGGATATAGAAATAATATTTGATGCATTCAATTATATAAAGTTATTTTAAACGAGATAAGTACATGCAAATATATTTCAGGGAAAAAATTGAATGCAAGTAAATGGCAAAGCAATACTGCTTGTAAATAATATATGAAATTTAATGTGGGGAGTAAAGTACTTGAACATTTACTACTGCAGAATATTTTTGATAACATTTTAAAGATAGCAAATAATATAGTATCAAGCTATTGTGATTTTAATTCGGAAAAATATATTAGTGAAAAAACTCAGTACAAAATTCTTGAAAGCAAACAGTGGTTCTGGAGTGGCAGAAATGAATAGTCCGAGTGGGACTCAAATGTATGATTAAAAATCATATTACTTTCTTTACTGTATTGTTTAAACTTTCCGCATTTCCAGTGTTATACTAGCTGTATAATACTTCGAATTATTATGCATAAATAGATAAAATCGCAAACAGAAGCTGTGCAATTTAAAATATAACACCTAATTATCACACACTTTTATTAACACAAGATTGTCTAATTTTCATTCGCAATAATATACAAGTCAGTCATCCATCTGTGAAAATTTCACCCCATCTTTTTCTGAAATGTATATTTCTCGTTGATTGAATTTAGGTTTATTCAATCAGCGAGAGGACACGGGGAAACGTTTCGCATTAAAAAAAATACGTATGATATTATGTTAGAATTTAATAGAAAATTTTCAATAAATAATGACTATCTCTAAAAAATTAAGTGGTACAAAACTAATCTTCTTTAGTTTTAGCCTTGTCGCGAAAATATCATCATAATGCACAAAATTGACTGACTTCCATATATATCATGCATTTAAATATTATTTGGTATTTAGCTTGAGAATATATTTATAATAATTAAATTGATATTTTGTTTAAAAAAATTGTTTTTGGTGTTTAAAAGCATTTTGATTCTGCTTTGATGAAGTGTGCAAAGAATTTGTCTATACTCTTAATTTATTGAGATACTTAAAGTGTGACCTTATCTTTTATTCTCTGTTCCTTGGCACCAAATCATTCAAAAGTAAGCGTAATTTTTCCAGTGTTTGCTCGTACTTAATTCTCGCGATAATACTCCAAACCGCTACGTCATATTGAGGCGACAATTACAAGATAGCTTCTCTCAAAATAAAAGCTTAACAAAAGAATTTCAAAACAGAGATAGTAAAAAATTAAATTTCTTCAGATTTTTGACGTTTTTATGTTTGGCTTCGAATATCATAAACGTTAATCTATTCAGGAAGTTTTCTTCCTTTTCCCTATCATCCCTTAAATTATAAATGTTTTAAGTGGTTTTATTTAGAGAAATGTAAGTATTTATATCATTTAAATAAAATCATTATCTTTCCTAGTTCCCAAATTTTTAACAGTTAAAATTTCTTCATTTCTCTAAAAACTAATTGATTTTAAAAGAATCTAATTAAAGGTTCTAAAAATGAAATGTTATTAAAATATTTTATCTTCAATTAGCTTATATTTTTATACTTAATTATCAGAATTCTCAAAATTTCATTTTAGCTTCTCTGTGTAGCAGCTTTAAAGGCAAAAACACTTATAAATATGCATTGAATTTTCTCAAATTACATTAATACCACTACAGAGTGAAACAAAAACAGGTATTCTTTCAACTGGAATATTTCTTTACAAATTTCAAGATTAAAACTATGAAAACCACGGAATTGTAATATTGATAAATAAGACTTCTTTTGTCTCACCACATATATCTTTCTGTGAAGTGAGAGAAAAGAAGCCATATTTATCATAATGACATTCTTTAAGTAAATTGTTAAAATGAGAATTCTCATTAATCATGACCATTACATGTATTCTAAGAAAAACTTTATTTGAATAATTTTATATATATCTCTATTTTTATATGGTTAATTTTTTATATGATTAGTACATAAAACTATAAGACTGATTTACATAATTATAGTTCCTAATAATACATCGATATTTCCATAAGCAATAGTATATGCACTTAAGTAATTAATGGATTTTGAATATGATATTTTGGTATTTAACTAAAAATGTTAAGTTTTTCTAATAGCATGTCATTCGTTTTTAAATTAGGAAAAATAAACATTCTAAAAATTCCATGTATGCATTATGTCTTATGTACATTATGAATATATATTACTATGAATATATTACTAATATGAACATTTCATAGAAAACGAATTTAGCATACATACATTGTTATGTGTAGCTGAGACTGAAACTATACCTTAAGGTTTTCGGATTCAGAATACTGATCTCTCGCGAAGTGTCTAGTAATTTATAACACAGATAAGGTGATGATATCAGACCAGTGGTAATAACCTCCCTTTCACATCCACGGCATTCAATTGGAAGTATTTCGAACATGAAATATAAATAAGTAGATGTCCAAAAAACCAATGGAGCTCCAGCAAACCACAAAGAAGGAATCGTAATCCAGCAGGGCAGGAATTGGGAGTGTGACCACAACTTTCCAATCGCTGCAGTTTGCTCATTTTACGGGAAGTGATATGAAGTTACGGATCTACTGGATCCTAGATGTCTTTAACGATAGAATGAAAGTAACAAAATAAAAATCTCTAACGGTTCTATTAATGTAAATATTGAATTCTAAAATATTAATTATTAAGCTTTGCATATGGCAAATATCGTCTTTATTATTGGCCATTTTACGGATAGACCAAAATAATATTTCATGAATCAAATATGCACGTAGCAGCATTAATCATTCATTGATTATGGCAATTTCAACATGTAATCAATCCTCAGGAAATATAAGGGTAGTGGAGGCTTGGTTGGTAAGGTCGTTCTCATTATCGGAAAGCTATAAGGTAAAATCCTTTCTTTACCACAAATCCATCATGTTCATTAAAGATGCGTTTCATGGTTGCAATGTCTTCCAAGTGAAAAAGTACATCTTGGAGGATGTGAATCAACTATTTGGGAATGTCTGTTTGTTCCTCGCTTATAAATTACAAAGCTTCCATTTGTTATGGCCCATTTCATTGCTAGGTACTAGAATGTATGCTGGTGTAACAATAATAACAGGAAATGTAAGAAAGTTTACTTTTTTTCCTCATAATTAAATTTTTTATGATTTCTTTCTGTTTTTTATAATTTAAAAAAGAATTACTAATTACTTTTTAACTTATGTATTATCTATTTAATATTAAAAATAATATGTAATATCAGGAAACAAAATGTATATATATATATCCATTTTTCCTGATATTACATATTATTTTTCATTATATATATATATATATATATATATATATATACATAAACATATATATATATATATGAAGTGTAATCGTAATTATTATTATTTTTTTTTTTTGATGATCATTATTAGAGAGGCAGGTTTTCAGGAATAATTTCTTTACTGTGAAGAGAGAACGAGTTAGCCTTTTTTAAAGAATGTGAAGACTAGATTTGTGCAGTACATCTTCTGATTGGTTGGAGAGTCGGAATAAAAACACTTACCTCCTAAAAACATGTGGTCATAGTTACCCGTAAACCTCTTAAAAAGAGCCGGTTATGCTAGCCACTCATTTGATAAAAATTGTAGCCTGAGATGACATCATCGGTACTATTCGAAATTCTTTAACCGCATTTGGCATTTCTCATAGTGCTATTTACATTTTAGAATACAGCAACAGGGTGGTATATCACACATATTTGTTAAAGAGGTTATATATTTTAGGAAAATATTAAATACAAAATACAGAAAACGAATATAGGTCTATTTATATTTCTCATCATAAATAGACTTAAATGATGAGAAATATAATTATATATTCGATAATGAAATTACGAAATCAAATGAAATCTGGTGCTTCCACGTAATCTCAAGAAACACTCCTTAAGTAGGCAATAGTTTTGAAATAAAACGCGGAGTTTGCTCGACTGAATCCTTCGTGGAGGCAGTTTAAAACACAAATTCCGAGAAAAGCACAAACAAATATCATGGTAAAATATTTGTAAAAATTTTAGAATCTTAAAACATCACACTAATGCTAAATAATGTGCATATTTGTTGATTTTACTAAGCAATAGAAGTAATTGAAATTAAACATGTCATCTGGAAATCGATAGAAAAAAAAACTTTTGCAGCTCAAGTAAGTTAAAATGTAAAATCGATATTAGTAGATATGAGTGATTAAAATATATACTTATATATTTGTTATTTGTCACGTCTGTAGATTTATTGGTGTTCTGATTCCAGGTCAAAATTGTATAGATTCGTAAAGTTTTTCTAATATGTTCAAATAATGATCCCTCTTTACAATTAGAAACTAGACTTTTTGCAGGTGACAATGTGTTTGTTGTCATCGGCAATCGAACAGCAATTTTGTGGAGTATAAACAAAGCATAATGGCTTATATCGTGAGTCAAAACTGTGAAAATGTGGTTCTTCAACTTAAAAAAAGTTCTATGTAAATAGTGGTTACACGAACAATTTCAATCAGGCGCTTATTGTTTCCCACATAGATATCTGATGCAGTTAGAGGAGCAGGTTGAAAATAAAGGCAGTCATTGATAACCACACTCTTTCAAGGTCTTTCTTAAATTCCACATGTGTCTGGAATTTGATGATTCACAAATAAGTTGATTATTCACAGTGATCTTCTGAAATGACCACACTAGAAAATCCAAATTTTATCCCTATCTCAGAGATTCTATACAAAAAACGGGAGTTTTTTGTAAATCAAAACTGTCAAATATTTCTTTTATATTTGCATAGTGTACTATATCCCATTCTTTATTGGTTTCAAGTCTACATTATTTCCGTATGCACATCTGTAAAAGTTTCTCAAGTACTTGAATTTTTGCACACGTTTCATTATTAAAATTGCTAAAATCATGAAATCTATGAGCTGCAAACATGAAATATACAGTAGAAATAAAACACTATGATACACAAGTTATTAGCTTTCAATATATTTATGAAAAATAATGGATTATGCTAGCACCTAAAATGTATTTAAATAAAAACATTACTGCCATTTCTCACTCACAAATTAATTTTGTACTTTAAGTCTGATAAAAAAAATTATTGTGAGACAACTGATAATGAGAATAAATGGTAAATTGTTTCTATCTCGTTATTTATATAGTTTCAAATTTCAAATGAATATGATCGAAATCGTCGCTTCGGTGGTTTAAGGATAGAATACTCACCTCCCAAACGGGTGATTCAGGTTCAATTCCCAGCCGAAGCATATCAGGTTTATTTTCAAGTCCACTGAATTACACATTTTCTTTGTTGCTGAAACGGTGGTTAATAACACATTTGTAAATTTGATTTAACTCAAATAGCAAGTTACGTAATTTGCGGTTTATTGTATCGCAGTATTATCCCTCATAACTCTCTATGGAGGTACAGTGACTGTCTTTATAATATGTTATCGAATGTTTCTGTATAGTTCTACTGGAACACTGATTCCGCATTCTGACACAATTAAATAGATATATTGCCCAGCTTGCTTTAAATAATCGTAGAATCATGCCATAATGTTTGCATATAATGTATATACGCAAACATTATGGCATGGTTATTTGGTTTGAACTTTTTGTTCCCTTATATATATAATATATATATATATATATATATATAATATATATATATATATATATATATATATATATATATATATATATATATATATATATATATATATATATATATATATATATATATATATATATATATATATATATATATATATATATATATATATATATATATATATATATATATATATATATATATATATATATATATATATAATATATATATATATATATATATGATTGTAAAAAAACTATTTTGAAATTTGGGCCACTAACTATCGCATCATTCACAGAAACAGAATGAAATTTTGTTCATAAAGTATTTTGAAGTATGCTCTCAAAAATGAAGGAAAACAACTGTATCATTCAAATAGTTAAGGTTACAGTGACAAAAATTCGAAAATTTTGAATTGAAACATCAAGTTTTTTATAGTAAAATGCAATCTTCATCTTGAACAACCCAAAATAGCTTTCGAACGGCATCTGCCGCCGGTGATTTTACATGCTAATGCTGATGATGTTCGAACATCTTGAGTATTAGCAGAAAAATCACTGGCGATAGATAGGTAAAAGCGAGGAAACAAGTAGGAACATATACATACATACATAATTGTGTGGGGTGACCCCGGACTGTACCTTAAGGTTAACGGGTGCCGTCTCCCCCACACCTAATATGTCCCATACCTCTGCGAGGTCCATAAATGCGCCACAATTGTGGCGTTTACCAAGTCAAAGAAATTGTGCTTACAAATTGTTAGCAAGAAGTTACAAAACATTTCAAGGGGCTTTAAGCCCTGTGTTGAATATCAGGCAATAGCATTAAATTTTGTCTGAGTTAAAAAATAAAATATAACATAATGACACCTACAACAAATAATGGAGAAAAAATTTACAATCATTGAAAAGACAGTTAATAATTTCTAGGGTAATTATGGCATTAAAAACATTATATACATTGAAAGCAATATTATAAGTACTATGAACACTTAATTATGAAAAAAATGGCATGATACGAAAGTTGATAACTGTATACAGGCAGGCAGCTTATACAAGTTTAATAAGCATCTTAACTTTTAAAACACTTTAGGTTCAAAAAAATATTTAAAAGGTTTCTAAGGTACTAAAAGGGAATAGGATTAAAAAAGTTTTTTAAAGTTCTAAGGCAGGCTCATAATGTTCAAAAAGTCCAAACATTTCAGAACATAAAGTTCATAAATTTTATTAAGTTCATAAAAATTTTTTATACACCATTACTAATTGTGGAAGAAATTTAACTTTAAGGATAGTTTTCTGACTCGTCTGTGTAGTCTTCTAGATCGTTTGGAGAAGCGTGGGTTAAATCCTGAAAAAGTTCTAGTCCTCGTTTGTTGAGATGAACCATCAGCTTTGTGAGGATTAATCTGCGGTGACGACCTTTCAAGCAGAATCTCAGGAACTCCATGTTGGTCTGTTAGGAGTTCTTCGTTAGGTGGTATTTCTAAGTCTCTGGGCGCTCTAGGACATAGTGGAAAGGAGCCCCTTGGGTTCCACAAATGCAGGTGGATGAAACTTCCTTTCCGAATCTTTGGAAGTACTGTGGAAATGGGCCGTGAAATGCTGGCAGTTCGTTGAGGTATGGATTATCATACATTAGCTTGCTAGAGACATCTGAAAGTAGATGTTTGGTCATTCGACCTGTTGTTGCATTGTCCAACAGAGACTGCCATTTCTGAAGTGTGAAGTGCTTGAGTTGTTTGATAAATGAAGATCTTGGATATGGAATCACTAATGCTTCGGATTTATTCATTTTTGAGGCTTCCTTTGCAGCGATGTCTGCGTACTCATTTCCAACATCACCTTGATACACTTTCATCTAGCTTAGATTGATGAGTAAAGTTGCAGCTGCTAGTTTTTTTCTGTATGGCATGTATTATTGGTGATGTGTGAAGTGGGTTAAGTAATGCATGCAAAGTTGATGAGCTATCAGACCAAATGGTTACAGATCTGAAGCCTTGCGCATCAATGATGTTGATAGCTTCGAAGATGGCTATGGCCTCTGCCTGAAAGACTGAGTTCTTATTCCTCAGCTTAATTTTGTATTCTTGAAGTTGTTTGCCTTCATGGTAAATTACTAGTGCTGCACCTGTTTTACCGTCTATATATGATCTGTCCGTATAGATATTGTAAGGTGTGATTAATTTGATTTGATCTTGTGCTGATGAGGATGGTTTGGAGGGCAAATTGTGGATGTGTATCCTCTTAAGTCTTATTGATCGATGGGCACAGTCCTTATGCACAGGATATTCATAGTTAGACGCACTGGGGGTTTGGTCTGCCAGTACAACAGTTTCCTGCAGTTGCAGTACCATAGTTTTGTGTGCAGCTGGATGCAAGTAAGATGAAGTGGTGGCAGGCCTGCCAGTGTGTTGAGGGCAATTGTGGATGTGGTCCTGAAGCTTCTCATGATTAATAATGTAAAGTAGCGCTGTAGGCTGTCTAATTGCCGCTGCTTCCTAACAGCCATGGGTAGAATCCATAAGGATGAGCCATAGGTAACCATTTTCTCCATGACAGAAAGGTAAATTGCTTTAGTTATTTTACTTTTACTGCCCCAATCTCTAGCGATCATGGAGTGGAAACGCTGAACTATTGGTATCATCTTTGTCTTTAACTGGCTGAGATATGTTGTAATAAGGGCATTTTGCCATGTATTGTTACTCCTAAATATTTTAGTGTTTTAGTATGCTTTAGGCTATTATTTTCTAAGGTTATTCTGGGATTTGATTTTAAGTGTTTTCTTTTCTGGTGCAGGATACGGATTTGCGATTTAGGATGAGAAATTATAAGCTTCAAGTTCCTACAGTATTTTGAAAAAAGTTGCAAAGATTCATTACAATGTGATTGCAGAGATGCTTTTATATTGCCTTCAACTACTAATAATGTGTAGTCGGCAAAGGCAATTACTTTAATATGTTCTGGCCAGGATGATCTTACTAATTCATTAAAGAAGAGGTTCCACTGGGATCCACCAATAAATCCCTGTGGATATCCCCTGGTGTGAGGAATAGTGACGCACCGTCCATCATGAACCGTGGTGAGCGATCTGTCTTCAAAAAAGCTGAAGATCAAGGATGTTATATTACTTCGACATCTCGTTTGTAACAGTGCTTGACGCACTCCTAGCCACCAAAGTGAGTCAAAAGCCTGCTGGATATCCAGCGCAATCAGTGATACGTAGTTCTGCTTGTGGTGTGATTCGTTAATTAGGTTTTTAAGTTTTCGGAAGGCGAGTTCTGTCGAGCTGTTGTTTCGAAATCCGTATTGGTGATTACTCAGTAAATTCGTTTTATGCAAGTGATATTTTGGGCCTTCCTATGGTCAATCTCTCCAAAACCTTCCATAGGGCTGATAAGCAGATTGGCCGATAGGAGATCGGGTGACTAGGGTTTTTATTCTTTAGAAAGTAAATAAACTGGCTCTGTTTGAATGGTTTGGGGAAAGTTTTAAGGGTAATGCAAAGATTAAGTATTGCAGGAGGAAAGTTGCATTTGCTCGAAAGAGAATCTTGATAATCACATTGTCTATCCCATCTAGGCTTGGAGCTTTTGAATTGACAAGATTCTTGATAATATACTTTAGTTCCTTGAATGCTAAGTGTGGGTCTATTATGGCTGTGGAATTTAGGGACTGACTTCAGATTCTGTGGTGATGTTGATTGTCAGTTGTGATGTCATCTGTTGGAAAAGTAGCTTTCAAAAGGTCCTGAAGTATGGTGGTGGTAGTCTGACTATTATTGGTTGTAGTTGTGAGAGTCTGAAACTGTGTGGGCTGGAAAGTTTTGTCGGTAACGATTCGTTGAATAATTCCATGCTGTTTACTGTTCGTTATGGAGAACCGTGACCAGCTCTGCAATTTTGCTTCTAAAATTGATGTTTTATAGATGGCCAGGTGTTGCTTATACTTAAGAAGTAGTTGATCTCTAATGGCTAGTGTTGGAGCGTTTTTCATTAATCTTCGTATGGCCATTGGTTTTTGCTTGTGGCTGCTCAGGCTGGTTGTCCACCAAGATAGGTTCGTTTTTTTAACTGGATTTCGGATATCGAAGACGTCTTCTTGCGTTGTTTTTATAACATCTATGAGTTGGATAGTTATTTGTTCTATGTCGTTGGGTGTATTGACACCTTGAAATTCTATTTTTAAGTTCATTCAGTTTGGGCACAATTTTTTTAATAAACTTGTGTTGACCTTTGTATGTATTTTATCGTCTATTAAAAGTATGGATGATGGATTTCGAAGAGATGCGAAATGTTATCCATTTATGGTCAGAGCATGTAGCATCGTCAGTTACTGCCCACTGATCTATTAGGCTGGAGGAAAAATCACTTACTATGCTCATGTCTGGCCATCCGATTCCAACAGCGCCTTCAAATGTTTATCGGCAGCCCTGGTCGTTAGCGATAGATAGATGGTGCTGTGGAATGAAGTCTTCCAAAAGTAGTCCTCTATGGTCATTAGAAGTGTAGCCCCACAGTATGTTATGCGCATTAAAGTCTCCTCCAATAATTATTGGCATTCCCAGATAGCTTTCTAAGATATTATGTAACTGCTGAAGAGCAGTTTCAATCCTTTCATAGGGTGAGGCATACAGGCTGGCAAGAAGTAAAGGACGCGGTTGCAGATCCTGCTGAATCACAACAAGATCTCTTGTTGATTGAATTATTGTGGGATTAAGGGGTGCATTGACAATGATGGCCGCTCGTAGGTTGTCCGGCCCCTTTGCATGAAAAACTTACCATCTAAGAGGAATTCCCCTGATGCTCCTTTTCAATACATAACGTTCTTGTATTAAATTAATATCGATGTTGGTGGTGGCTAGGAATTATGAAAATTGGACAATTGCCGATATGCACCAGTAGGAACATAGAATCAGCATAAAACAAAGTATTTTATTGTGTTTTACAAATTATATCCACCTGACCTTCATCCATGATGAAAATTTGCATGCGGTAGATGGTGAATATCATTACATCACGTACCATGGCAATTCTCTTTAGTTGCAGTTCTGGGGGGACCTTTCTAATTAGAAGAAGTTTGCGGACGAAACTGGTACACATTGGATTTCATATATCCTCACAGCCAGAAACTATTGGTGTCAGATCAAGCAACCTTTGTGGATACGAAAATGAGAAATGTAGGAAGATAACTTTGTCACCACAAACTGTTGACGTATAACACATTTTACTGAATACCCTACATAAGGAGTGCCATCTTAGAACCACACATCTTCAGATAGAACATTTTCTAGTTGCAATGTGGCAATCGGGTAACGAGTTAATATGTTCAAATAGCAAGCTCTCGTTACCGTACAGATTTGCAGATCACCACCATTAAACTCTTCAAAGAAATTAGTTCAGAGGATGTGAATGCACTGGTTATACCACACCACGCAGTCACTTTTTCCTTGTGTAATGGACTCGCAAGCACATCCTGTTTTTCTCGGTGTGGTCAATACACACAATATTTTTTAATTCATGTCACCAGTTAACAAGAAATGTACCTCATTTGTCCGCAGAATGCTTAAAGGCCAGCTGCTATTTTTATCCTACCAGATAAGAATTGATTCGAAAAACCTAGCCGTAGTTGACAGTCTCTCCCTTCCAATATCTTGACACGCTGAAATTCACACGAAAACATGTTCAAAACAGAACTCAGAATGTTGCAGGTAGTTGAGTTTTTCAGGTCCATAACACATGAAACATAAAATTCCATGCTTTCTGTGGTAAACACACAATGCCACTGCGACATTTTGTCCCTTCATATAATAAATCTTTACGATTTCCCCAGGCTCTTTCCCTGAAAGCGGCATCTTCTTTCAAATGGCAGAAAGCAACATACGGGGTTTGCATTTCGTAGTGACTTTTCTTTCATTTAGCTTGACGACGTCATTCATCGCTGTGTCTTGCGTTGTACCCCAAATTTGTGCTTCTTGGTTTCTTCTCATTTTGTGGAGGATTAATCAGGCTGGCTTTTCAGCCGAAGAAACAGTGTGACGTAAATGAAACGAACATTTATGTTCTGGTGCACGGCAAATTCCTTTTTATTTATTTTTTTATTTTTATTTTATTTTATTATATTTTATTTTTTTGTCTGGCACGGGGATTTCTCTGCTATAAGTGCCGTTCCAAATCTATTCAGTGTTTTTCAGTATGGAGGTCATATTCCAATACAAAAAACTAGGTATTGCTATTTTTTGTATTTTATAGTATTTGATTTATTTTGTATTTTATTTGAAATTTCCGAAATTTTCTCACTGTATCGTAACTGTTTGAGTGACACTGCTGTTTACCATGCATTCTTTAGCGCATACCTCAATATACCTTACGCCAAAATTTCATACAGTTTCTGTTAGTTTCATTTAATTCAGTCAGTTAAATTTTTTTCTCAATCTTTTGAGTTTAGATTATATGTTTCATCCTCAAATTATTTTTCTCTTCAGCAAACATGTTTGAATCCCTTTGAATCAAATTCTATTTTTTTGGTTACGTGCAAAAAGAATATAAAATTAATTGCAAATTCATGACTTTGGTTTTATATACATGCTTAATTAAGGTACTCAATTTAATAGCAGTTAGCTTACTTTTTAAAAATAATCTTTAAAATCAACTTAATCATGTACTCAGTGGAACAAAAAATATTTATTGATATTTTATTATTTCAAAATAATTCCTTTACACAATTTTTTAATAATTTTTTCACATTATGTTGAATGTATATTAGTTCAAAAACGCTATCAATTATGTCAGTTCAATACATACTACTTATTTTTTAATAAAGTTTTACTCTTATGCATTTAGTTTTATCTCCATTCTTGATCCAATATGTGATAAATATTAAATCATTTTGTTGACAGAAGTATAGTTTTAATTTGGAAATTAAACTTTTTTTTTCAAATTTTAATAACATAACTCTTTATAATTCCAGTTGTAAACTAAGAATACATATTTTTATTTAAAAAAGTTCTATAATTTATTGTAAAGTTATGCATCAAACACAATGAAAATTAGTATTTGTTTTCTTAAACATTTAATTGAATCACATTTTTAAGATAATTTTTACAAAACTATTAGAATTATACAAATTTATCTGGTTAATGAAATATTTATTAAGAAACAATTTATGACTTTGTTTTAAAAATGTATCCTTTTTTCCATTAAAAATGATGTTATACTATTGCATTTTGTTTTAAGTTGATAACAAAAATTTTGTAATGATCGTTTACTGTTCTGAAACTAAGAGCTTTGAAAACTTTTACTATAAATAGTATTTTCCATTGATCAGATGGTGCGTGGGTTTATTGTTAATCGATAGTAAAATTAACCCCAATTATCGTGTCTCAATGACTTTCCCAACTAAAAGCTCAAGTGAGCAATTTTAAAGAATGCATTTGATCAATATCTAACTAAATATTGATGTGCTTTCAATAATGAACGTTAAATACAATTATTATTTTAAGATTAACATGAAAAGGAAATAAATTATAAATCGATAGTTAACTATTCGATATACAGGTTCATTATGTGTACTTAACTTTGTGAAAAATGAAACAATTATTCTTTTCGAAATGAAAAATTTCATTTTCAATATTAAATGATCCTATATGAATATGTTTCAAATCAGAAAACTATTTTGATTAATATATTTTTTGCATTACATATTTAATATATTACACTCGTCATTTTAATGAACATTTTTTATATATTTATTATTAATATTTTTTCTCTCGTACATTTATTCCTGTATTTTAATGCAAAATAGTTCAAAAAACACATTTTGTAATTTTAAAGGATATTTTTAAAACGATATTTGAATATTTTAGAATTAATATGAACTAGGATATCTGAAATTCGTCGGAAGCTTTTGTTCCTTTCCACTGTGATGTGTCATGTGACATTCATTCAAATGCAAAAACATTAGTGAGAATATTTAAGAGCTATACACATATGAAAGTATAAAATATTTATAGCATCTTTATAAATTATGTAAAATGACTTACAATAAAAATATAACAAAACAAACATTTTTTTTAAAACTATCTAAAATTGGTAGATTTATTTAAATTTGATATATAAATAATTCTTATATTTATTTTATTCACATAGATACTTAATTTACTCTTATTAATTTAACAAGACATAAACTTGCGTTGTTTAATGGCAGAACTTTCTATATTTGAAGTGAAAGTTTGCTTTATTCCTTCCTTTGTTTAACAACAGGAAATAGACGGAGTGTACTTTTATCAACCTTCAAATCTCAATGGTTGGTTTTAGATTATCCCGTGTGCTGCCTTCCTTTCGGTACATGATTGTAGCCCGTTTTTTATCAGACATTTTCCGGAAAATAGGATATGAAGATTTCAAAAATGACTTATAATGATCATCCAAGATAATTAGTAGCTAAATTATGCTATCCACGGTTTGTCATTAAATTTCTCTTCAATTTTTTAATATCCTTATAAAATTTATGTCACTTTTCAGTGGGAATAATTCAGATGAAAAACCACTAAAATTAAATTTAATAATTTTTACTCTTCTGATATACAATTTTGATAAAGATTATACAAATATACATACATTTATAAACGTCAAGATTTAAAGTAATTGTATGAAACAATATATTTTATATGGTATCAAAAAAAATTATCAATAGTATTTCTTCTGTATGATAGTGAAATATATATATATATTTTTGATATTACAATGTATTAGTAGGAAAGCTAATTTAAATCTTTCTCCTTGGCATTTTTCTTTTGAGATGTCAGTAAAACTTTATACACTATGCCAAACAATTATTTATTAATTTATAATGGAATATTAACACTAAACGAAAAGTTGGTATTAAAATATAAGACCAAATTTAGTTTGTAAAACATGAAATATACTTTACTGCATTCTGTTGAAAAATTATTCAATATAAAATAATGAAATATTATGCAAAAAATGTCAGGAAATTTTCCCTTGAGCATAAAAATGTTAGGAATTTTAAAAACACATTGATTAAAAGTTTTCGATATAAAGCGAATCTTTACATATAAAGAAAAAAGTAACTTTTAATTGTGCAATCTATATGCAATTGAGAAAACAATAACAAGAATATTTTTTTAAATTTTAATATGTCCAATCATTCAGTCATAATGAATTAATTTTCGCATAGTTTTAAAAGCTTTTACACTTTTTCTTTGGTTACATATAAATACACATCAAAAAAATAAACTGTCAATATTACAAGTGCTACAATATGCATGCTTTTCACGAAGTATTTCTTGCAAACAAATGAACAATTTGATATTTTATATTGTAAAACTTCAGCTGTGTTAAAATGTATTAAAACTTGTAAAATAATTTATTATCTAAACGTTTCAAAAAAAAATCTTGCATTAATTTAAAATAAGCTATTAAACTGATAACACTACTTAAAAGTTTAATCATTTTAAAATATATTTCACTATTTGTCAATTTTTATACGGCTATTCTTATAATTTTGATATAATAGTGATTGAATATAAAGTAAAAAATCATTTAATCTATAAAATGTTTAATTCATTTGTTTAGATTAAATTTTCTAATAATTTTGATATACAGATTTGAGATATACAGATGATATTTCAACATAGACGCTAGAAATTTATTGTGTTATTTATTCTTATCTAAAAATACATTAAGAAACTTATATTATGAAGGTAGAAAAAACTTTTTGAGAAAACAGATAAAAATTGTATAATTGTTCTCAAGTGCTGACACAAAACCTTAAATCATGGAATAATTTTTTTCATTAATGATGATATCTTCAATGCTTTTGCTTAACAATTTTGTTAACTGCTATTCGTAAATATTATCTCAAAAGATATCGATATCGCATGCTAAATCCTTGACTCCATGCAACGTGAAAATACCATTTTCGTGACAGCTTCTGAAATAGTGATATTTATTCGTATATCGAATCAGGATATTTTTTTGCTCACTTTATCGATTTAACTGATACTTTTTGACAATCAAGACACTTTAAGCACTGCTAATAATATTTCCAAAAAGATTCTTGAGTCACATTTTATATCTCACCTTAGTTCATCATGTCATCTTAAGCACTATTAAAATTTTCAATACAAATTATTACACTTTTTATCAGACATAAGAATTATTTACCCTACTGATATGCATATTAAATTTTTGTTGATACACCTGAAATTCATATATATTTCAATACAAGATATAATTTTCAATAATTTAGCACATGAAAATTTCTTGAATAATCACTTCAATTAAGATAATTGTTTCAAGATACTGATATAAGATACACAGAATGATTTTCATTCGCAAGTTTATTAAAAATATAATGAATGACTCAGATCTTTTTACCAGTGTGTTTCCATAGCAAGTACAGTTTATATTCAGGCTGATTAAATTCAGGCTACTTATATTCAGGCTTACTAAATTCAAGCTGATTACTTCAAATAGTAATAAATTTTGTAATGGCAAGGATAGGTTTTCCAGTTTGGGATTTTATATTTTTTATATATGATTTGTATGCATAATTATTAAGAATATGATGCATTTAAAAATTATAATTAAAAACTGCAAAATAAGATTTATTTTGAATCAACTAGCCTGATGAATATAATTTAAAACTAAACTACATATAATTCTTCAATTAATACTATTTTACATTATATTGGTTAAGATTTTTGGCAAAACGCATATATTGTCTTTTATTTGATATTTTTTTTATTGTTAATAAAATAATGGAATAAAACATTAAAAAAATGAAATTTTAGAAAATAAAATATAGATTTTAATTTGAAGAGTTAGTGTAATAAATAAAAAAATGTAAATACACATTATATAGTACACATTTATTAATTAATTACAAATTCTTAATCCCGTTTTTAATTAAATATTTATTCTTAAAAATTAATCTTATTTAAAAAATTATTGTTTTCTGTATAATAAATAATGTTCCCAAAATTTTTAGAATAAAGCATGTTCAATTTTCTAATTTTATATTACTATTTTTGTCTTATTAGTTCTTTTGATAAATATTTTTTACGATTTATACAATGATTAAATTCGATTCGATTTATACAATGATTATCTTTACTTAGGAGATATATTCAATGGATTTCAAATTTTATTTAATTTTATAAAGGAAAATAAAAATATATAAGTTGTATATTTATTATTAAAGGTATCCAAGATTGTAATGATTCATCAAATTTATCGGTTTTTTTTTTTGTGATTTCAAGTTTGTTCTTTTATAATATATTACTTCTTAATAAGAATTATAAAACAAGCATTCGAATATTTCTTTAGTTTCATATGCTAGGCATAATAAAAGATTGCATTTCTAATAAATAGAAAGTTACATACATAAAATTTAATGACAAAAAGATCTTTAAATTGTATCAATATTATTACGCTGATATTTTATTACTTAAGTGAAAATGATTTTAAATTATCTCAATTTCATATAAATGTTTTTTGCGTTGACAGACATATTTAGCAATTATGTCACATTTTTTGTAATAATAAAATGCATTTCAGAAATATTAGATCAGTTAAGAAAATTGGTTACGTGAGTTACATAACCAAAGAAGCAAAATCATATTTATTATTTGTAATTATAAATCCATTTCTCATTTCTTAGGATTCTAATCTATTGTTTTTACTTCAGGAGTATTGACTATGTAGTGTAATCAGAAAACATACTTTCATATAATATTTGATAACATGAAAAAAGAAAGAATAAATAATTTGTATGTTTACACAGAGCAAATTACGCTCTATCTTATAAATATAGTACCTTAAACATAAGTTACGAAAAATATTTATTAAATATTATGAAAACTCAATTACCTAATAGAGTTTGGTAAATAAACCTTCATATATCTTTTCCTGTTATTTGGATTTCATTTACCATAACAAATATTTTTTAAAGATTTTTTTTCATAAGGTAGAATGGAAAACACATGTCATTATTAATCCTATTTTTTGTTTACATAATCTCTTTGAGGCGAATATTTGTATAGAGTTCATTTTCATGTTTAAACTGAAATAAAGCTCAGTTTTTATTTTTATACTTTTCTGATATATTCTGCTTTTTAGCTGTTGACGAAATATAATAAATAAAAGTTGAAAATATTAAACTTAATTCTTATTTCATGTTATTTTTTAGTATTTTACAATGAATGATTTCTAAATAATATTTAACTAAAATAATATTTCTATTGTTTATTAAAGTTTACCATCAAGATTAGAAATATTTGAATAATATAACAGAATATAAAAATATATATAGAAAAATAGGAGAATATTTGAGTCAAAGAAGAATTCATTGGCATATAAAGAATATTGCAATAAATTTTTAAATTCATATGTGTTTGAGTATTTAATTCAAGTTTATAATAACATCGTTTTATTTCGATAAAGAATTTAAATTCAAAATAATACATAGGATTTTTATGTAAATCAAATCATATAAATTCATTTTCAACGATGAAAAATAATAATTAAATAAAAAATAGTGAAAAATGAAACTTAAGAAACCAAAGGGAGCAAAACAATGCTATTTTAGTCATTATAATAAATTTAAATAATGAAATGCAATAAATGAATGCCCATAAATATTCATTAAATAATACAAAAATGATTAATGTTACAATTTATTGTGGATTTATATTATTCGTTCTTGTCAAACAACCATAAATTAAAGGAACAATAACAGGAAATATTCAAACTAAATTATAATGCTTATATAAGTATAGCCATCTTCAAATTAGTTACTAATTTTACCAATTATAGAAATTATAATTGATGTCTTTTGGTCTGCCTTATGTTCATAACAGGTGCTATCCACTATGAAAGAGCTTATATCAATATGATTTAACCTGCAATTTTATCTTCAGAATAAATCAACTCTATATATTTTCAAATGAGCTCCAGTTACTCAGTAGTTTTACATCATTTCCCATTAAAATCAGCAAAGTGAATCACCATTTTCCACTGGCAGTTTTTGGGTGGGTGACCACATTTTCCCTCATTAGGTTACTGGAGCTCCATGGTTGCGAACATGTAGCTTATGACTGCCAAAGTCTTTCTGCTGGTGATGTGAAGTAGTGGAGAAAAAGGTAAAATCTCAGGAGTGACCTCGTCACTGTTGTGGTAAACTCTGTAATTTCAGGAAAATTCCGCGGAAACCCAGATCTGTTATTTAAATAATTGAATGACAAAGATAAATTCAAATCAAAATTACAATAAAACTTAATCTTTAATTTTAGTAGTTTCATTATAAAAGGAATTTGCATTTATAATTAAAACATTCTTGAGTAAATAATTGAGAAAATTCAAACATTATAATTTTTTATGATATTTAACAAAATAATCAATCATAACTGAGTTTGACCAGAGGGAAAATGAACGAGAGATCATACTCACTCCTTTTTAGGAGTAGCAGTGTGGTGTCTCCTCAATTTCATTATCGGCTCAGGATCTCGCTTGACCTGCTCATTGCTCATGAGCTTTTCTCCTTTTCCCTGCTATCTCTCCTCAGACTTTATCATCTCTTCTTCTACTCGTCTATTTGTCGGACATCTGCATCTCCATTCAAGACAGTCGAGGCAGGGCTTCTACTGGGCAGGGCAGTTATACTCCGCTTACAACTAACATCTTTTTAGCTTTTTCTTATGCTCAATGAGGACCCAGTCCTCACTTGTGGACTCCTTTTCTTTGTCGGGCTTTTCTGGGGCTTCTGTGTGTTTCTGAGGGACTTCTGTGTGTCTTGTCCATTCTTAGATGCAGTTTTTAAATTCTCGTCTTAGCTCCTCCTCTTCACAACATTGGTTTTCTAAAGTTCCATATTACCTCCAACACTTCTATGGTATAGGTCAGAAATCTTTCGCCCTTAATTCCGACTGGTCAGATTAAATAAAACATATCATAAAACATTAACTTTCCTTGCAATTTTCTCAAGATCATTCATCCATTCTGAAAGGAAGAATTTATTCCTTTATTGCACTTGCTTATTTGTGCTAATTTTTATTACATTCTTTCCGTTACATTATTACAACTTAGTTTGAAAAGAAAAGGGGAAACTGTTAAATTTAAAGTGCAATAAAAATATACATATCTATTTTCTCAGGGTTTGGTAATGTCATTTTACACTACGACAGTCACCTGAGCTTGGTTCAAAGTTACAAGACGCTTAGTGGTATGTGAGTATTCCAAATATGTTAACCTGAACGTACAGGTCTGACTGCATGGATATGTGTGTGTTTATATTTGCAATAAATGCTTTATTATTCATATATTCACTTACTTTGATTCAATTCTTGAAGATAATTTAATTGAGAATAAGTAATTATGTACACATAAATTTTAGTTCCTTAACTTAAAAGAATATAAAAATTAGATTTTCTGTATAAAAATATATATTAATAATTATCATTAAATGATTTAGATACAGTTACAACAAATAAAATTAAAATTATTCTAAATTTTCAAACCTTACTATTAGATATTACAGAAATATATCATATTAACTAATATTACGTTAAAAATTTAGAAGAAATTATAAATAGAACTAAATTTAGATTAATTTATCAACAAAACTAAATTTTGATTAACTTATAAATAGATTTAAAGGAAATTTAAATTTATGATAATTATCTAAATGCCCCACATTTTTCTGTTAATAGTAACGAAATATATTCTTTCTCTGCATTATTGGCACTGTATTAAAATCACTTTCATTTAAATATAAAAAAAATATCCTTTAATAAGAATTAATAAATCATTAATAAAAGTACTGTCAATAAAACTACTAAGAAATGATAATTCTCTTTTACTATTTTCCAAATGTAAATTAATTAAGAAGAATAAATAGAGTCATTTATTTTCTCATTTAAGATTTATGTCTTATTTTTTTATTATGTATTATTTGCTTTACTTTTATGTCTTATTCGTAAAAATAATTAAAGATTGGTGATTTACATAGAATCTTGCACTGAATTATTTTCATTAATTTAAAAACACATTATCTAATCAATAAATGTTCAAATATTCATGAAACTAAAACTATGTAAAAGATCTTATTTGTCATTTAAAAATAAAGTAAATAAATCTATGAACAAGTATTACATGATGTAAGCAAATAATAAGTATTACATAGAAAATTAGAATGAATAATGTTTGCTGTGTAAGAGAAAAATTATTATGATTAAAATATTGTCAGCTTTTTTAAAAATGTAACTCAAACAGATATGTATATTTAATTGACTTTAAAATAATAATTTATTCAATTGTTACGAAAGAAATGTGGTAAAATATTTACTCATGTATTATATGATCGATACCTGGTTTTATAGCGGTACAACTATTTGCTATCATAAAAATTAACAACAAAAAAGAAAGTTAAATTATCATGGTAAAGAATACGCGTTGATCATTTATAATGAATTCATGATAAATTCATTATGAAAATAATAGATTTCTTTTATAAAAGCATAAGGAATATTTAAAGAGAACAAACTTGTTATTTCCTAAAGATAAAAAATAGATTTTCCAAATTTAATAGAAATTAATAGATAATTGTTAAACGATAATGATTTTAAGCTATTCTTCTGGCAAACTAGAGTATTATTCCTGAAATGCATTATAATCTTTCTCAAACAAATCATATTGAAATTATATCAATTTACACTTTTCTTTATAATTATGTAAGATGTTTTATGAAAAACCTGCTTTCCCATTCCTTCATTATGAAAGCTGATGAACTTACAGAAATCATTTATAAAATTTTCAAAATTCAAAAATTGAGATATATTCATTTTTAATAATATTTAAAAAGACGTGTTCTGGGGATAGTATAAATAATAATGCATGTTCAAAAGTATTTCTCTTCAAATACAAACGTTTATATCATTGTGTGGATCAAATTTTTAGTTTTTAAATCTTCCATCCTATTGATTTATGTTTTCATACAGTTTGTGTTATTTTTCAGTTATAACTGGTGTTAATATCTTAAACTCCATTTTAAATATCACATTTTCTCTTTTTTTACTTAAATTTTCATAATGAATTGGTTCAATAACTCTTTGATAATAGATTACATTAATACGAAGCAAAAAATATCAAGAATTTAATTCTTCAGGAAATGATATCTATTTTATTCATGAAAATACGATATATATTATTTGAGAATAATGATTTTTTTACTTATTTTTCCATAATAATATACGTAAATAAAAATATATTTCTTAATTACATAAACAATACTTCCATTTTAGTATTCATCATATGAATGAGAAAAAAATTAATTCTGAAGTAGAAAATTTAAAAGAAAAGAATAATGTATTACATGTGCTAGAATCCACTGTTAGTTGAATTGTATAACTGTTTCAGCATATAAATACATGGCATTTTTTTCAGTAAAACAAAGAAAGTACAGATTTTTAATAAAATGGAATCCGATATTGTTGATGTTATTGTTACTTATGACCCTTGGACAACCCAAGCTCTCCATGCCTTGTCAATGCAAATTTAAATCAATAGGGAGCGTCTTCCTTTTTAATTAGAGCACCATGAAGGTGAAAGTACGACTTTGCTCTTTTTTAAAATCCTCCGATAGATGGAAACTCCAGAGAATCCACTCCCTCAATTTTGATATTTATATAAAGGGGAAGGAAGCTCTTTCCAAAACACTGCACCCATGGTAAGTGCTCAACAACCGACCACAGGACTTTCGATTCCACAGATTTAACGAGCAAGTATATCGCATGTACTCGGTGTGTTTTTTTGCGGCATTGGGACTCGAACCTCGTCCTTATGGTTGGAATGCCGATACTCTAACCACTGGGCTACCAGGGCCCGGAATAAGGTATAAAATCAGTCATTGTGACATGTTACCTTGGTCTCCATGTTAAAAATTTAATATCATGAAACAAGAATTATATTTTCCTGATTTAGCTCTTTAAGGTTATCATCTTATAAATTTGCAAGTATTTAAAATTATGCATGTTATGAGAATCGTACCCTACTTAAGTTTTTAACAAACTCTTAGAAGAAGAGGTATAACTGTTTCAAAATTCAAGTATAAGCAACATTGATTTTACAAATTATTCTACTGGCGTATCTGCTCACAAAAATTTCTTTGGTACTAAATAGCTTCAGCTCCAAAGCATTGTAATTGACATTTTTTATATATCATTGAATATTGTTTGAAAATCAACTTTTTAACTAACATGTTTTGCTCATGAGGTATATATATGTATATATCAAGCATTTTAATAGGTAATTTACTTAAAGAGTGAAGTAATTTTTTTGGAAATATTAAAAGTGCAATTTATTTCTATTATTTTATTATGGTGTTAAATTGCCTTATGCAAGATTAATCTCACTGCCATTCAAGGGATGAAAATATAGAATAACGTATCCATGGATTTTTTGGAGAATTTTTTATGCATCTCAATAAAACGTAAAATATACTAAAAAATAAATTATTTGATACAATGGACAAAACAAAGCCCCAAATAAAGGAATGTCAAAGATTAGTAGGAAAGAAGAGACAAATCAGAACATATTCAATTTACTTGAGGGAAAGACTACTATACAACAAGAAAACAGACTACTGTGAAAATTGAGAAAAAGGAATTACCAAAGGAATTGTTGAAAATCGCCGTCGTGAAAACCATACACACGAGTAAAGGTCAAAGAAACAATGAGAAAGAAGTCAATCTAAATCAACAATTTGTTACATTGTCTTTTCAATATCTGTTTATATGAGTTTTTCGATTTTCAACGTTGTCTTCAATACTAAAAGATAGGAAATTTTGTTTTTACTCTTGTTAATCAAAATAAATATCATAAATAGTTTCATATTTATTTATGCATGTATATTAATAATTAGGTACTTATACAATATCCTGTTGAATTTTTCGTCATAAAAATATGTCTTCGAGTTTTATAAATTATAATATGTATATTTTTTTCAAAATAGGAAAGGAAACAGGATATTTTATTTATATTTTCATAGCAGCAATTAAATTAAAACTTAATTTTTAACATATATTGCGCTAAGTAGCCTCATCAAAGGGACATATATTTTTTTGCAGATATGTATGTGTGTGGTTAACTGTAAAATACACAAATACCAATAATTATGTTGTAGTTGCCAAAGCTATTATTTATTTTGTTCCCCTTTTTTTATTCGAAGGATTTCCTTTCTTTAATCAGATGAAAAAATCTTTATTCGAATTTCTAGAATTAAAATATCGAACCAACAAAAAAAAACACTTTACTATTTTTTGAATGAAAGGCTAAAAGGTATAAAATTAATTAACAGCATAAAATTTAAATTTGAGATATTTATTTTAAGATTTACAATAAAATAATAGTGAGATAATTATTACGTTTTTCAATGAATTTTTGTTAACGTTTAAGTAAAACTGTGTATAATTAAATTAAATATTTAACTTATTTTAATAACAAATAGATTCTCAGGAAAATTAATTTTACTCAAGTTGACATATCGGCAAATTTGTTAGGTGGATTTATACATCAAGACTTTTTAAATGCATAAAATAATCATATATTGCTCTAAATGTTTGACTACAAATCCCATTGATGCTATAATGAAGAAAATATATATATAATGAAGAGCTATAAATTTTTAAACATTCTCATATCATTCTCCGCAACATTTAAAAATCTTATTTCCTCAATATTATAAAACTGGTTAATAATTTAATTTCCTCATAATGTGTCATAAAACTTATATTACTTCATAAATTTTATTACATTAATTTTTCAATTTGTTTAACAGTTTTAATTTTTTCTTTACGTAGAATTACTAAATTTTATATTTCTAGGCTATTCTTGAAGGTTATTCACTAAAAATAACTAAAATTAAATCATTTGACAAATTGAAATAGTAAAGAAAATATACATTGTCAAATTTTAAAATTCAGCTCCATGACAAAAATGCATTTATAAAAATTATATCATGCATTGAGATTTTTATATTCATCTTTTAAATAGTAACAATAACTGAAATATTTTAAGTTACAATTTATTAAAAATATTATACTTTATTCATATTGAATGAAAATCAACTTCAAAGGAAGCAAATGCAAAAAGTTTACCCTGTTTAAATTCATTAAGTATGAATAACTTTATAAATTATTAAATTATATCAGTAAGCGTTTACAGAAACAACTTCTCTTCAATTTTGTTATGTTAGAGATTGTTTAATATAATTTATTCTTAAAACAGTGAATCTTTGTTAAAAGATCTAATATTATTTTTATCGAAGTTTAATTAAATTATTTTGTTTCCTTAGAACTTGATTTTATTTCCTTTGTTTTCATTATTTAAATTGTAATATTTGCATACATACATGTTTAATTTTATTTTAATATAAAAAACTATAAGAAATATTAGCAAAAATTCCTTTATCAAAATTGTGTGGATGTTGTATTTATATTTTATTCGTGTGGATAAATGTTTTATTTATCAAGTAAGTAAAGAGAAATGCTTCTGATTTTATATTTAATAGTTTTATTTTTTCTGAAGAATCTCCCAAATAAAGTTAAGTATTTGTAAACCTAAATTAAAAGAATGTATGTTATTTTTCATATATTTTCAATAAATTCTGAAAAACATTTACTGAGAAATGAGAATGAAACATTAATAAATATATTAGTACCTCATATTAATGAATAAATAAAATGATCATTACGTATTTTTGGATATGTTAGCTAAGGGATTTATAAGAGTGAAAACAATAAATAGATTATCAATCCCCTTTAAAAGGTAATGATGTTTAGTTCTACATTCAAACGACTTATTATTTCCATAATTCGTATTGTTTTTTTAACAATTTTGTGATTAAAAATTTAATTCTGTTTTATCTCCAAACCATGCAATGAAATATTAAGATGGTCTTCCTTATTACAAGTTGAAAGTAACTTTTTGTGTAAAAGTAGAAATTATTGGAAAACAAATTAATTAATAACACTTTTATTCCAAAATTTTTCTAAACATATATATTAAATTTGATTATCATTATAGTTAGTTCCTATTAGAATGTTAAAAATCTGTTCTATCAATTAATTTTCAAAATTTCATAAATATGTTTTAATAGTTAATTGAATTTAAAAGTGCACTGATAGTTTACTAACCTTCAATAAATTTTACAAGTCGCATGCTATAATTATAAACTAACAATGTGCAGACTTTCTAATGCTTAATATGAAATTAAACTCCAAATTCTTCAAATGTATTGAAACCTTTAACTTTTTAATTATCTTAAAATTACTTCTCAAATATAATGTTTAACTGACCTTTGGAGTAGATATATACATAATAACTTTATTGTAGACAAAATTAATACCACTGTATGTGAAGCTTATATTAATCTCAAAAAGGATAATTGCTTTGTGAAATTCTCCTGAAGACATAAATTTATTTAACTTCAACGATTATACAATAATTAACAGAAAATTCTATTATTAATAACGATTATGTCTCAAAGTTTCAACACATAAGATATTAAAAATATGTATCTCAAGGTTTTTCAATTTAAATGCAACTTTAAATTGATACTGTTTTCCTATAGTTTAAAATTTAAGGAATAAACTAAATAAATTTATGATTGAATGTATGAAATAATTATAAAAAATAGCTTAATGACCTATAGATTCAAATATTATTATGTTGGAAAACATAATATAAATATATATTGTGAATAAATGTTTAAACTTAAAAAAGTTGATCATTTATTATTATTATACAGTATCCTGCATTATACAGAATTTAATCTTTCAAAGTAATTTAAAACATGCATTTGTTAATTTGTTTTAGATTTAAGTTTCTATCCTTAAAATTAAGTATTGTTTTATGTAAGATCTTTTTTTATCCAAATAAAAAATATCAATAACAGCATAAAATATTCTTCGATATCTGCGTAATTTTTATTTCATAATTGCCGCTAAATTTTAAAAAAATTAGAAAAAATATATTTTAGACTTATTATTGTTTATTATAAGAGAAATGATTGTTGAATTAATTCCATTAAAAAACAGAAAATATTCCAAAGAAACAAAATAAAGAATTTCTTAATTTAATAAATATATTTTTCATATGCATATTTGCCTGTTATAAAACAAAAATATATGGAGCTTTCAAATAATTTAACAAATAAACTTATATTATTCCCAAAAATTTAGAAAATGTGTGTGAATTTCTTAATACTAAAATAACTCTAATTAAGTAATTTGTTAAATCAATGTTACTCTAATTAACTAATTAGTAAATTTGATATAAAAAGAATATGAAATGTAAATGTCAAAATATTTTATGAAAATATAAAGGATCACTAAACAAAAGAGAAACATGGATCTAAGATCAAAATTGAACTAACATTCATATATGTGCCTAGTCACATTTTTAATATTTATTGTTATTTTGTCTTCATTATATATTAATTTAATATTTATTGTTATTTTGTCTTCATTAACAAAATGCATATCATTACAAATATACAATAGTTATACTTCTAACATATATTTACCTCTCGATAGATGGATTCTACCTATATTAAATTGACTATTTCCTCAATCTGCTTTCCAGGTTAAACCATTACAAGAATTTACACTCCTTAGACTACTGATCTAATTCAGCTAGAAATTGAATGATACAAGTAGTGAATAGTGTTTACAGGATGTAATATTCTTCAATAAGATATTGTGAACATTCTGGAAAGAATGCTGGTAAATTATATCAAATCGGGTTTTTAATATAAGTATAGATCATAGCAGATCAATTATATTAACTTCTGATGACTGTGATGGTAGAAGTTGATGTTTTAACTTCATTAGATTGTTTACGAATTGTCCTCCTAAATTTTTCAGCTAATTCTAAATCAAAAGAATTAAGGTGTATCCTATACTTATAATATGATTATTCATTATTGTTAATAATAATCCAAATTTATAAATTATGCAAAAGCCCAATAACCTAAATATTGTGGTCATTTGTAAGAAGAAATTACGACGCCTAAACTTCAGTATAAACTCATTAATTATTAACATGCCGAGGATTAAATTGCCCCGAGAAATACAAAGATAATAAATTTTTCAAGTTTCGATTATTCGTAATTACCCAGATTACGTTTAAATTTATTTATGCTATAAATGAAAATGTTCACATGGTCTTTGAATTAATCAACTAAGTAAGAAATTTTATTAAATTTTTCATAAAAATTTTTAATTTATTATATTTTCTAAAATAATGTCATAAATCAAATTATTACTTCAATGCTTAATTACTTATTTACAGCTTTTATCAACATTTTGTGGAGAACTATTTATTTTACAAATAAAGTAAATCTCACTAAATATTCTTCATTTTGTTTTATTCTCTGGCTGGATAATTTTTATAAATTAATTAAATTACCCACACATTTTTCCCTAGCTGAAAATCCCTTTTTATTTAGTTACATTCCCCCTTCTTTTTTAATGAAGTGAAGTGTCCTAACATAGGACTAGAAAAAAACTGGTTTTTCACGGAGATAGAGAGGAAAAGAGGCTACA
The DNA here is from genome assembly GCA_030067965.1 of Latrodectus elegans. Taxonomy (NCBI): domain Eukaryota; kingdom Metazoa; phylum Arthropoda; class Arachnida; order Araneae; family Theridiidae; genus Latrodectus; species Latrodectus elegans. The sequence continues at coordinate 32,524,269 of CM057814.1, read as the reverse complement.
GACACACGCATGTCGGCAGAAGTAGTTACAAGAAAATTTTGAAACACGCGCCACTAAAAACGACTGTTGGTGATTCAAGTATGACATTCTATTGGAATCTATAAACAGCAAAATCACAAACTTGAAATAATCATCCCTATGAGTTTTTAGACGGTAAAAAAAAGAAGTATACTTCTGTAATATGAGTCCAGATGAAAAAACCCACATTGAATGAACGAGACACCAGGTTTTTCGAAGCTCTCAAAATAGGCCAGCCTAGTACCAGAGCTCATCTAATGTAAATTGTTTTTTTTTATTTAATTTTCAGACAGATTTTTTATAACTTTAAACCTATTTATCATTTTTACCTATTTATAACATTAAACTATGATCTAGTGTACATTATGAACTCCTCTGAAGTGCTTTACCAGATTGTTAGTAAGATTTAAATATTTGAAATAATATAAGTAAGTAAATTTGTATTTGTATAAATGGATTTGTACTTTTATTATTGAATTAAAAGAAATTTTTAATTACAAAAACAAAGCCAATTTCTGCATCTATCTTCAGGTTTGAAAAAATAAATAAATACACAATACAATGTTAAAAGAAAATAATATTTAAATTTAAAGTTAAATAATATTTAAAATTATTTAAATTTAATGTATTATTTGTAAAAGCTATATAATAACGGTAAATTTTTATAAATTTCAATAAACTCCTTCACAAACTAAAAAACATATTATCAGAGATGAATTAAATATTAATGAAGAACGTGTAAAATATAAAATAATTATGTAAAACCTTATGAAAATATATTAAAATATTCCTAGACTAAATATTAAGTAAACACGTTTATACAAGTTTCCTGGTTATTTACAAATCCCGCAACATTAAGCAATTTATACTCTCATTCCTCTTCCAAAATATTTAGAAAAGATAAAATATTCATACTGAAACTAATATATCCACATACATAATTAAGCTATACACTTGAGGAGAGAAATTTGAAAATTATTTAATTTCAGATAGAAATTGAAACCTAAATAATCTTCAAACATACTCTAAGATAATAGTAAATTACTTCATTTGTTTGAACTTAATTTTTACTTCCCGTATGTAGTTTAATTTTATTATATCTCATACCTTAAAGAATTTCTGATATAAATATTTAACAAATTACTATAAAAATTTCGAACATCATACCAACAGGAAAAGAAATAACAATTTATCTTCTTACAAAAAGTTAAACCATTGAAAATCTTGAATGATTTAATTACATTCTATTTGTTATTCTAATCTCCATTTCAAACTATGATAATTAGTTTAAAAAATGTGTCTAAATTCATGATTCACTTCTTTTGAATATTTAATCAATTGGAAAATATAACTTTTCTCAATGTTTGTATATATTTGAATACGAAATGTTTATTCATACTAGAAGGTATTGAAATCTTTAGAAATAATTCTTATTCAAGTTATACCAATCATATTACGAGTAAATGTAGAAAATTATATTAACTTTCATATGAAATGTCTAACGAAATGTAATTAAAGACATCTTGAATTATAAAATTATTTAAAATCTAAGGACATTTTTTAATAAAATACTCAGTATTATTGAAGGCAAATTCTCAAATAATTTATCAATTTAAACAATCAATAGATAACAAATTAAATCAATTAATTTATTTTTTATTTTGTTTATTTCATTCTCTGAAATAGATATAACATTGAACATATTTTGAACTATTATTGTTCTCATGAACATCCGTTTGAGGTATTAATTGTATATATTTTGCTTTTTTTTTTGTAACTTTATATATATAATAAATCATTGCTGAGCGTCTTCTATTACGTCATCTATTATGTCATCCAGATTCTGAATTAAGATTTATAATTATGAATAAGATGAAAAGTCATTTTGAAACTTATTAAAAATTAAAAGAAATTTTTGTCTTATGTAAACACATGGCAATGAGTATTCATTACATACGCTTGTACTCGTACTAATTTCTATTTGACAAACATTGTCATAAAAATGACAGAGATTTTCACAACTATTAGTATGTATTTCTCTACTAATTTAAACAATGTATATTTTAGTTATGCAATAACTAAAATCGTAAATCTTAAAACACTACATTTAATAGATATCTCTTATGAAATGTAATATACAATCACACCAAAGTTTTAACTATATTACAATAAATATAGTGCAAGAAGTTCTTGGATCATAATTTATTTTTCATTTGAGTAAAAAGCGATCTTATATATATATATATATATATATATATATATATATATATATATATATATATATATATATATATATATATATATATATATATATATATATATATATATATATATATATATATATGTGTATATATATATATATAAGTGTGTGTTACAAAAATCTTTGTAGTTTGATTATTATGACTGATATATTATTGTATTTAATTGCATTTTGTTTTAGCCTTTATATTTATCAATCATCTCAACTGGTTATGGGCTCAGCGTGTTTTTAAATCTGCTTGAATTTAATATCTGTTAAATTTTAAAAAAAGAAGTGAACCGTGTGCTTTGCTTAACAGCGAGACAACATGAATTTGAAAGTACAAATTAATAAATTAGAAGGAGCGGAAAATTGGAGCAAGTAGAAGTGGCAAATGGAAATGCACTTTGAACAGTATGATCTCGCGTCAATTATTGATGGAAATAAAATTTGTCCTGTCGCTGTAAGCGGCAATGTTAGTGCGGATGAGCACTTGAATGTGACAGAATGGCGATATGATAACGCTAAGGCGGCCGCACTTATTTCAAGTACGTTGAGTGCTTCTGTAGCAGATTCAGTGATGACGTACTCAAATGCGAAGGACATTTAGGGCAAATTAATTAGTGTTTTTGAGCAAAGCAGCATACAGAGACTTAATTTATTAATGACACAATTTTTCAAGTCATTAGGGATCCTAATGACAATGTTGCTACATGCAGCTAAAGTTGAAAGAATCTACACAGGTATGAATAGTAGACTAAATCGTATTGAATCAAGCAATATTCCGAAAGAATTATTGCATGCCAAAATATTGCTTACTGTGGGTCCAGAATTCCAAGAATTCAGCAATGTGAGGGAGTCTCTAAACTCTGATAAAGAAACAACCAAAAATCTTGTTTAAAAATTGTGTACAATTGAACAACGTTTTAAATCTAATGCCGCAGTGGATGATGGTGCATTTGCGGCTCGTGTACCTGGTTTCAACCAAAAACTTGTGAAAATAGGGGAAGACTTCCTGTAAAGACTCCTGTTGGTTATAAATCTAGTAATTTCAAGCCAAAGAACTGTTTTGAGTGTAGTTCGAAATCACATCTTTGTAAGGACTGCCCTAAGAGAAAGTCAAATGTCTCAAAGCATAATAAAGGTGCATTTGCTGCTATTAAAACAGTGCAACGCCTGATGTTTGGGTTTGTGATTCTGGTGCTTCACACACATGACTGCTAATAAACAGTACTTTACTCTATACAAACATTTTCCTATACCCATTGAGGTATCACTTGCTGATAAAAACAAGATCTATGTATATGGATCTGGCAGAATAAATATTGAAGTTTGCATTCACGGTGAATGGTATGATCCTCACATGGAAAATGTCTGGTATGTCCCTGATGTGAAACGGTATCTCTTCTCTGTACAAAAGGCAGCCAAGTGTTGAGTTGAAGTGAAATTAACTGAAAGGTATGCTGAATTTTTTCGACAGCGATTTTTTCGACCCTAGACAGCGATGTCAACTGGTGAAATCATTAATGCTGATATTAATGTCCTTATGTCTTTTTGCTTCATTAGTGATGCAAGATATAATGTTTGCTTTAAAGATAACTATAGCAAATATCGTAAAATCTTTTTTTTTTTTTTTTTGAAAAAGAAAAGTGATGTTAGTTGTTGTCTACGTATGTTTCTCAATGAAGCCACTAATCATGACCATGTTGTGAAAAGTTTTCGTTGTGATGGAGGATGAGAATTTGACTTTGTTGAATTTCGTTGTGATGGAATAGGCTTTGATTACGATTAAACATTCAGCCCAGTTGCAAGATTTGACACTGTGTGTTCTTTCTGTGATGGCAAAAGAAAATTTGCTCTTTCAACAGTTTGAGGTAAAGACTGCATTCTTGTATGGAACCCTTAAGGAGGAAATGGTCATGACACAAAAAGAAAGCTTCAATGATAATAGTTCAAAAGATACTTGCTAAAAAAATATAGCATTAAATATAAGTGCACCATACTCACCAGAGCAAAATGATGCAGCAGAGAGGGAAAACCAAACAATTGCTGAACTGGCTCGTTCTATGCTTGCAATAAGTGCATTGCCTCGGTCATTTTGGGCCAATGCATGTGATACCGCGGTGTATCTGCTAGATCACACTGGTTTATCTCCAAATGAAAGCAAAAGTCCTCATGCTCTTTGGACTGCTGAGCCAAAATTTAAACCTAACCACCTGAAAGCATTTAGAACTGAATGCTATGCACATATACCAAAGATCTTCAGACGTAAGTTTGAAGAAAAGAGTGTTCGTGGTTACTTTGTGAGGTATGTAAAAAAGAAAGATAGTTATCAGATCTATCTGCCCTCTCAGAAGAAAATCATAAAATCTCTAGATGTTGACTTAAATGTGCAGAATGTTTGTGCTCCACTCCTGTAATAGTGGAGGTGGAGGAAGACTTTAATGATAGGTATAAAGAAAATGGAATTGAAGAATGTAATCTATCTGAAGAACAAGAGCCTGTTAGAAAATCTGGAAGAAACCTAAGCTCTCCTGCATGGATGAAATCTGGAGATTATCTGCTGGCAAATATAGTCGAAATAGAAAAATTTGAAAACAGTAAAAATCTATCTACGTATTCTGAAGCTCTTTCGTCAAAAGAACGTTTTATTTCTTCTTTATGGCTAGAAGCCATGAAAGAAGAAATAAAAAGCCCTTCATGAAAAGGAAACATGGGAGCTTGCTGAAAGGCCCAAAGGTTCCAAAGTTATCAATTGTCGATGAGTGCTCAGGAAGGAATTTAATTCAGATGGTACTGTGGAGCGACACAAAGCTCGTCTTGTAGCCATGTTATGCATAAAAAGCAGGCTTTGATTACGATTAAACATTCAGCCCAGTTGCAAGATTTGACACTGTGTGTTCTTTCTGTGGTGGCAAAAGAAAATTTGCTCTTTCAACAGTTTGAGGTAAAGACTGCATTCTTGTATGGAACCCTTAAGGAGGAAATGGTCATGACACAAAAAGAACGCTTCAATGATAATAGTGAGAGAGTCTGTAAATTGTATAAAAGTCTATATGGACTCAAACAAGCACCCCGTTGCTGGAATCAGTATTTTGTGAATTTTATGAGAGACCAGGAACTGGAAGTTCATACTGCTGATCCCTGCTTGTTTATCAGACACAGAACTGAAAAGAAACTTCTTGTTGTTATTTATAAAGATGATGGCCTTGTTTTTGGGACAGAAAAAGTTGAAGTGGGGGAGTTTATGAGTCCATTTAGTCATTCTTTTCAGATCACAAGAGGTTAATTGAACCAGTTTCTAGGTATGAACATAACAAGATTGAATGATGGTTCAAATTTTGTGAATCAGTGTGTCCATTCAAAAAGTTCTGTCAAAACTTTATATGAACTCCGCCAATCTAGTGTCAACTTTAAGTGACAAAAGTTTCGTTTTTGATGATACAGAAAACAAACTGATAGAGAAAGAAGTCCCTTATCACCAGGCGTATGGCAGTCTGATGTACCTTTCAACTGCTACAAGACCTGATTTAGCTTATGCTATAAGCATTGTTTCGGAAAATCTTGAAATCCCAGGACTTCAGATTGGTGTGCTGTAAAACAAATATTTAAATATCTAAGAGAAACTGTAGATTTTGGCTTGTTGTATCAAGAAGAGTGTCATTCCAATGAGCTAGAAGTGTACAGCGCTGCTGATTATGCAGATGATTTAAAAACAAAACGCTCAAGAACTGGACTGGTCTCTAAATTTTCATGTGTAGTCCTTTCTTGGATGAGGCAAAAGCAGAAAAGTGTTGTTTTATCTACTAGAGGCCGAATATGTAGCTGCGAGTGAGAGTGCTAAAGAACTAATTTGGCTGAAACATCTGCTCAGTGACATAACAAATCTCGAAACTTCCTCTCTTCTGGTAAATATTGCTAGTTCTATGAAACTCGCCAAGAATCCTGAATACCATAAATGGTCCAAGCACATTGATGTCCGTTATCACTTTGTGCAAGAAAAATTCATTGATGGTGAACTGTTCGTTAAGCATGTTCCAGGAAAATTGCAAGTAGCAGACATCATGACTAAATCACTGCCTATAGTTAGGTTCAAAGAACTGTGTACCTTGTTAGGATTGTTTTCATTTAATAGTCTTGTTAGTGAATGTTAATCTAAATAAGTTGTGGCATGTGGAGGAAGTATTGTAACAACTCAATTTTCAGAATCTTGAATCAGACAAGTGACAACTAAACTCTTTTGCTTACTCTGTATCTTAACTTTAGAATGTTTTAATAATAATAAAAATACGTTTACGTTGCTTGCTCATATGCATCTTGGTCATTTATTTGCACTTAATTGCTTTTTTTTTAGCCTTTATTTATCAATAACCTCAACAACTTCAACACCTATTGACATTGACTGCTTTAGTATATCCCCAATGTTTTTGACTTCATAATCGTGGAACCGCAATTATATAGCAATTTTTATCATTGGTTTTATTGCAATCTACAACTGATCTTACTTAAATTATTTTTGATTATATATATAATACGATTTAAATTTTGTGAAGTTACAAGGCTAATCATGAATTTTTACTTTATTCTTTGGTAGAAAAAAATCTGTTCCATAATTTGAATTGTGAAAATTCACACAAAATCATATAGGAATATTCCGTCTAATGTTTTTATGTGAATGGCATGATTTTTTACGTATTACTTATTGTACATTGTATTTTCCTGATGCTTTTAAAATAAACTAAGCAGATATTTCCATTTGTTGTGGAAAAAAAAAACAAAATAGCAATTTAAAGAAATATTAGCATATTATTCAAAATTTAATATACTAATAAAAATAATATTGAGTAATAGTTATAAAAAATTTAAAGGATGCTTAAAAAATTTTGTTATTCTAGCTAGAAAATTGAATTTTTAATTAATCCAATTAGGAAAGTGAATACTAAAGGAAGAATAATCCCATTATACCACTCAATATTTTCTTGAGAATACATTTTTAAATATACTATAGTACTTTATGAAATCTTACATACATAACAACATTTATCATGTATATAATGTTTAATCAGATCTGAAAAATTTTAAAAATTTTCGTGGTATTATAATCATAATATCTCAATGTTATTACAGGTTAGAATTACATTTTTACTGTCTAATATTATATTAAATAATAAGATTAGGATGCTTAAATGGATGATGTATACACTTATTATAAATTTAGTCTCAGTAATTTGTGTATTTATTATTATTAATATTTGTGTGAATATCTTAAATATTTATTAATATAATGTGCAAGCTTAGTTTTATAATAAAATGCATCATTTTTTTCAATTTATAATATTAGTCAGTTTGTAATATTCTTAGTTTTCAAATCATTTACCATAATTTAATTTTAGTGCTTGAAATACAATGCTCTTAACTTAAAAATAGAATTTAAATTGGTGTTAAGAGAGATGATTGCTTATATATTACACAATGATTGTTTCTATACCTAAATTTGATAATAAAAAAAACGCAATTAGTTTTATATTACAATTTGTAAGTGTTTAGCTTTCAAACAAAATGATTTGTTTTCTCCATTTTTCAATGCGTTATAAGTAACTTATTTTGAGACAGTTTTATTTGTCTTTTAACAAATATACTTTTAAAGTAATGCAGTAATTTTCATGTAAATAAAGATTATATTTAAAAAACAAAACATTTTGAATAAAATTTACTTTAAAAATATAGCATGAAAAAGCAAAACAATGAAAACATTTTACCTTATAATGTTACCTCCTATAATTTCATACTGTTTTAATTAAAATTTTTAGCTTTGTGATTTTCTTCAGTTGTAGTAAAAGTTTCGTAAGTGTCATAGTTACTTCATATCATTTTTGCATGACAAATCACTTCCACATTTATTTATCCTGAAGTCTGTATCACTGTTTGAAAATGCTGTATAAATGACTTTATATTTTAAATTTGCAAAATGAAGTATTTTTACTGCAAAATATAAAGCTAAAGTTTTAAATATGATTAAAAATTTTCTTTTAGAAAAAGATTTTTTTTTCATAATGAAATTTTCCATGCTTGAGTTCTATAAAATATAAAGTTTACTTATAAAATTATTCACTTATTTACAAAAAAAAAAACAATTACAATGAATACCTAGGACATTCAAAGTTTGTAATTATTATAAAAATTGGAATTATAAATATACCATTAAAATTATAAATGTTAATTGCTCTTTATTAAGTACAAATTTTGAAAAACATTATATCAAGGGATTGTTTAAAATATTCAAACTATCCAACCCGCTTTATGATAGAATATATTGCATGCAGTCGTAATTTTTTTAAAGAAAATTTCGAAAAGTTCCTAAGCATTTAGCCAACAAATATGCATGCAACTAACAGAAACTTAATTCCTAAGCTCCTGAATTATTCAAATAAGAAAATGATAAATCATGACTGCAATTTTTAATGAGCATAATTTCACAATGAAACCGCACTAAATATATTATATAAAATATGTTGAGTAACATTTCCACACAAGAAACTTAAATATACTTTTATGGTAAAAACTCAGTGTTTGACCTAATTGACCTAAGTCATTTTGGTATGGATCAAAGTAAATTTGAGCTAGTGATAACGCAAATTTTTAATTATAAAGCAATCAAAATTTCCTTATTAAAAAATTTAGAAACGTTTCTTATTGAATAACTAATATAAATTTATGGAATAAATTGCAAGGAACTTTTTGCGATTTTTAATGAGTAAAAGTTTAGAATAGGCCTTAAAAAACAACAGTAATTTAAGAAAACAGTAAAATTTTAATTCATGGAGAAAAAAGTGTTTTTCAATTTTTAAACAGAAGGAAACATTTTATATAAACTTAATTATAATTCTTAATTTTAAATAAAAAACAAAAAATAATACTTAAAACAAGTTAAATTATTAATAGGAAAAAGCGCACTATTTATAAAAGTTAAATCAAGAAAATTAACGAGATTATATTTCATGATATGGGGTGCACATGTTTATATGTATTAGACTATTATTGTTTCAAATTTTATAAAAATAAGTTTGGTGATAGTGTTTAATTACATAATTTATGCACAAAAATTTAACATGTATATATATATATATATATATATATATATATATATATATATATATATATATATATATATATATATATATATATATATATATATATATATATATATATATATATATATATATATATATATATATATATATATATATATATATATATATATATATATATATATATATATATATATATATATATATATATATATATATAAAGCTAAAACTCTTTTCAGGTATTCTAAGAATCTGATATTTGAGACCGAATTTTTATAAAAAATATAATATTTAAATATGCATTTATTTTATTCCAGTTGCACTGTATTAAAAATAATTAATAAAATCAATTCAAAAGACTTTCTGTAAAGTTATCGTTTATTAAAATTCATTAAAATTATTTTGAGTCAAATAAACAAATAATATACACACTGCCCTTTTTTACAGATTAAAATGCTTGAATATTTTATTTGAAACTATTTCATAATAAAAATATTCATGCCCTTTAAAATACTAATAACTCCTTGTAGCCTTAAAATTTGTCTAAGTAAGAGTAGTTCTGAACTTATTCATTATTATACAAAATAATTCATACACAAAGCATCTTAATATTATATATTTGTCATTTCCTCTAAGAAGAAGCAATACGAAATATTTTCTCAAATTTTACAGTAAACATGTATAAAATACTACTTTTAGCTAAAAACTCTTTGAAAAATGATGAATAAATGGATGTGAACACAGTGGAATCTGTTTCAAAACAGATTCATATCCTGAAATTTATTTCGTTTTCACAAAGAAGCACTTAAGTCCCTTCCTGTATTATAAAATTTATCTTGAAAGAAACTTTTCTATGAATATCTCCTTTCTCAAACTATTTAACCTGTTGAATTACTTTAAAATCATTAAAAGCTCAGTTACTTCTAAAAATTATTTATTACAATCCCTTATAAAATACAACTGATTCTTACAAAATAATTAAATAATATTTTAAAGTTCAATATTTCTAAAATAATAAATATATTTTAAATTAATTGCTTTTAAAAGTTTTTAACGTTAAACATAATCAATTTCGTATGTATCTAATAGGAAATACTTAATATGAGTAATTTCCGTGTTTTCTTTCTCTTAAGTGTGTGTATCATTATTTAGTAATTAATTATAAAATTAAATTCTGCAAGCATATAATAAAGATTTAAGCATATATTATTTTAAGCATATAATATAAAAAAGTAATAATAAGCAATTTTAAGTAAACCATTTTTAGATGCTTTATTTTAATTAAAGCAGGTATTTTTTAGTTTCATATTTATGAAAATTTCTGCAAACTTCACAGAGGACAAAGTAAAATTCCTCATTAAAATATGTTCATTTCATTTTTAATGTAGTATCTACACCTTAAGATTAGAGAAAAAACTTTCAGTTCTACTATGGCAACATTCTTAGAAATTTACATATGATAACATCAAGAAATCATTGCCGACCACCCTGTCTAGGGGTCAGAGTGTCTGACTGTGGATAGGAAGGTACTGGGTTCGAATCCTGGTTAGGGCATAGATGTAATTTCTCTCTATTCTGTCTTTGTCCTTCCTGTGTATGAATGAGACGTGAATGGTTGCCCACCCTATAAACGGGTCCCTATGGCATGTGTGTACTGGAGCAGTAGGACTCCACACCAAATATGGTTCAGTATGAAAAAGTGGAGCAGCACTCCCCACATTGTCAGCCTAGCTGGCACAAGACAAAAAAATCAAGAAATTATTCAATATAAATTGAAATTTAACTTTTAAAATATTACTCAATTGTGCGTGTTGAGTTTCTATTAGGTTATTTAAAATATTGAATACATAGATTTCATAAAAAATACATAGAATCCAATGTAGTTAATAAAACTTCTGTGTTCTAATTTAACTGTAATTTCAATTGAATTAAAATTAAACTTTTTCAATAATTTAAGAGGTAATTAATAGTTCAATTATATATATACATATATATATATATATATATATATATATATATATATATATATATATATATATATATATATATATATATATATATATATACATATATTTCATCTTAAGCATCTTAACGTTATGTTCAAATCAAGACACATCAAAGAGAGAGAGATTATTGAACTGTTGCATGCATTTCATTTAAATATTTTTTAAATTATGAGAAAATTGAGTTATAAAAGATAAAACTGACCACTTAAAAGTAAATTTTAATTTGAAAGAAAATTTATGTTTCTATAAAAATTCATAACTCGAGTAGTCTAAACTTCAATGATATAGTTCATTGTAGTATAAGTCAAGTAAAATGTTGCTGTTTCCCAAAAATTTGAATAGTATAATGCAGTCAATAAATGTCAAGAAATATTCTTTACTTTGACCTCAAAGTAAATGATTTTTCTCCTTTTGCTTTTCTCATTTGCAATGGAGACAGATTCGGAATCTTTAACTCACAAGAAAAAGAGAAGTTGAGAAAAGCACTCTATATTTTGTTTGCTATCTTCTGCACTATATACATTTTTAAATCTCGCATTTTAAATTCCTCACCCATAATACTTGAATACAATTTCTTTTCTTAAAATTTTCCTGTAACTCTATTCGAGTATCGTAAAATTTATGAATGCATTTGTCAAATGCTTTATTTTTAAAAATTTTATAACATAAAATTTTTTTAAAATAGGACATTAAGCATATTTTAAATTCAATTTCCTTTTAGGAATAGGTATAAAAATATATTTAATATTAGCCATGTGCATATTTAAAATATTTGAACTAACTTCATGGTCTTTTGGAAATTGTGTCATTACTTTAAAAGGGTAAAAGTATACGTTTTCAAATTTGCATCATGAAAGTACCGTTGCTATTTAATAACCCTTTACTCATTGGAAAACATTAATAAATCACAGATCGATCATAAATGCATGTGAGTAGCCTCATATGTGATAAATTTATTTTGGAAAAAATTTTTATGTTAAACATGAACAACGTATACATCTTAAATGAATAGAAGGAAAATATTATAAAGATTCCACAAATGGGGATTTATCATATCTATCAAAATTATTACTAGGATAATAATCATTTTACTATTTTTGTTGATGTAAGAAAAGTAAAAAGGATTATATCTAAATTTTTAAATTATAAACAACAGCATCTTTATTTTTTTTCGAATTTATTGCATTGATAGAATTTTTTATAGAATTAGTGCTTTAAGGACATTGTTGGTATTCAATAAATTTATAATCATTTAATAAATTAAAAATTTAATAAAATCACTAATTCTATAAATAATTCTATCAATGCAATAAATTCGAAAAAAAAATAAAGATGCTGTTGATAATTTAGGGTCAATGAGTAATTATATAATGAATAATCTTATATTAATTTATATACTAAAAATTTTAGATTAAAAATATCTTACTTAGTAAAAGTATATATCTGCTTCATAAAAGTACCTTTACTATGTATATTTAATGGTACAAGAGCTTTCCAAATTTCTCCCTTGAAAGCAGTGACTACGACTCATTATTTAGTGAGTATGACTGATTATTTATTATTTATAATTATTTATTATTAAGGAAATATTATTTTATATTTAAAAAGTAATTTTACAACAGCTTTCATTTGTTATATATTTGGCTAAGAAACGTCACCTAACATAATAAAAATATTAAAAGTAAATAAAATAAACAAGAATTCCATAATGATTTATGCGTAAGGAATTTTGATATGTAAATATTAATACAAATTTTGTTGCATTTTAAAAGGGAATGTTAGCACTTATTGCATTTTAAAAGGGAATGTTAGCATTTGTTGCATTTTACTTTGAATATATTTTAAAGGAATGATTAAATAATATTAAAATATGATAATATGAAAGAGATTTCTTTAGATGAGCAAGATTTTAAAAACATTTTTTTCAAATGAAATTAGCTTAAACAAGCCATTGTTATTGCTTGTGAATGTTTTTTTTCTCATTACTAGAAGATAGAGAATTCTATGCCTATAATATAATTGATGATATATCATATACACTAATGATGGCTAGAATACGTAAAATATGTTGTAGTTGCAATGGCTTTCTTTTGAAATTATATCTTTGAGTGGCAGTCTAAGATTTCAGAACTTGTTTTCTCAGTCAGATTCCTAAATTAGGAAGATCTTATCTCCTGTAGAGCTATGATTGCTCATCCATGGGTGACCTTTTGCATACGTTGCCCTTAATTTTGATCTTTAATGTGGTGAAGATGGTTAAATATTTTTTAATGGTTGTACATTAGAAATATAAAAATATTTTCCTCTAATATTGTGATTTCTTTACAATTGAAGATAAATTCCGTGCATTGATTTTGACACATTCTTTCAGTGATAGTAGCAAAAACAGTTTTAGAGAAAACAATGTAATAGTTTAAAAATATTTTTGGTGCAGTTATTTTATGTAATGAAGAAAATTTTTTTAATTAACAGATTATTGTAGAATTTAGAAACGTTTGATTGAAAACTACATTTTTCTCAAAATAAATTGTTTATTTTTAACTGAAATAATGCTTATAAAAATGAAAATTCAATGACAAGTGATTAAAATATATTGCGCATATTTACACGTAATATTAAAAAATTAATGAAATAAAAAAACATCGTATTACGTTTATACATAGAACAACTCATTTATTTCTCTTTATAAAAAAATTGCCAAAGAAAATTTTCTTTTCTCATTTGAACATCATTTTCTTTTAAAATATTATATTGCAGTTTATTCAGTTTATATTTTTCATTTTTGTTTTATGTCAGAGATTGGAAAGCAAATCTATGTTCAATTTTGATTTAGTAATTTGTGATTTTTGTTCTATTTTATTTCATCAAGAATTGAGAAGAGTGACAACACAACAAGATAAAACCCAGACGTTCTGCAGGTTTATTGAAATGTGAAATCAATAATACAAATAAATTACAGAAGAATATATTAAAAAGATTTTCTTTGAGAAACAATAGCATGACTCTGGTGTGGAAACTGGAAATATATTAAATATGATGAATCCCGAAAAAGAAACTCGAAAAATAATATTAATGTTGAATGTATCTAAAAGACATTCTTATGAGATATGAAAGATCCGCGGCAAGAGAATTAAATGTGCAGTTTCAACTGTGATAAAAGTTCTTAATAAAATATTAAAACTGTAAGTTAATAAATTCCAAATCATTTAAACATTGGAAACGAATAATATGCTTAGAAATATGAACTTTCGAACGCGCGCACATGCTAAGAGGGAAAGTAAATAAAATATTTTTTTTAAATTACATAATGTTGTCTAATGAAAATTGATTTCAAATTTTAGTATAGTATTGCTTTCAAATTTTAGGTATTATTTATTAATATATTTTATTTAAATACATTTTAAAAGCCTATTTTAATAAAAATCGAATATAGAAAGGTAAAATAAAATTATAATATACTTTTTCTTTATAACAGAATTTTATATTAAAATTTTAAGAGAATACGGGAACACTCAAGGAAATTCATTCACTTAAATTATATATTATGTTTTTAATATAATTATTGGTAAATCACAAAGCAAAAATTACTATAAAATCCTCTGTCGCCTCGCATTTTACAAATTGAGTAGAAATGTATATCGGTAGGTATTTTTTTTTATTTTAAATTAGTAGTTTTGTAGAAGGCTTCGCAGAATGTGGAAAAATGATGTTAATATTTCGCAGTGTATCAATATGAAAAAAATTTTCAAATGTTATCTACATCTTGTTTGCAAAATGCATTAAGAACTTTCTTTAAGGATATTTTACTTCATCGGATATTTGCATGTTATTCTTGTGATTACTATACTCATTTCTTACTTTAGTTAAAGATTACATATGTAAAACAATTTAATTTTCTAATTATTTTTTTAGATTTATTGACTTACGTCATTTTCTAATTTAGTTTTTTCTTTATCATTTTATGGCGTTTTTTAAAAATATTTTAGATAAAATATCATTACCAAGAACATTTGTTTGCAATTTGCATTTAAAACTGTGAATTTTATAGGAATATAGGAAATTTAAGTAAAATATTGGCTTGGGAAATAAAAATTTTATCAGATTAAAGTTTGTGTCTTCATCAAAAAAATGTAGTAATTTTAATTTAAGTATTTCTAATAGTTTTATGTATTTCTAACAATATAAATTGAGAAGTGCATTTTTACTAATTCCCTTTTCCACCTACTTGTGTCACAGGAAATATTATTTTTAGAATTTCCCGTATTTTATATTTGTAAATGTAAATGCTTTTTAAATGACAACAACTAAGCATACAAAATTAACTTAGTATTTTAGATCAGATTATGATACTATTTGGATAAAAAAAACCAACATATATTTTTCCAAAATACAAATTTTTAATTTGTTGTACTTAAGTACTAAAGAAGATACTTAAAGATTTTCCATCAAGTTTCCCAAGGTATAAAAAATGCATCATATTATACTCTGTAGGCCATCGTAAAAGCAGCACCCTTAAGGAAGTATTTAAATAACATGAAATTTGCAGCATGCATTAGCGGGGGTGATGTATGCAAATGATTAGAAATTCAGCGCAGACGTACATCACGCGCTTCAGAGACGCCACTTTAAAGCGCTATTTAAGGCTTGGTAATTTCGATGATTTGAAGTTCGGCAATTGTGTTCTTCCTTTTTTTTTTTTAAGCGATCATTTTTGATCAAGTATCCAAACTCAACAAAAGAAGGATAGTGGCCTACATTGTGGATTATACTCTAGGGAAATCTGTTAGTCATGTTGGATGAAACCAAACAAATGTAATGCGGATATGGGATCGCTGAATGCAGGAGGATACGATGGGCCAACGTGTTCGATTGCATCCACCTCACTATACAACTTCACGTGATGACAGGCAAATTGTGCGCATGGCAGTGATATATCGCTCAGCTACATCACAAACAATATATTCAGTCTGTAACGCATCATATAGTGTCTGCGCGTACCACTCGATGCCGTTAACAGCAAAGTGGTCTGTCCGCAAGACGTCCATTGATTCATACACCCTTGACTCTGCCAAATCTCTGCTAACAATGGTGTGATGAAATTGTCTTTAATAATGTGTCATGCTTTTGTCTAGAATACTATGATGGTGGCCTTCGAGTCTGGCCACACCATGGAGAGAGGATGTTGAACAGCTGCGTTATGCACCACCACACTGGTCCTGCCCCGAGTATTATGGCATGGTGCTGTATTGGATGCCACTCTTACACTCCTCTAGTACGCATTTCCGGTACTTTAAAAAAGGCATCCCTACATCTTCAAGATGCTGGAGCCAGTTGTCTTTCCTTAATTTCAGAGCTTGCCCACAGACATATTTCAATAGGATAATGCATGACCACATGTGGCATACATTGTCTAAGTCTTCTTCGTTAATCACCAGATTGAATTGCTTGCCTGGCTGGCTCGCTCTACAGATCTTTCAACAATAGAAAACATGTGATCCATGGTTGTTCAACGATTGACCTAGATTACACCCCTATTTGCTACACCAGATCAACTATGGCAATGTGTGGTAGCTGCTTGATTCGCTATACCCAAGGAACACATCCAAATTCTCTTTGAATCAATGTCGACTGGTGTGACAGTGGTGATATCCAACAATGGTGGCTACTCTGGCTACAGATTTGGTTGGAACCACAATTCACAGAAGTTTATAAATTTAATCATTTGATGCTCAGTCGACAAATTAAAAATTGTTGATATCTCTTTTTTTCTTGGTGTTGCAATTTGGGTAGCCAACAGTGTAGATTCTATATTTGCGAAGTTACATTCTGAAAAGATATACTTATTGTGATAAATGAGCAACATCCACTTATAAAAAACGTAATAAATCAAATTTTGTTCCCACAGAATTTGACTAAGTAATGTCAGAAATCCTTGAAATATTTTACAATTTTTATATGAATTTAATGTAACGATGTTTATCATTCATTACTTTAAGCAATGCAAGTCTTAAACGCATCGTATTCGGACAATTTTGTTTGCTATGTCGCTAATTTCGCAAAGTAAATTCTAATTTTTTATCGGTTGAGTTCCTTTATTTTCTTTGTCTTTCAGATGTCATTTTCGCGCGATAAATTTTCTTAATTCATATAAATTTCATCTTAGTTTAAGTTCCTTGAAACGAATAATTTCTGTATACTGAATAATAAAATAGAATTTCTAACAACAATATGTTTAACTGATTAAACTATTTTATTATATTTTAACCTGCGATTTCAGTAACAATTGTTCTTAAATTAAACTTTATTTTAAAGTACCTTTTGAAATCAGCATTAACATTTCATTTAAATGCTTTGGACATGCATGGCTTGTATTTTTAATTGATTAAGTTCAGTAGGTTTGTTAGAGAATTTTAGTGAGATTTCTTAGCAAAAGATACCACGACTTAATTTTAGTTTACAATTTTTTTTAATTTATAATAGTGTTACTGATATTCAATAAAGAGTTCTGATACATATGCCAGCTAATTAAATTAAATATAATTTTTGCATATCAAGCAAAAATAAAAGTGTTAAATTTTTATTTTTCTAAAATAATAATTATTCTTTCTGAAATAATAACTATAATTTCTTGAGGATTTTCTCTCACTGT
Source organism: Latrodectus elegans (assembly GCA_030067965.1). Taxonomy (NCBI): domain Eukaryota; kingdom Metazoa; phylum Arthropoda; class Arachnida; order Araneae; family Theridiidae; genus Latrodectus; species Latrodectus elegans. The sequence goes on along the minus strand of CM057814.1, from coordinate 32,506,269 downwards.
GACTTTAATGTTTCAACTTAAAAATAAATGTACGTTTTTTATTTCTTTAATTAATATTTTTCCAAAATTATAATGAAGTAATTTTTCATAATCTTTCAAATTAAAAAAATCATTTATTGCGAAAAAAATGATTTCCTTTACAAATAATATTAATCAAATAACACTTTTCAGATTAATTTAAATATCTCAAGTACTCAAGCCATTTAATTTTAGTGTTGGGGATTTATGAATTTAAGTAATTGTGATTGTATTTTAAATAAATTTTTCTTATTAAAATGCTGTTAGAAATCTAAATTTAGTGCATTAATATTTTCGTAAAATCATTTTAAGCATAATTGTAAAAACATTAAAACAAAAAATATATTTAATGAGACTAGATAAGGATAATATATTTATGAGACTAGATAAATTTTTGTCATTTTTTCAATTGTTTTTTTATGATAATTTCAATATTTTACAATTATTATTAATATGAACATATTCTATTTTTTATGATTATCATAACTTTGCTTATTTGATCACTAATGCAATTTAACAGGTCATGATCTTTATTAATGAGACGAATTGCAGTTTTAGATATATTCCATGTAACAAAAATTACCACTAATAAATTACTTAACATACATGATTAATATTTAATATATTTTCCAAAATTAAGAATGATATATATAATGACATTCAGCAATTCTATCTCAAAGTCTTTTCTATATATTATAGTTTATAATTTTTTATTATTACATTTAGATTCTTTTGCCGATTTCAAAATAAAATTCTACAAATGTTATATAGTATTTTTTTATTTCTTAGCGCATATTATTTTAACGCTGCTTTGCAAACATCCTAATAGATTAAAACAATGAATATTTTTCTATAATAATAAATAAAAATTTTCATAAAAATCACTATGAACAATTAAAATGGTCAGCAACACCATTCTTACTTTAATTTATATATTAATAAAGTAATATATTAATTCATAAAGAAATATACTATAAATAATATTATTTAATAATAGTAGTAGCACGGTAGCTTAAAGTATGATCAATTTAAACAGTATTTGCACACCCGTGGGATAATGCTTTCCCGTATGATTCTTATCTACAGAGTAAAGGTATATTGTATATTAAAGGTAAAATGTGTTTTTCACAAAGAATTTAAACGCATTGTATTTACAGTTATGAAAAATAATGAACACTTCTACTAAAAACATGCACATTCAAAAATTAAAAGAACAGAACAATAGAACACTTTCATTCTTTAATGCTTATATTTAAAAGAAATGGTTCATATATAATCTGAAGGTGTTTTGAAATTGTCTTGATGCGAATAGATGTTTGTCATCATATTTTGTAGTTTAAAAGATGAAAGATATTTCATACATTTTGCACTGCATTCTTATATCACAAATATAGATGCCTGTAAATCCCTCAAACGCCCACCTTAACTGATGTGCAAATAAAAACAAGACTTTTACTACAATATTAATATTGGCTGTAATAAAATCTAGTAATATAGTCTAGTAATAATCTAGTAATATGTGTTTTGTATTTAAATATTTCTAAAAGGGTAAAAAATTACTATTAAGTAAATAATATAATGTTATGTTTAGTTAACTCTACTAAGGCACCTTAAATTTTTCTTTGATAAAAATGCTTCGAATTTTAGCCAAACACTTCGAATTTAAACAATAAATTTACGGTAATAATAAGAATGTTTCTACCTAATTAACAAATATATTTTGGTTTTTAAACTTTAACATATATTTAACAAAATGTCTCAGTTGTCTAATCACCATATTGATTATTATTTTACCGTGAACTTAAAGTTTAGTTTTAAGCCAGGAGAAACAAATTTTTAAAATGTAAGATAAAAATAAAAAAATTCATAAGTTAAATCTCAATCGAGTACATGATTATATATTTTTTCAAACATGATATGTATCCTTGAAATCGCTCGTAGAATATTTCTATATTAAAAACGTAACATAAGGAATATAGGTCACACTCAAAGTTTTTAAATGAAAGTGCACTCATGTGTGAAATTAAAATCTTTCAACTTTCGCGTTTTCCTATCTTTTGCTTTGCGTTTATGTTATTTAATTTAAAATACAATGGATTAAGTCGAATATTTCATTAAAGATATTAGTGTTAGAAAAGCAATATTTCTCTTTTATGATCATTTAAATTATCTCTGTTGATATGAAAAACAATGTTGACTCTTCAAAAAGATTAAAAAATGAAAATAAGAATGAGGAGCACAAAATATAAAACTCATTGGAATATCAATAACTTTGTTTGTTGTTAAATTTATTTTCACAAAAAATTCATTCGTCCCAAATATTGAAATATTTTGGCTAATTTTAAATAAAAACATGTTTAAAAAATTATATTTCAAATAGTTTTGCTGAAAAATATTTTTTAAAATATTCTTTGGCTTAAAATTTACACAAATATCAAATTTTATTAAATAAATTGTCATTCGAAATGGATTTAATTATATATATATATATGTATATATATAGGAAATATTTATTAAAATATATATATATATATATATATATATATATATATATATATATATATATATATATATATATATATAATATTTATATATATATCTAATAACTTTCATAAAAAAATTAGCTTTATATTTTAGTGCAATTCTGACCTGAAGAGAATATATATAGTTACATAAAATATATAACTGATGTAGTTTCCAATTTCGATCAACTCATTTTGCACAAAATATAATGATTGTTTTACGGAAAATTACAGGTATATGTCTTTATATTTTTATATTAAATAAGAATTCGTAGAATAACTCAAGGTATGTTATGATGAATAGAATGCATCTACTTTTAATAAATTAAATTTCTTGTTATTTTATTAAATGAGAAATTTAATATGTAATGTTTAACATTCCTTTTTTATTCAATTTGAATTTAATTTCCAATTTTCTATTTTTAAGAAAACTAGATTTCATAGTTTTATGATGAATTAAAAAGAGTATAAGTTTTTTTCTCACAGGCTCTTTCTGTACTTTACTAGCTTAAATCACGTTAGAAAATTTTTTTAATTAAAATTTTTTAATTTTTTATATAAACTTTTTTAATTAAAAATTTTATAAAGATATATGAGGACCATCTGGAAAATATATTTTCCATGAACTTGTAAAACAAAGCAAAACATATTAACCCAGAAATATTTATTGCAAAAGGTACAAGAGTATTTCAACTACTTTCAATTTTATTTTTCAATATAATAGAATTTTTAGTACCAGAAATGTTTTTGTATTTCAGTATCATAGAATCTACCACCTGTGAATGGATCCTACATGCTACAGCTTTCAGTATGTTTTCATCTATGGAAGAGTGACAAAAATCTATTTTTTTGCAAGAGCAGACAGAAGTCTCAGGGAATAAGCTCTGGCCCTTTCGTAAATGGTCAAGCACTACCCAGTTAAATTTTTCCAATAGTTTTTTGTCGAATTTGCCGTATGATACCAAGGGCTGTCTTTGAGTAACAAAACACCAGATCTTAGTATCCCACGCATCTTGTTATAAATGGCTTGTCGTATATTATTTACAGTTGCGCAATAATGTTCAACGTTTACTGTTGGATCTGGCAGTCAGCGGGAGAAAAAATAAGAGCTGACATATGTAAGCACTGTAACGACTTTAATATAAGCTATCTGAAAATTAGGATTGCAAAGTATGAAATCCACAACCAAAGCCTACTCGTCAAAAATGTTTGTATTACGGTCATTTTACAGATTAGAAAATGATTTTCATTCATAAGATACTGTTTTACTTGCTTTTAGTGTTTCTAATGTAAATACTTAATTGATGATTCTGTCTCACAAATATTGTATTATTATTAAAGCATTTATATTGAATAATTTAATGAAATGCATAAAGCAAAGTGTGTGTATAACACTATTTTAGAATATAGGTCTTAGCAAATAATTGCTACTATTTACTTTTTATATTAACTACGTATACGAAGAAAGAAGGGTAATTTATCAATTTAAATGTTAAATGTAGATTTTTGTTTCTAAAAATAATAATACTTATAGTCTTTGTTAAAATTAGATTATTTTAAAAGCTTAATTTAAGCTGCTCTTGAGGAAATAAACTTATTGCAAATTTAATGAATGGAAACTCTCACTCATGTAGAGAAGATTCTACAAATATACGTTGAGTAAAAATATTTTAAAAGCAACTTTAAAATTCCAGAGGTATTTAAATTTTGGAGCAAATCTCTTCCTTAAGAATCTATTATCCTTATGGTAAACAAATTTTGACTGCAACAGAGTTTAAATTTAATAATAATAGTTTTAAAATTGAGGGTTTATTCTAAAGCAACAATTGAATATTTAAGACGTTTTAGGGCGGCTAAAATTAGAACAAAAATTATTTTTCTTTAGCATATTGTTAAATTAGTAAATTATTTTTAGTGATATATATATATATAATACGAATAAGATTTATTTGTAATTGTTACTTTTTATTACATAGAAATTATTTTATGAAAGTAATTAGATAATTAAAAAAGAAATTGTCTCTCTTACTACCTTTAAAAATTGCCTCGTGTGAGATAAAATAATTTAAATTTGTGTTTGATTAAGTATATAGTAATTTATTAACGGTAAATTTATACATACTATATAATGTAATAAACTTCATAAGCTAATTTTAGAAAAATGTTCTAAAATACTGTATTTGTATGATGTATTCTTTTCCATTGTTACGATTTTCTTTAAAAATTTCTTGTCGAATACATTTGTTAAACTTTATGACACGAAATGTAAAAATTCCCGAATAACTTTTGATTCTTTGGATGTACATGTATTTTAAACTATTGATTATTAGGATATTACTTTTTGCTAATAACATGTACATTAAATTCTGCTGTGACAAATTTGAAAATTGGATACTGATATCATACAAGATGTTGAAAATGAAAAAAAAATTCATGTAAATTATATTATGGTTTTCCAATAAAGGAAATTGTACTTTTCCAAGTTTTACATTTATATTTTTTCAAATATTTAAAAATTTTACTTAAGTATTTCAAAACATTTTGAAATTTGAAATTTTACTTCTATTATGATAAATATTATTATTCTTTGCTTTTCAAATTTTGTTAAAACTTTAGATTAATTCTAGATATGATGTATTTATCAAACTTAGTTTTCCATACTATTCCTATGTCTAGTTTCCCAAGATGGTTTCCATTTCTATATTTTTGCTGATTTATGAAAAATTTAACAGATTTTTTTGTAAATGTTTCGTAAAATTTGAAGAATTCGTTATGTTTCTTAAAACCCATACTTAAAATTTAGCTTTCAATTGTAAGAAAACTGAAAAAAACAATTTAAAATTATGCATAGAAAACTAAGAAGCATAAAATGATTAAATCTCTTAAGAATTATTGAAAACTGGAAAAACTTTTTTGTAACTTATCTTTTTTTAATTTAAAAAAAATTTTTTTTAACTTATCCAAAATCATTTTTGTAACTTAAACTTTGTGATTCATATTTGTCGATTAAATTTGATTCTGATATTATACCAATATTCGTTCATGAAAAGATTCAAGGAAATATTTTTAGTATGTTTAACGATTCCTGAAGGAAATAGTCACTATTATTTGGAAAATTAGTTACCATTATCAATAATTCAAATTTTTCTTAAATTATCCCTAATGTTTTAATTGAGCTAGTGAAATAAATTCTTTTCTCGTAAGATTAGACTACCTGCAAAATCTGAGAAGAAATGTCTTAATTTTAAATTTTTTGTGAACCATAATATGAGCACTTTTAAATAAATAATATTTGACATTTTATTAATTCCGATGCATTTAATTAGAAATTTAAGAAACAGGAATATAATAGTAATAATTCGTAAAATTGACAACAATTATGTAAGGACATTAAACGTAGAAGACTCCAAAAGAAAAATATTCTTTTTATATTTTCAATATTTTTATAAAAACATATGAAAATTTTTTACTGTAATAAAACACGCGTAACAGATGCATGTTTACAATCTGTTTTCGTGTAAATTCCACCGTATGACGCAAATATGGAAAAACTACTCAACTATCTAGGAGGAACAAGTACGAGAACAGAATTAAATTATACTATTGTACAACTGAACCTTATATTCACCACTTGTAATTAATAATATTTTGTTAATTAAAAGACAATTTTATTCATTTTCTTATAAATTAAAATGTATAAAATGTTAAGTTATAAAAATGGTTACTTAAGTTTCTTTAATCATTAATACTTTTGATTAATCATCATATATTTCTTTACATAAATTAAATATACTGAATAGTATTTGCACTAATCTTTAAACTAAATTGCTAATTTCTTTATACATATTCAAAGAGGATTTTGTTCTATAACGCGGTTGTGTGACATGACAGGCGATTCTTCATTTTGTCATTCTAAGTTTTGATATGCTGACAACTACCATTATATTTTTACCTTGATATTATATTTGTCTATAACATATCCCATTATATTTCTTCAAAAATTTAGAAATGATGTGTTTAATTAGGTTTTAACAATTTCAAATCCTAATTTCCTTATAAAACATTTATTATGTATTTCTTTTAATATTTTAGAGTGTATGATAAGTCAATATTTTGTAAAATATTTATAATTTCATCTTGTTTCACATGTTTCTTAGATGAAACAAAAACAAGTGACCAGCTCTCAAAAGATCAATTAAGAAGTTGACAAATGACTTTTTTTGAGATTTAATAATTAATATTTTAATTTCTATCCCTCCTTACTGAGTGATCCATCCTTAAAAATCATACAAATGATTATTCAAACAAAAAAATATTTTATTCACACATTAACTAAATTGTAATTTTTCTCCTTTGTTATGCAACTGCAACATTTGATTAGAATTTAATTATTTATAATATACATGCATTTTAAAGTAAAAAAAAAACATAAAATCAAATTTTTACTATCGTACATTTAAAACTTTTAAAGTAAAAAATACTTTGAAGTTACTGAATGCTTTCACAGTATATAATACGTGATGAATGCATTTTAAAATAAAATAAATACTCAAATTATTAAAAAAGACAGTTCGAACATAACATTAAAGTCTCAAAATGTTTAATCTACTTGCCAGTTTGTGTATTCAGTTAAGATAAATGGAAAATTATGATTGGATAAAAATGTCAATACTGTTATGTTAATTAAGATACATTTATATTTCAATATTTTGGATTTTTCTGTGTTGATATTACTTGAAGATGTCTCCCAAATGTTAGTTTTTTCTGAATAGTCATCCGCAAACTCCTATTCTTATTCTTTTCTCTCTGAAATAAAAATTCTATTTTCGTCACTAAATTAATCTTTGATTATTTTTAATTCATGTGCATCTTAAGTTCATTCTTGTAATTTTAAATCATCATTTAAAAAGATATAATTATAAAAAAAAACTTTTAGGACACTGAAGAGTTAAATTTTAATAAGATGATTTGTGACTTTTCATTTACATACTATTTTATATCTTGTGCAAAAGTTTTATCGTCAATGTATGATTATTTTCTAACTTTTACTAAACTGTTGAATTATATAAGTTTTTTGCTTTTTTTTCTCACTCTATAGAAAATTTAAATTCATTTTTGTTTCTTTTAATAAAATAGAATATTAGAAATAAATTAATAAATGTTTAATTGTATACAAATACATAAAAAAACTCGTTTCGATCCATCATTTAATTTAAACTGCTGAAATATAACTGTCTAGTTATCTATCTTTCGATTTCATATAAATTAATTTATTTTGCTCCGTAAAGCATTTCTTAAATTTAACACTACAGGCATTAAAAAATTGGATAAATTTGATTGTACGTGGGAAGTTTTTTCTGCAAACAACGTTTCCTATATTTTTTAATTTAAAAGTATCATTTGAAAATAATAAAAACACATTTCACATTTCTTCACTTGTACAAAATAAACATTGCGTTACATTTCTATAAGAATTAGTTTCATTATATTTTAAGTTAAAATTTGTCAAGAAAAAATTATTAATATTTTTTACATTATAATAAGTTTCCTCTTTGTTAAACACTAATCTTTATTTTTCCCCTTAATATTTGCATTTCTTGAAGGAGTTTTAATTAAAAGAAACAAAGAGTCTTTATAGTCTAAGTGCCATAAACAAAATAAAATTTAATGTTATTTTTTTACCTTATATCAAAAAAATGAAATAAAAGCTTTGAATACAGAATATATTCTGAAGTTTTTTTAAATAAAAGAGTTCTTAATATCCCAATCATAAATTTTAAATCATTATTATATTTAGGTAATTTACATTGCTAAAACTACACGTTTCTTGTTAAAATTGAAAACATACTTGTTAAACAAAAAGCTGAAAAATTTCTCAGTTTCTCGTAAATATTACATTTAAATCTATATTAATGAAAATTTCATTATATTTTTCTAACTAATTTACATAAAATTATATTGAAATTTAATGCCAATTTTTTCATGCCTCATTGATACAAACGCATGATTTGATTTCATATGATTTTAATACTTTCTTCATGTATCAGCGCTTTTGCCAGTAATCTAGCTACAAGCTCGTCACTCAACAAATTACGGGTAAAAAGATAAATAAAACCTAAATACTAAATCCTTAATACTTTGGAATCTAAGATTAAATACAACGGACCTAAGAATGAGAAATACTTAAACGTAAATATTGATCAAAATCATATCTGAAAATTGATAAAATTCACAGAAAAATATTATTCTTTTCTATGAGTCTCTCTTTAATATTTAGTAAGTAATGAATATAGCTAAGATATTTTTGAATTACCTAACCTGGAATTTGAAACATGAAAGTCATTTTAATATTTTCATTCTAATAACTCTAGATAAGATTTCTTACGATACTAGGACATTCGGTGTTTGAGCAAAAGATTTACATAATTCAATCTTTATCATTATTCACTATATTTTTGCAATTTATGTTGATAAAATATTTTTAATCATTAATTTGTAATGAAATATTGTAACAGTTTTTCATGAATTACAAAAGGAAATGACATTTATAATCAAATTTATCATTTATTTTAAATAACTATTACGGCATTAATGATATGTATAAAAAATGAAATTTTCTCACATATACTTTTTTTACTCTCTGAATTTCAATTATTTTATGTATAAATAAATAAATAAAGCATGCTTATTTGTATAAAGATTCTTCACTTTAGCAATGAAATTATTTTAATTAAATACTTGCATTTTTTCAAAAATATTCTAATTTAAAAATAACTATTCAAATATCTTAAAATTAATTTAATTGAAAATAATTTTTGGTATATTTATTATATTTGCCTTAATATAATGTCACTGAATCAAAAAATGCATCTGCCTTGTTCCATTGTGAGATATATGCATTGCGCATTTCATGCCATTCTGATAGTATTGCTATGCATAAGACATAACTTAAAAACAGAAACGTAAAATTTTAAAGGAAAGAAAACATTAAAAAAGAAAGTATAAATCTTTGATTATTGCAAAAAGGATGGTTCTTAAAAAGGAATTACTTATAGCTAAATTATTTTATGGAGTAAATTAGATTTTCCCAAGTTTACTTCTTTAAAAAAAAATTAATTCAAAAAGCATTTCATTTTGTAACAAATATTTTGCTTACAAGAGAATTGATACTTTCAGTCACCATTTTAAAATACTAGCTATTTCAGGAACACTGAAAAATGAATAACGCATAGCATGTTTCAACTTGGTTCCAAATCATCTTTCAAGTTTCAACATTTTTCAAAACAATCTTTTCAGGAAATACCTTCTTCTCTCTCCTAAGTCTTTTGAATTTCAAAGTATTTATACAAAACGTGTTTTGTTACCAAAATACCCCACGATGTATCAGAGTTCAATATATTTCTTAACGGATGCACACACTGTCTTAGAAAATTTAATTTAATTCATAACTTCAATTTAACATCTAAAATTTAATACATTCACAATAAAAAATGTTTTAAAATCAAAGAAACATTCAAAATCTCTCACCAAAACTGCAAAAAGTATTTTAGCGCCAATAATATTTAATATACGTTATCATTCTAAATTTTATGATAAAAGTTTAATATATTATTAAATTAATTAAATAGATAATTTATAATTTTAATTCATTCCATTTTATTTAAGTAAATATTGATAATTCCTTAAATAAAATATTTTAAAAATAATGATAAATGATACTCAGTAATTTATCAATAAAGTAATGTATCAGCTGAATTATTTACTTCGCATCTGAACCTATCACTAAAACAACTCAGTTATCTGAAATAAGTGTGAGCTCATTACTCATGTTGTTGAATAAAGTCAGACAATCCAACATAATAATAAGTTACTTAAACTCTTTATAGATAAAATTGATTCATGGCATCTCTTTCAGTCACATTTATAATGTCAATATTCTTTTAGTTCTTATTTGGAATGCCTAGTAGGATTTGATATAGAATTGTATTATTGCCTACAACTGAAAAATTAAATATATTCTGCAATAAAGTAATAACTCTTTAATTTAATTGTGGCTTTCCTTATTTGTTGTTGATATCCAAAAACAAAGTAGGTGTAGAATATGCAACTAAATTAAAAATTCAAGAAAAAAATTTTATTACATATTTTTAAGGATAGTTTAAAGTCATGTAGTAAAATAACAAGCATAATAAACAATCTCTCTAAATGTAAAGTAATTCATTCAACTGTAATTATACAATGAGAGAAAGGATATTAAATGCACGTAAAAGTTGAAATATTTAATATTGATTTTTATTTTAAAAAATATTTTGTACTTGAAAATATTTTATGTTGCATAATTTTACAAAAAAAAAATATTGAGTGTCAATACATATACGTATGAAAAAGTCATTTACTATTTTTTATGGAAATGTAAATAAATTATCATATAATTATAGAAACTGCTTATCTTTTTTTAATAACTTCATAAACTATTCTTGCTCAAAGAAATTCTTAAATAATTTTCAAAAATTAATTAAAATAAATAAATCAATCATAAAATCTTAATAAATATTTCAATGGAGACACATCTGGAAAAGAATAGTATTTGGTACCTAATTCAAAGTTAATTAATAACAAGTAAAATCTAATCGATTCATTTTAAAAGAAAAAGTACTTAAAATCTTAGTAACTTTAGTCCTTAAATCTTAGTAAGAACTGCTTATGTGATTTGAGTAAGTTTATTTCAAACTAACTAAAATTTATCGGAATCGCACGTCTCTGTCTAACAGTCTTTCATGTAAAAAAATCTAAAGTTAATATGGAAAGCCAATCATGTCATAAGGACTGATTTTGATGTTTTGTACGGGCATTATCTACTGTTTTAATCAATCATTAATATTTAATGTTAGAGATAAAAATCTAAAAATTTATTAGTTGAAAAGAAATGAAATTACAGCTCTAATTTTGATAATTAGTATATGGATGTCATGTTTTTGAGTCTGATTGCTGAAAATCTGCCTCTGACTTTTCAAATTTTTACTATGAAAAAATTTATAACGAGAAGAAAAAGTAAACTACAGCTCTGCAAGCTCAAAAATATACAAATTAGTTTAATTTCAGTAAGATAATGGTTAAAATTTTACTATAAGCATTATTTATTTTAAAATACAGGTGGGTATTTATGTGGGAAAAAATTTGGTAATATTACTAAATTTTAAATTGTGAGCAACTAGGCGAATATCTAAATTTGCATTTTGCCTCAAATTTTGTAAATAAAGTCTTCCAAAAATTTTTAAATAATTCGTAATTGTAGTACATTTTCATAGTGTAAAATAATTTTTTTTGATTGAAATTCAAACAAATAATGTAAAGAACTATAATGTAAATAATGTATAAACCTATTCAAGAAATATTTCGTAACTTCTTAGATATAATCATAAATAGCTTTTGAAATATTCTAAAATTTTGCTAAAAGTATGCACTGCACATTAAACTGTAAAATAATAAGATTTTTTTAAAATAAATACTTAGATTTTATTTTATAGAAAAAAAACGTAGATTTCTGTGAAATAAATTATGATTTTATTTAAGAAATATTATAGAAGTTACAGTAAAAGTTTATCTTTGATGGGAAAGATTTTTCTATGAATAGATTCTTTATTGCTCTTTATGAAATATAATTATCTTATAAAATATAAAAGAAATGAAAAAGCTTTAAAGGTATATTTCCAATTTGCTTTAATATTTTACCAAATCTTGCTTTATTTTTAAATAAATTTGCTTTTTTTTAAATAGCTTAATTATGTGTAACGTTTTTTACACAGTCATTGCTTTATTTATCTAAGTGTAACAAAGTATAAACAATCATATATTTTTCTCTTTCTCTCTCTTAGTAATAAATATTACTAAAATTTAATTATTTTATTATGCACTTTGTAATAGCATAATTATATTGAAAATTCTCAGAATCTATTATAATTTTTTATATTAGAAATAAAACGGTAAGAAATTAATTCGCAATCTTATATTAAAATCTCTTCATATTTTTATTAACACATTTTTTTATAAAAATGCTTTATGTTTATAAAAATGTTTAAGTGCACTGATAATTGCAAGTATACGACACTAAATATTTTCAAATGAAAATAATATACACTTATAAAATCATAAAGTTGATCAAGAAAGTTGTATTCAGATATGATTCATATTTATTAACATTTGTTATAGTTTCTTAAAATGGATATCGAATAATTATACTTATTATGATGTATTATGTGTACACTCAACTCAAATTCATTAAATATAGTAAATATGTAAATACCAAAACTATTTCCGTAAAAAAAGTAAATTTTACTATATTGCGTAACATGATATTTCTAAACTGCATGCCTTAAATAAATTGCTGAAAGTAATTTTCTATGTATAGAAGAATTTATGAACATTTTTTACAAATAATATAAACTGTTTGCATAAAGTAAAAAATAAATTTCTAAACTTTTAAAAAACGAATTATATTTGTTTAATATTTTTTAATAAAAAAATGGTAATGCGTTTCATTTTTTTCTATTTTAAGCACTTTGTAGCTTTTCCTAATTACAAAATCTAATGCCAAAATTATCAAATAAAATCCATGTAAATACCAAAATTATCTCCGTAAAGTAAATAAATTTTAAGAAATTTTCTGCAAACTGGATGACATAAATAGACAAATTGTTAAAAGTAATTTTCTATGCTTAAAATGAAATTTTTTCCAAATAATGTAAGCTGTTTGAATAATGTAAAAAATAAATTTCCTATTTTTAAGAAAATAATTGCGTTTGTCTAATATTATTTATTTAAAGATGGTAATGTGTTTCATTTTTTTCTACTTTAGAAACTTTTAGCTTTTCCTAATTACAAAATCTATTTTATATGTATCTGGTTTAAACAAAATATCATAAATATTTACTTGAAGTATAATGAATTACAAAATCTTCTTTCTTCCATAATCCTTTTCTTTTCCTACATTTCAAATTTATGGATAAGCTTATAGATATTTTAAATCAAAATTCTTATTTATTTAATTAAATTTTCATGAAAATTTCTCATAAAAATGTTATTATTTTAAGAACCATAAGGCATATTTTAATTCAGATATAATTAATATTCAAACCTACATCTACATTCAACATTTTTTTAGAAAGATACCTAATGAGTTCTCATTTGCGAAAACTATTCAAATATTCTAGGAAACTAACTCCATTTTAAAAGAAGAACAAAATCGAAAGTCTGCAACAGAATTTTGATGAGTAACTGAAGCAACTTCATAGCTTCAGTAATTTTCAGCATTGCTTTTTTAATGGTCGGCCATAAATTCAAATTAGCGCAGCTTGCATTTCAGTTGTAAACATTGCTTTGAAGAATAAACTACAAGTGTCCCATTTGCATTTTTTTTAAATAAATCTTAAAAATTTGCCACTTTCAGTACATTTTTCATTTATACTAGTAGATATATTTTACAAGAGATACTTTTATTTACAAATTATAAGATATGTGATAAAAACTATTTAAAATTCTAATATTTTGAATGATCAATGTTGTTATTAGTAATTGAATATCATTGAAAAATTAAACGAAATTATTATTTTTTTATTTATTATTTTACTTATTATTTATTATGGATATAAATTACAAAATGAGCGAAGTAATGCAAATGAAAATCTTAAATAAAGGTTTGAGTTTATAAATATAGTATAATAAGTTTTTTTAATTAATAAATTATATATGTTGAATTTATAAATAATGTTAATTCTTTCCAGCGAGATCCAAAAGATAAACATTAAATACATTAGTGATTAAGGATATCTTTTACATATGCCAGTTAATGAATTTTACCAAATATTATTTAGAATATTCAACTGATGATACTAGTGATTAAGGATAATTATTATTATTTTTTGTGATTAAGGATAATTAAAATTATTTTTTGATATATCATTGATATATCAAAAAATAATTTTTATTTTTTAAACTAAAAATAAGGGAATAATTTAGATGTATTAAGTGCACTAGTTTATGCACTTTTGAATTATTAGCAGCACTTTTGAATTATAATCAGCATTAGTTTATGCACTTTTGAATAAATATAATAAAATGAAGACATTACTTCCAATTAGAGCATTAACTTAACGTTTTAGATTTGTAAGTAATAAATAAATGTTTTCCATTTGAGATTAAAAAAATCAATTTATGACATTAAAATTATTTTGTTGCTGCTGTTGTTTTTTATACTTGGACAAGCCAAGCTTGCTGTATCTTTAAGTCAGTAGGGAGCGTCTTTCGTTTTAACCAGAGCACCACGAAGGTGAAAGTATGACTTTGCTCTAAGCACTCCTCTGATAGATGGCACCACAAAAGGATCCACTTCCTCAATTTACGCATTGATCTAGAGGAGGAGGAAATTTTCTTCAGTCCATTACTTGCTCAACGACCGACCACAGGACTGACGATTCCTCAGATTTAACAAGCACATATATCGCATGTACTCGGTGGATCTTTGGTGGCATTAGGAATCGAACATCACCCTTCCGGACGTTAGGCCGATGTTTTAACCACTAGACTACTACAACCCAAAATTGTTTTAATGTCTAAATTACGCAAAATACTTATAGACTGATAAATGTATTAACGGTACATCGTGGATAACACCTAGAACATTTTAAGTACTTTAACATTTATTTTTCAATTTTTATTTATGAGAAGTTTTATAAATACACAATATTAAAGTAATTCCATTAAAAAAAACATAGAAACTCTAAGTATCATTTAATAGACATAGATACAGAAACTTGTTATCTTAATACAGATCCAAATACATACTTACAATAGATAGGATGTAACATTTGACTTGGTCAGACATGTGAAATATGTGATACGACCTGACTACTGATGAACAAACCAGTTTTATGCTAATTATAGCAATCCATCTATATAGTAAATGTGAATCTAAAAGTATTTAATTTCTAAACAAGTTAAATGTTTAGTTTTAGTATTTTTAATATTGGATCTTGTATCAGTTATTTATGATTATAAATTTATGTAAAGATTCCAATTAAACTTTAATTTTAGTTTTTAGGATATTTTATTTTCACATGTAATTATTTGTTTTTATGTCATTTATTGTACTTTATTGTACTTTTTCTAAATACTGTCTACTGTCAATTATTGTACTTTTTCTAAAAGAATAAGTAATTTATCCATATTTTGTCTAACATAAATACATAATTTTTAAATCTTGCATACATATTTTGAAAAGGCTCCTCAAATACTAGTACGAATTTTTGACTTTGATAAAGAAACTTTCCTTTAAACTTTTAATGCATTTATGTATTCACCCTTAATCCATTAAACTCACTAGGTATTTGCCAAAATACCATTTCTGTATTTCAAAGCTGAAAATGTTTATTTTTAAAATTCAATTTATTTTGTAAGTTTCGTGAGGATATCGAAATACATTAATTGGCACTAAGAAAAATCGTGTAAAATACTAAGGCTTATGAATTAATACGTAAGTTTCTAGAGTGTCTTATATATAAATTAATATTATAGTATTAGTAACATTTATAGTACTTCAATATTATCCCATTGCTCAAAAAAAGAATGCCAAGTGTTGCAGCTTATTCATTACACCAACATTTCATATTTTTAATTATACTAGTTATTTAATTTACTTTTATATATTTTCATGAACTTAATTTTAACTTAATTTAAACTAAATTTAACTTGAATTTAAATTAACTTAATTTGAATAAAATAATTTACATAAATTAAAAAGCACATTTGAACATTTTAACTCATAAATATTTTAATCTGAGTAATATAATTTAAAAAATTGCAGCATGAAATTTAATTTGTATTTAAGTTTCTGTCCATTGGTTCAATGGAGATACAAATTAGCTGCTTTGTGTGTGTGTGTGTGTGTGTGTGTGTGTGTGTGTGTGTGTGTGTGTGTGTGTGTGTGTGTGTGTGTGTGTGTGTGTGTGTGTGTGTGTGCGTGCGTGTGCGTGTGTGTGTGTGTGTGTGTGTGTGTGTGTGTGTGTGTGTGTGTGTGTGTGTGTGTGTGTGTGTGTGTGTGTGTGTGTGTGTGTGTGTGTGTGTGTGTGTGTGTGTGTGTGTGAAGAAGTTCTTAGAATAAATATATGAAGTGTTGTACAAAATGCTTTCTTCTTTACTTCTTAACAGAAAAAAGTAATTCTGTTGTCTATTAACACCAGAAATTTTAGCATAACTAAGTATTCCGTTAAAGGCACCAAAGTTAGAAAATTACAGGAACAACAGGGTAACCTAGTTAATTTTTTTAACGCACAATTCATTTGATTCATTTTAGTGATTTGAAATTAAATAATAAACTCAAATATGTTTTATCGAATGAAATATTGATATTAAAAGGACATGACAGGGGAAAACTGATAATATAAAAACATTTACATGTTTCTTTGTGTATATGTTATTTATATATATATATATATATATATAACATATACACATGTATGTATGTATATAAACGGTATAATAAGAGATTTTAATCTGATATATTTGGATTGTTTGGCTTGCATAGTAATTCCTTTTAGTAGATAGGTTTAAATGCAAAGAAACGAAAACCTATAACATTAGTGGTACAACGTTGTGAATGCTATAAATAAATAAAATTGCAATGTTAATGTATATGATCCACCTAAAAACTGCAATAAACTCATAGAAGATTATTGTGATCTTACATCTGAGGGAATCTTTTTACTTGATATCGATGGATGATCTTGAAAAGAAACGTTAATAAATAATATATGCTTTGCAATTTGTTTAACTATCAATATTAAGATGGAAATTGACTTATTCTTGGAAGTTTTGGAGTTATCCAATACTTCCAAGATCTAATTTGGAGATCAAAAAATAAGCAATGGAAGGAACGATATAGAATATGTCTGCAAACAAGGTCTAAAAAAGAGAAGAGAAAAATAAAAACGAAAAAGAAAAAAGTTGAACATGATTTAGAAGTTAAGACAGCCAGGAAGAAGTCTTGACACAAATAAAGAGGTAATGACACAAAAATGAAGATAGCAGGAAAAAATACTGAAATGTAGTATAAAGAAAAGACCAAAAAGCTAGAGTACTGGAAATGAATATGAAATTAGTACCATGAAACAGTAGAGAAAACGGAAAGTAGATGAACTCTACAGAATCCAAACACTCTGATAACTAGAAGTATACGATGTTCAGAACAAAGCTTATGATGAGTGAGTGAATCTCATTTTATAATTTTCAAGCAGGGCGAAAGTTTATTTTTAAATATATTAAAAAGTTATAATGATTAAAATATGATGCGGATATAAAAATAAAATCATATTTTTTATAAAATGTATATTAATATACTTTTTTCTAGAATTAACAATAACTTTAAGTTTTATATTCGTTTTTGGAACCTTTTTTGTTTTCTATAATACTACGAATTGCTTGCTTATTACTTCATCTCTTTTTTGTTAATGACTTTTTGAAGATGCACAACTTCTCAGTGAAGTGTTCATGGTCTTCTTCACTAGCAGCTATGCCTTGAAGAATAAACCACAATGACAACCTCAAATTTCAGTTAGCTCTGTGATATCCTCTCATGCCTGTTCTCATAACAATAGTTACGCATTTTATTCAGTCTATACTGTCATATAAGGAAGTCATGGTTTTCAGAGAGGCTTTTCCATATTTTAGGCTATTCCTGTATTATGTAAATATTATTCATAAATGTAGAAAAAATATATATATCAAACATATTTTTAGTTTTTAATTCCAATTATTTAACCTTTTTATGAATAGATTCTCATATGATTTTAAATGTTAATATACAGATTATTAATAAATGAATATAGGAGTGTTAATTCTTTGTAACATTTATTACACAAAAAAATTATAATTAATATGTCAAATAAAAGATAAAATCAAACATTATGCGTACAGGCTTACGAGAGTTAAATGTGAGCATTTTTTTGTCAGATAGCATACAACACCAGTCCATTTCTTCAAAAGTACTGTTTAATGCTTGTGGTATAATTGCTTTAACGGCTACCTCAATCCTGTTTCTTAAATCAGGCAGGTTTGCTGGTAGTGAAACAAACCTGCCTGACGTAAGAAAAACACACGATATTTTGTGAAACCCATAGCATCAAACCATCAAATGAGCGTCACATTGCTTGAAATGAAATGATCATAAAAGCCAAGCGAAAAAAGCTCTATCACTGGACCCTTTGAAGACAATCCAGAGGTTCTTTGGTTTGGAATAGCAATAATAATTAATACTTCTTATCTTGATGCTTCAAAACTATGGCTATTCCCTCAATTAGTAGAAGACGAACTAAAATACTTCATTTGGCAGTAAAATATTGCCTCATCTCACTCCCGTACGAAGTACACGATTGGCTGAACAGTGCTGTACCTAACAACTGGATTTGCCGTTAAGGCCACAATGAAAGAGCTTCTTTCTCGTAGCCTTCATGCTCACCCGATCTCAAATCAGATGATTTCTACGTATGGAGCTCATAGAAGATCGTGTGTATGTTTCTTCACAACCAGCTAACCTAACCGACCTAAGAAAAGCATTGAGACAGCTATTGCAAGAATTAAACCACAATCACTAAATAAAGCTGGATAAGAACTAAACAGTATCTGCTAGGTGTGTGTCATGTGACAAAAGGTTCTTATCTTAAGCACTTGTAACATGGTATATATGACTATTTGAGTTGCTATTTCATTTTATATATTAATTAATATAAGTGTTATATAAAAAAAATACGACAAAGTGTTAAAACACCGATATTCATTTTAAAACACCCTGTATTACAATGAATTGAGCAAAAGCGCTAGATACTCATTACAAAAAGGTGAAATTGTGAAATGAAAAGTCTGAAAGCAAACAAATTTCTTTATATTTTAAAACATTATGCTTATTGTGAATACCACAATATTTTCTTACTAATTTGATATTTTTTCACAGATATTTCAATACAATTCAACAAAATTACTGGAGATTGCAAATAGCATTTACATTTTCCTACATAATGTTAATTTAGGACTTCTTTTGATTATTTTAGAAGTTAATATTAGTACTTCTCGCTGTCATGTTTAACTATGTTTTATATATAAGTGTATCTGTGTGGTATATTGGATGGTGAAAATAACCACTAAGCAAACAAAAGTATTGAAGTTGTTTTATATCTAACTATTACTTTCTTATTCTACTGTTGGAAGAAAAGAATGAGATCAGAACGATTACCGGTCTGAAAAAAAAAAACTTTTGACATTGAGTAATGTTTATCCTAATACTCGTTTTATGTTATAGAAGAATGATGGTTTCATTTCACAGCTTACTTTTGGAAATATTTTTGCTATAGTATCATGAAACAGTGATCTTACCACTGAAGAAAAACAAAGAGGAAAAATAAACAAAAAATAACTTTGTAACTCTAAAAGTTTCTCTTTTTCCCGAAGCTTTGTTTTTGTGTTGATGAATTAAGTTTCTATTTTTCAGCTAACATGTTTTTGATTGACATCATGTGGTTGAACCAGATTTCCCGAATTGTTCGCTCTATGACCCTTAAAAAGAGAAAATAATTATAATTACTCATAAAATAAAACTTATTTGAAATGCACATGGATTACTCGGTACCCAAAAGAATGAGTTGGAACATAAAAATAAATTATTTGTGCTCAACAAAGATTCGATATCAGAATCAGGTAAATCGACTGAAAAAAAATTTCTATTAAGTTTTTACAGACATTTTTAAACTAATTTGATTTTTACTTTTAATTTCCATTATTACTAATACTTTATTGATGGATTATTATAAATAATGTCATATTTTGAAGTGTTACAAAATAAAAATGCACATTTAAATCCAAAATGAAGCAGTGTGTTTAATGTTATGAGCAAATTAAGCATTTAAATTATTTTAATTTTGTATTTTAACATTTTTATTTAAGCTAATACCCACTTTCACAAATTTAAACGATTTCAAAGCTAAGTTGTATAAATCAGTATTTATGATCTCTATAATAATTAAACAAATAAAAAATTACAGTATTTTTCTGAATTTGAATTACGAAAAATTAAATCAAAAAATCAAGGCAAAGTATCAAAAATTAACTTTATCAATGCCATCATTTTCCTTAAACACCCACTGAAAGAACTTATTTTATTACAGGATAAGAACACGTGTATCTTTAAGCCATATTCAATGTAAGGAAGTAACAGTTTTTAATTTCCATGACACATTCATAAAATATTAAATATGTGTTTAAAATTAATATACATAAATGTATATGTTCAAACACACTGTAAAAAAAACGAAAAAGATCTTTCAAGAAGTTATTCGAATAGAATGAAAATTCGTAGATGTGATATATACATAAAATTGGTAGGTATCATCAGACAACAAAGGATTTTAATTTCAGAAAAATGAATTGTTTATTCAAGAGAATAAGTTTTACAAACATAAGAATTCAATAATTCATAGTCCCTTTCCAGCTTTTATGAAACATTTTCTTGACTTTGAAAAGACCAATAGATTTAGCAGATAACATACTGCGGAATATCATGTCAAATTCTGTCTAATTAGCTCTTTAGATTTACAAACTCACAAACTGTTTGGAGGATCATGTTCATAATGCACCAAACGCTCTCAATCGGAGAGAGATCAGGTAACATTACTTGCATAGATAAAAACAAGAATTAGAAAATCTCCCTGTGTATGAACTAGAATTATCTTGCTTAAAGTAAGCTCGGAATGCTATAGCAGAAAGAGCAATAAAATAGTCCTTAGAATATAGTACACGTGCGTTGTGTTGCAAGGTTACCACGGATAGCAACCAAAGGGGTCCAGATATCGAATGAAATGGATCCCTAGATCCCTTTGGCAATTAGATTGGTATTTCACCGCTGTTCGGGACGTCTCGAGACAACTCGGACAGATGGTAAATACTCCGACTCAATTTAAAGGATTCGTCACTGGAGACAATTGTACCCGAGTCAATAACATCTTAGGTTGAATGTGTTGAACAGCACATTAAATGGACTTTTTAGTGAAAAGATATCATTGGTAATTGGCCCAAGGTGCTCTAGGTGCTCAGTTCTCTTTCTCTAAGCCATCTGTTAATTTTCCTTGTGACCAGTGAAGCAACAGTTGCACATCGAATCAATTATTATGATGATTCTGTGGCTGGGAGTGAGGTTATGATTATTGATCTGTCGTCACAGCCTGTCATTTCTCTTGAACAAGCATTTTTTCTTTATGCTGTGTTTGGTCATAGCTCACCCATTCCTGACAATATCAACTAAAAATGGCATCACTCCTATCCAAATATTGAGCAATACACTGATCAGACAACCGACTTCTTTGTTCCCAACTATAAGATAAATCTCAAATGTTGATATCGGCACATTTAGTTTGCGCACCTGTAAACGAGACATAATTATTGACTATCAGAGTGGTCTAATTAGCCCTCGTGTGCAAAAAATGACCGTTGAGCGACAAACAAAACAAACCAAACCATGACTATCTGATAAACGGAATGCAATTTGCAAATAATTTATGACCGAGAATTGAAATTTTTCCTTTTTAATATCCTATACCAGTTGTGCAGTTGAAATATATCCATTCGCCAGGCCACCAAATTTTAAAAATTTGAATTTTCCATCGAAATATGCAATAATATGAATTTGTGTAAAATCTGTATTACTGCTTCTAAATATGTCATTTTTTTGTTATATAGTGTACATCATCCAAAGTTTAATTCATAGTTCAAATGAATATTTATAATACGCTTGTAAAATATCAATCAGTACTTTTAGGTGTAATTGTTTTAATAAGAATGACAATTCCGCTTATCCATGATGTAAATATTAGTTTCAAATCTCTCTCAAAAGAAAAATTATTTAAAGTTTTCTATTCCGTAATCATTATTTTTATATCAAATATAGGTAAATGAAAATTAAATGATTATCATATGTATTATAGAATTACAAAATTTCATTTTATTAACTCATATCATGAAAATAAAATTGTGTGAGAGATTGATTTTTTTTTAAATAAATTTGCAGCAAAATTTACTTTATATAGAAAATTTTTCCTTAAGATTATTAGAAATTGTGAATTACAAGGCATACAACTTTTCGAAATTATAATGGAATTAAGGTATATTCCAAAATAATTTAATGTAGTTTTTCCGGCTATTTTAAAATATTAAAATTACAGTATTTGCCATTCTTCATCACTAACTAATTCTTATTTTGAATTATGTTCTTGTAAAAATTGTAAATGAAAATTATGTTTCACAACTTATAAAATAAAAATATTTCTTGTTGATGCACAGAAATAATTTTGGCGAAAATAATATTTATTAATATCTTATAGTGAACAAAGAAAACTAATTTTAATATATTTATGCTAAAACAGAATCTAAAATTTACAAAATGCTTAGACAGATCATTTTAAATCTGACAGCTATAAATTTAGATTTAAAATTTCAATAAAGGAAAAAAATGAATAGTATTAAATTGTCTTATGGGACAAATTTTGAGAAATTATTTTGCTTAGCTAAGGCCTTTTAACAAAGATTTATAACCTGTTAGAGAAAATTCTTAAAGAAAGACATAAGTTTTCAAGACTTTTAAGAACATAAAAAGATCAATAAATTTGATATTATTTTTACATAAATTGTTTATATTAAATGAATAATTTTTTTAAAAATTCTGATGTATATTTAGTATTAAAAAAAATATAAAAATTTTATTCTATTCATATTTCTGTACAAGATACTTTTTTCTTAACTTTAGAAATATTCTTAAATTTTACTTTAACCATTTTTAACAATTAAATGGAATAAGAAGACTTTAACATGGGAAAAGACAAACAAACTATTTCAGAAAAATTATAGTAAAATTCATTCATTCTGTTTATGAGATGATAAATAATGATATAACTCATTATATAATGGTGATAAATGCTTATATCCAAAAAGCCTCTATCACCGTTGTATAATGAATAATATTACTTTAAAAGTAATACAATTTTAACATTTTTTTTAAATCTAATGAATAATTTTTATTAAGAAATGAATAATATTTACCGGTTCTGCAATCATCTGTAAAGAAAACGGGATACATTTTACATTCGTGTCCCAATGAAGGGTACATGCTAACTGTTCCATTTGAGAGATTGATTTTTTTTTGAATAAAATGATTGATTAACCAGCTACTAAACTGCTTAGCGTCATCATCTCTAAGAGAAGAAAATTAACCCTGATATCACTTCTTAAAATCCTTAATGAATATGAGAATATTAAGTTTATAAATGTAGTTTATTAGTTAATAAATTC
Source organism: Latrodectus elegans (assembly GCA_030067965.1). NCBI lineage: Eukaryota > Metazoa > Arthropoda > Arachnida > Araneae > Theridiidae > Latrodectus > Latrodectus elegans. Next base: position 32,482,351 of record CM057814.1, on the reverse strand, counting down.
TTAATGATATATAAATCTATTTGACTACTAATAAAAATGTTATTCAATACTATAAAGAAACATACTGTTTCATTCGACAGTTAAAACTATCATGAATTTGAGTACAAAAGTAAGGCATTTTTGTGCTCAAATTCATAATTGTAATTGTCAAATAATCAACATATGATTAGCATTTGAAAACTGTTATCAGCTTATGAATAATACAGTTTATATATCGAAGTTACTTTTTAATCTCATTCTTTTTTGAGATTTTATTCTACATAATATTTATAAATTCTACCTGATTGATAAATAACTAAAAAACAAGAAAATATAAGCTTTTCAAAATAGGAATCTTGATGCTAATAGCTACTTTATTCCGTATTTATAAACGTTTATACACAGGGCCTTTTTAAGATCTGTTCATCATTGGTTCTCATCTGGAACTGGTGAAGCATTCTAATTCCTAATATTCTCCAAACATCTCATTTTCAAAAGCTAAGAATAATACAGTAAGTAATTTTCTAACGTTAGAACATATATCTGTATACGTTAACCAGGACAAACAAATGAAAATACTCAAAACCTGTTGCTGATTCAATACTAAAGATTTTGTGCATAATATATTATTCCAATGTTACTAGGATATATTTTTTATTAACCTTTTTACACTCATATCCATCAATTAAGGATAATTCAGACTCACACAGAAATTGAACTCTAAAGTAAAAATATCACATGTAGAATTATCACACATACCTTGAATAATAATATGCAACTGACAAGAAACCACCAGGTGGTGCCAATAGTACGTCACAATGACGAGAGTGTAAGAGAAGGGTATATAAGGAATGGTTGCAAAGAAATAAAATTGTTCACAAATGCTTTAAAAGCCTTTCAGTTCAATAACCACATATTATGGCACAAAGGAAACATTTGGATGATTTTTACGTGGTCATTCCGGACGGTATCAGCCGTCCGGAATGTGGACATATCCATCTGGTAGTATCCAAGGAACTAACAATCGCCCGCAGTGTCATTCCAGGTTTTTGCAACGGTTCCAAGATGATGGTAATGTGAGTAGACGTTACAACACAGGTAACCCCCAAGATACAATGCCTAATGAGAACCGGTATTTGGCAGTTACTGCCAAAAGAATCAGATGAAGCACAGCATCATACCTGTCCTGTCAGCTGTATTCATCTACAAGTACGACAGTTTCAAGGCAAACCGTGTGCAGACGCTTAGGGAACATTGGTCTATATCCTCGTAGGCCTGTCAGATGTGTTCCACTTACCGCAACTCACTGTCGCCTGCGGTTAAGGTGGAGTAGAGAGCATGCATTGTGGACACCGCAACAGTGATTTTGTGAGATGTTTACCGACGAGTCCAGGTTTAGCTTTCTGTCTGGTTCTCACCGGACTTTCATATGGAGAAAGCCAGGTACCAGTTACCACCAAAAGAACACCATTGAACGACACCATTACGGTGGTGCAACATTGCTTGTTTGGAGTGGAATAATTTTGGATTCCAGAACTAACCTGCATGTGCAGAATGTAACTATGACAGGCAGGTATGAATGTGTCATAAACATAGAAAATACTTTAAATATTAAAGAATACATTTATTATTAAATTTCCATCTATATTCGTTTTCTTAAATATATTTCTATATGACTATAGAATACGTAGCAAATGTTTTAGTGACAGTTACTCTAAGAAGCCCTCATAATATTTGTATATTTAACAAATATATTAATTACTAAAAGTAATCAACTGTAAGTAAAATAAGCTATCTGTCTTTCAACAGAACTTCAAATAATACAGTTTGAAGTTTGGATTTAGTTTTATATCATCAGAACCAGACCTCATGATTTAATATTAAATTAAACTCATAAACTTTAATTAATTTTACTATTCATTTCAAAGTAATATTCTCTACAAGAAACAACATTTAAAGGACAGTTAAATTTTCTTAAAAAAACCTATGATTTAAAATAAAATATCTTGTGTGTTTAGCATTACATTCAATAAATTTGTTACTAAAATTATTTCTAGAACATTTCTTCCATATGTTACTTACTTCGTTAAAGAACAATTTACTTTTTAACATAGATCTCATAAATATAAGTAAACTTCCATAAATTGTGCTTAACATAAAATATTTTATCTATAAATATTGATTTCTTAATTAAACATCCTGACTAAAAAATAATGCATAAAGAAATGTTTGATTTTAAGATGAGATAAGCTATCTAGCCATTTAACTTTTTTTATTCGGAGAATGGCCCAACATTTCCTGTTCTCTTAAGATAGATTTGAGCCATTTTTTCATACAAATTAATCTTTTTTCAAATCGAAAATCTATTTTATTGTGAAAGAAATTAAAAATTCAAACTGGGAAAGAAAGAAATTTACTGTTTTCTCTCTCAATAAAACTTAGATAACAATAATTAAGTTCAGTTTGTCTGTTTTTTTTTAATAAAATTACACTCATAGTATCCTTTTATAATGTTTTTTTAAGATATTTTTAGTTTGAGAGCTGCTTGCTTTTGGAAGAAAGGATATAAGATTAAATATTTTCACAAATATTTATTTGTTTTACTTAAAAATATTTTGTATATTAAAATGTTATATTTAAATTTTTATCTTTAAGAACAATCAATTTACCCGTACTTAATTGTAATTTTGCAAAACATAATTATGACATCTTAATTATTATACGCTAAGGACTATAACAAAACTTGCATATTCGATCTCTGATTTATTACTTATTAATCATAATCAATTATTTAGAAGAAGATTAATCTCTAGAATGTATTAAGATTTAAATTTTATTTTTTACACAACGCCAAAAACATTTTCTTTTTTCTAAGAGAGAGAGAGAGAGAGATTTCATTTACATACCTTGTTATAATGCATTCTTAAAATAACTCATTAATATAATTCAAAAATTTATAAATCCAGTATTTTTTATTAATCGTTAAAAATACAGTCATTAATATCATAACCTGTTCAGAGATAAATTCATTCTAATGCTAAAAGATTAATTATTGGCATATTTAATTTATGTAAGAAATATAAAACATACTTTGAAACATTGAGCTAAGAATTTAATATTTTGTGATATAATTTCAGATTTGAAAAAAATAAACATTTTAATGTGTTAACACGATTAATTTAATGCGATATTTAAAGAGCAAATAATTGTTCCAAATTTATTTTTTACTTGAAAATCATTATAATTAAAAAAGTCCCTATGATGTAAGTTAATTGAAATATTTTTATATATACTTCATATCTGGAACAGAACTTAAAATTTTGCACAGTATAGATTTAAATCATGAAATTCAATACTGTAACAATGTTGAAACATTAAAGCACACTTACTTCAATTCCCGTAAAAATAGATTTTGTAAATAATCATTAAATTGTCTGTAAGAGTTTTGTAATGAACTTAAAGTTATGTGCATTGGTTATATTCAATAATAAAAATCACATTAATCAATCAAATCTAATTGTAAAGTCTGTCATCTAAATACAACGAATGAAATTTCAAATATTTATAATGCTTAAGATTTTGAGAACAAATTAAATTTCCTTTAATGGAAACATCTAAGATCTATTGAAAATTTGGTTTATTCAAGTGTTATGAAATTATTAAGTGTATAGTGAAAATGTTAACTTTTCCAATAATTAAATGAATTAATATTTAAAAATAGTAAAAGTATTCAGTTAATATGAGCCAACAATAGACACAAATTATATTTATTTCAAAAGTTAAAAATATTTTTATCTAAAATTATACAATTTTTTATAAAATAAAAATAAATTTATAACATCCTATAGATCTAATAGTGCATTTACAGCATTTGCAAGAATTTTAAAATGAATTTATTTGGAGCACTTCTTTCATCACATAATATCCCATAAATAATTTTAGCATCCCTAAAAACTAAAGTCAAATAATTAAAACTATTTACTTTTGATTAGTAAAATAAATCGGTGTAAAAAGCAATTAATGAACAGCTTTCATAGAATAATATAAAAATGTGTACTTATTTATATTCATAATACGTATTTCATTTATACGTATATTATGTATACGTATTCGTACATATAAGTATACATATATATCACATGTAGGTAATTAATTTGTAGCCTAATTTTGATAATGGCTATGTTGTTGCTCTCAGTCATTAATATCAATGAATCAATGAATCAATCCTATTAATATCAATGAATCAATCCTATGAATCTAACGTTATAAATTATTCAGTTATCTCTTTCATTTTATCATATCACTCTAGAGTATCATTTATCTCAAAAATGCAATCCCACTTATAATTTTCATAAAATAAGTTCCTTTCTTATTCTTTATAGGAAAGTTCACTCGGGAAATCACCATGAAATTTCCTTAAAGTATTTAACAAAGTAACAAACAATTAATTAAAATTCTTATGCTTATCAGTTCTTATGTGATCATATAAGTTCCAATCTATGTAGAAATATGATCAATATGATGAAATGATTGAAACTTACTAGAACTTAATACCTAATACATTATATTCTCTATTTTGAAATTGTAATTTTTACTTTACATATTAAATTCCAATTTAACATTATAATATTTAAGTCAGAAAATATTTTACCGTTAAACTTTTAACTTTCAAATTACATTATTCTCCTAACAATTTTTGTGTGTGTATATATATATATGTATGTATGTATGTATATATATATATGTATGTATGTATGTATATATATATATGTATGTATGTATGTATGTATATATATAAATATATATATATATATATATATATATAAACACACATATATATATATACATACTAAAATGTCTAAACTTATAAATATATATATATATATATATATATATATAAGTTTAAACATTTTAGTATTTCTAAACATTGTAACAAAATATCGGATTTTCCAGCAATGGAAAAAAAGAAAATTAGATTTTCATGTACAGAATTTTTCGTGAAATTATATATTTCTTACGGTAAATCTTCTGCTTTCGAATATTCTTTGTATTTCTCCAGGATTATATGAAGAATTATCTGAACTAGAAAAACAATGTTGTTTTTCTAACCTTACAAACATCGTGCTCAATTGAATTGGAGTTAACGCCAGGTGGAGCTCCATTAACAAAATCTAATGCCTCGTAAACTTCACTTTTCTAATAAAAATAATCTTAAAGTTCCCTTGTAAAAAATTCTTTGTAGTTACATTCTTTTAAGTTTAAAAATCTTAGAATGCTCTTATAACATTTCAGATTTCATGTAATTTAAGAAGAAATTTGGTGTGTATAAATAGAACTTTTTAATTGAAATATTTCACAAATAAGAGATATTTTAAAAACATATTTCAGAAGAAAATCAAAGTTCAGACAGAGTTCATATTTCAGAAGAAAATCAAAACAAAAATAGAGTATTGCTCTATATGTTTTCGTGTTTTATTGATGCCATTATAAGTGAAAAATTTTATAACAGTTATAACAGAGTAACATTTTAGCTTCAAAAAAAAATTAATTATAACATTTTTCATGGAAATCAAGAGTGCAAAAATTACCTTTTACAAAATATTTAAAAATAGTTTGTATTTAAAATTTTTAATTAAAGTGTCATTTTCGTCACATTTAAATACAATAAAGTGATTTTAAAAAGTAATCTGAACAGAAATCTTTATTCAAAATAAACTACACGTTTAATAAAACAATCATTCAAAAAATATTTTGCTTTTATTACTCGATTTAAGTAAACTAATACTACTTGACGTTTAAAAAAATATCTCAGGTGGAGAGCCTTAAACTTTTGTACTGTTATTATTTTGTACAGTAAGTTATTTCAGAAAAGGTAAACATTTGATGAAATAATCTAAATTATTTAGTAAAGTATTTTAAAATAAAATTAAGATTATTAAGTTAAGAAATGTTTAAAGTCAAATTAAACATTTTTAAATAACTTGATTTTTTATTAAAATTTTCGATAATTTTTTCAAATATTTTAAATTTAGGAACAGTAATCGGAATAATATTTTGGCTACTCTACGATAACATTATTTTAATGTCTAATTTATAAACTAATAGTATCTTGTAAAATTGCGAGAATAAACAAAGAATAAGTTTAAATTTTATTTTTTGTGAATCTAAATAGCTGACTAATATTCTCTTTTTTAAAATACTTTTCTGAACGGAATATGCTCAGTTCTTTTACATTAAAGTTGCATTTTTCATATCAACATCCTTAAAAAAGCAAATCATATTGTACTTACATATATAAATCAAAGTAAAGCTATCAATATTAAAAATATTGCAAAATTTCAAACAAGAGCAATCAGCATAAAATTTTTATCAGAGTTATAGAAAACTGCTTTGCGTAAAATCATGAAAAGCAGAATTACCAAAATATTCAAATAAAAATCTTCGCTTTTGAGGTATACAATAGAGATAGAGACATTAAAAGGCGAACATCGATAAAATAAAATTAAGAATCAATGTTACCATAATAGTTGAGGAGTATTGTCTATATAAGCACCAATTTTTTTTTGGTGCTTATATAGACAATACAATTTTAGGGTTTTTTACAATGGCTACAAAAAACCATCAAACTATAAAACCATGTCCAATCACAACAGTAACACAAACTGGAGAACAACGACACAAATTCGCACACAAATATAAAATTAAAAATAATAAACAATAACCCTACAAATACAAACATTTTGTATAACATTTTTAAAATTAAAAAATTATTTTACAAATCAATATAAAATTACGTAGAACACAAATATATCCCAAAATTAACGGATTCAGTATGAGCACTAATGGTAATTTCAAGCTTTTTATACGTCCTTCAAGGCTAGGGGGTGATACTTCTTTATTTACATGACCCATGTTTATAGTCCCACCTTGGACATGGATGTTTGTAGTGGTTCGGAATCCACTTTAAGCCGTAGGTCCCGATCTAATTAGCCCTCATGTGCAAAAAATGACCATTGAGCGACAAACAAATATGTATACAGGTTGTCGATACAAAAAATACAATATGAAAGAAATTTAAGTGAATTTGTTTCAACGTGTAAGTACAATTTCTCATTGCAGTTCAATTTCTCAAGTACATTTCAACTGATATTTGGCATATGAGTTATTACCATTTGTTAATTTCTAAGCACATAATAAAGAACATGGTATTTGAAGCATGTAATATGTATTATCTTCATATAGTGCTGAAGAAGTATAGAAAACAATAGTTAGGAAATTCCTTCTTAAATATATATTTGGAATCAAACTTAAAAACTGAATAATTGTAAAAAATTATATATATATATATATATATGCATGTATATATAATTTTTAATTGATTTTTCCTTTAAGTGTTATTGTTTATGAATAATTGCAGTTATGGAAAACTACTATTTAACTATTGTTAAAATGAAAGCTAAAAAGAGAAACTTTTGTGAAAAAAGTGTCTTTAATAATATCCAAAAACATTTAAAATAAACATTATATCAGTTACATTTTACCTGGATGAAAAAATTCGTATTATATAAAAACCTTAATTTGTATTAAATCAAGAGTGGTTTTGCAAACAAACATGCAAAAAATATATTAAATGTAACTGTATATAAATATTTTAGGGTACTTTATTCTGACATGTCTCTAATACACTTTACTAAAAATTATACTCTGTTAATAACAACTTATTTTTTATATATGTTATAAAATAAATGAGAGAAAGTATTTCTTTACGAAAACTTAAGCAAAATATTTTCATTGCAATTTAAAGAAATTTTTTTTATTTCAATCTAGCATACATGGCTTATGATTTTTATTCATGGATTAATAAAATAAGACTTATATGTAAATATTACCATTTTTTTTGTCTTGTGCCAGCTAGGCTGACAATATGGGGTGCGCTTCTCAACTTTTCCATACTGAACCATGTTTGGTGCACCATCAGTAGGACTGGTTCAGAACATGTTGTTACCATGTTCTGAACCAGTCCTACTGCTTCAGTACACACATGCCATGTGACCCGTTTATAGAGTAAGCAACCATTCACACCTCATACACAGAAAGGACAAAAACAGTATATATTGAGAGAAAGTACATCCATGCTCGAACCGGGATTCGAACCCAGGACCTCCCTATCCACCGTCAGGCACACTGCCCACTAGGGCGGTTGGCAAATATTACAATTAATTTCATAATACATATAATGTTTTATTTGTTCAGTTAAAAGTTAAATATAAGCTCATTTCGGTAACATTTCTCTTTAACTTCAACTAAATTAAAGTATTCATTTGGTGGATTTCCTACAGCTATATTAATCACAATTTGGTAAAATATAAGTTTTTATTGAAAAATATTTACTCAAATTTTATAACGGAAACTTATTATTACTATTTTATGAACAAAATTCCTGTTTCTAATTACCATGCAAGAAATGATTGATTTAGTTTTAACGGATATTATATTTTCTTAAATATTTAATTAGTCTGAAAAATAATGTAAATATTATCATTTAAATTTTATTTAATGGTAAGCCTTAACTAATTTAATAGATATAAAAATTGTATTAATATCAAATCAAAAATCATAACATTATTGTTTTTAATGATACATTTGATTGTTATTTTGATTCAGAGAAATGATAGCTTTCATAATTGCTTATTAATAAATTCAACTTAACTATATAATCACTATAAATCTTTTAATCAACATTTAAACATTTTTAAAATTGTAAATTCTGAATTTTAATAGAATAATTTTTGTCATGAAAAACTAATATTGAGTTCTAAAAATACTAATATAAATCCATTATTATATTTATAAAATATATATAAGAATATATTATAATTTAAACATCGATAAATACAGGTCTTTAAATTCTTAGTGATAGCCAATGATTCAAAATCACCTGAATGATATTAAAATCAAAATTTCAGCAAAATTTACATTGAAATTACCATAATCTTCGAAATTAGAATGGGTTGAGTAATAATAGGTCGAAAATGCAGACAAGACAATTTTATGATAATAAAAATAAAGACAATTTTATAGTACAAATAATTACTAACATCTATTGAAACACTCATCCTAAAATTAATAATTTCAAAAGTTAGAAGTAATTTAGAAACAACAAAAATATTCCATATAATAAGATATATCAGAGTACAAATAGGTTAAATAATTACGTGAATACATAACAAATGTATTATATTTATATACTAATATATGCATGTGTGTCATTTATAATGGGACAGAACAGAAAGACCCTTATTTTTAGCTAAAAAAATTTTTATACATTTATGTAATACTTATAACACAGTTGCAAAGTACGCTTTCACTTTCGTAAAACTGCATTCTAAAACTTTTTACATTCTTCTTTCATTTCCAAAAATAAGAAAGTACTCCAAGAGTTTTCTTTTAATCCATCTCAGTGTCAACCATTGCTCTTATTTCTTGTTTTTGTTTCACTGTAATGTTATGACAGTTTAGATGTCAGAACCATGCCATCTAAAAGTTCTTTTTTATTATCAATATGTCAATAAAGTGTTTTTTTTTTCTTTTTTTGCTAAAACCAGAAACAGAATTGACTTTGAAAGTTTTTTAGTTTTGGTTCAGTATAAAAGAGAAATCAATGAATATGTTCTTTCAAAAATATTAAATATACTGAGTATGAATTTTTAAAAATTACAGAAATTACAGTACCTAAAAATTTAGTTAAATAGGCTCGGCATATATTAATAAGCCGAGCCTATTTAAGTAAACTTTTAGGCTTGCAATTCTTACAAAAGATATTTTTTTCTCTTTAGCAGGACAAAAACAAAATTAACGAATTTAAATGTTACATTATATTTATAAGCCTAAATTATAATCAATTTATAACAAATCCCATAATATGTATGTATTTATTCTGTAAAACGTAATTAAAAATTTTAGCAACTAGGAGGAATTTGTGTGAATGGAAATATTGTTATTTGTTCGAAGAATACATTCCAGCCATTAATTTTCCAGCCATTAATTGGGAATATTTTATACATAAAACAACTATGACTGATATATAAAAACTGTTTACTTGTAATGTTTAACTTTTTTCAGAAATTATTTTGTTTTGTGATCTTTATAAGCGTTTCCTTGTGAAGTGTGATTTTGTATAAATATATGTAGCTAGTTTACTTTACTTAAATAAATAAAAGAATGAAGTATATATTCAGTCGCTAAATTTTCTAAACAGTTCAAATTCACTAATGCTATTAAAAACAATTTTACTTGTAAGTAATTTTATCGCAAATTTTTCATATGAAATTTCTTATATATTAAAAAGAATTTTCCAATTTCCTGTTGAGTCTTATCTCGTAAAATTTTATTTATGATGAATAAATTGCAGGAATAAAAACAAATTAATTAAGTAGAGTACATTTTTAATGTGGTACCTTAATAGAAGTTTTAAAGAAACAAACATTTTTATGACTCAGAAAAGTACATTTTTAAAAAATTAGAAATTCATCGTCACTATTACTTTGGATTATAACAATAAAAATTATTATTACTGATAATACGGATAAGGATAACCAAAGTAATTCGAAACAGTGATACTGTCTAGAATATCGTAATGGATAATAAAGGATAAGTTCATTATTTTTAGACAAAATGAAATCATAGTATTATTCATGTCAAATATATCATCGTTTACTTTGAATTTGGTACAAATATTTTACATTGCAATAATATATGATGAATTCATGTTAAATAACATTAAATAAAATTTATAATAAGGTCAAAAATAAAATAAAAATAATTTATAATAAAATTATGATAAGCTTTCATGTTGAATAACAAGAATTTAAATTTAATTTTAAACTTTTTTCGCAAACCTAACTGTTAATCATTATTTTTAAATACTTAGTTTTCTGTAAAATATACCTTCAAAGACATATATCATATTGAAAACATTTATGTTTTAATATTATACACAATTTAGAGCCTTTATTTGTGTAATGAAACTCAGTGATAATTGTATCTTAACTAGACACAAGTACAATAGTTTTCACTTTTGCAAAAAAATATCTGAAGTATATATTTAATCTGAATTTTTAAATAATTACAGTTATTTCATTAAAAACTGGAAAATATTCAATTATATATTTTGATTTTATAAATAAAAAAGAATTCTACACTTTTATTTGGTGATATAATTTTAAAATAGCTCCTAATTTTTTTTCTATTATACTGTTATGTAAAATATATAACACTGAGCATTTAATATAGTGTGATAAAAAAGATGAATAAACTGGTAGAATAAACAATTATTTATTTTCTTATACTTAAATTCAAAATTTGAGCAGTTGAGACAGATATTTCACATACATCTAAATAATATTTATCTTTCAGAATAAACATTTTTATGTGCTTCTGTAAGGCATCATTACAAAAGACGACTTCTTGATATTATTTTAAGAAATAAAATGGTCTCTGAACTTTGATATTTTGATGTTTTTCTGAGCTGTAATATTCAATTCATTAATATTTTGATCCATTGAATAACACATATATTATCCTACAACTATAGATATCTTAATTAAAGGATAATATGTTAAGAAAAACTAAACTATAAATGATACTTGTAATTCTAAAAAGTAATTTTCAAATCAAATCATATCTGGATAAATCTATATAAACTGTAAATGATACTTGTAATTCTAAAAAGTAATTTTCAAATCAAATCATATCTGGATAAATCTATATAAACTATAAATGATACTTGTAATTCGAAAAAGTAATTTTCAAATCAAATCATATCTGGATAAATTATTTCTTAGTTTTTCTCTTCGAAATACAGAAAAGCAGTTTAAAGAAATGGAAATATACTAAATTTATTTATATTAACTCACATTTACTTTTGTATTAGAATATTTACAATCAAGAAAATTAAAAAACAAACATCATCATTTATTTTCTTAATAATAAGAATTACATAATGAAATTATATTCTACAAATAGATGTATATGGATTATATTTAGTTCTAAGCAATTTTTTTCTGAAATTTAATCATCTAAGCTTAATTATATTTCATTAAGTCAAACTTAATTAATTTCATATTTCTCATATTAAGTAATATTTTTCAATAAACTACAATAATAGAATATTTAAGAGTCAAAAGTAAAACAACTATGATTAATTTTTGATATATTAATAAATATATTTGATTACATTTCTTAAAGTTGTATAATACCTATGAAGTATATAGAATGCAAAAATTTTCTCTTTATAAAAAAGCTAGAGAAAATGAAAGCTTATTTTAAATAGAGAATGCTTCTTTATATCAATCTCAATTCCTCAAAATATTGCAATATGTAGAAAATGTTTAAATTATCGTTTATAAATTTACTGGCATTAAAGTGAATTTCTTATATTATAAATTTCACATAAGCAATAATTTGTACTACAAAATGTCTCAATTTTCTTACAAAATAAATCACAACTCATTTTTTATTATTTAAATGTATGTTTATAAAAAGAATGTAAATCAAATTAAATTATTAATAATAATGAAATCAAAAACGAAAATTTAAAAAAAAGCATTCAAAAACTTTCATATTGAAGATCAATTCAAAACTTTCCCAGAAAACTTTTTTGAATTCTTCTCAACTTGACAGTAAAAAAGATGGATTATCTGTAAGTGCCTTATTTCAAATAACAGTTTCATTTCCAAATCTTTTGCTTTATACACACCTTTTTTATACTGAATTCGATTTATTCAGCTTAAATTCATTTTTATATGGAAATTCTACAAAAATTCTCTCTTAGTCCCTTTTTAACAACAGGCATTATATGATTGCTTATTTGATTACTCTAATTTAAATAAGTTTATTCTTATTCCCGATATTCCTCATTCATTAATTTTATTTTTATAAGTGGTATAATTTTTGCTTTCATCCGTAATAAATGCCTAATGGTTTTTGGAAAGCTTCAAGTCTAGTATCTTACTGAAGGGACCTTGACACTATTCATAAAACATAAAATAATCCATTGAATTTAAATTATCTAATGGAAATTCCTTATTTTCCTATGATAAGATTTCTTTTGGTAGAAAAATTATTGAAAATACAATTTTAACGTAAAAAAGAAATAAATTTCTTAAGTAGATATTTTTATTTCAGAGCCAAAACATTTGTATATTCATACTTCTGTCAAATTAATTAAGTATTGATGCTTATTATTTTTAATCATCAGCAATAACTTCTTAACAAATTATAGTCTCTTTTCGCTATAATATGCTTTGACAATTAATCAAAGACATATTTAAGAAACTAAGAGAATGTTTATATATTTTTGTAGCTATTTTGAAAAATATATAAACAAACAATTATAAGCATTTTATCTTCTTATATGCTCGACATGATAGCTCTTTCCTTGAATTATTATATATCTTGATTTCCAAAATAAATGTCTTTTTCTGAAAACATCAAGACTGATATTGTTTAACTCACTTTTAGAATCCCTCTAATGTTTTGGATCACCGTTTTAAAAGACCAAATGCTCAGTAATTTATAGATAACAATTTTAGAGTTATAAGAATATCAATATAATGATATTTGGGTAGGAAAATGAATTGTTCCAATTTCGGTTTCATTTCTTTCAAAAAAATTACGTGCTAGATTTAAAAATATAGTTTGCAGCATTATCTTGAGGGAACTTAACGCAATAAAATATGTTTAGATAAAAAAAAGTAGAATTTCGTTTTTGAAAATTGGTGTTAAAAATACGCCGGATATTTATCCCAGTTAGTTTTGATATTTTTTTTATTTTACTTGTTATAAGTTTCCTTTTATAAGAGAAAATACAAAAATCATACATAAAACCTGTATAAAAATTTTTTTTTTAATTTCTCTAAGTCAAATTATTAAATATTTTTGTCCTCATTTTCTGTAGTAAATAGAACTTTTTCCATTGGAATTAAATAAATATATCCAAACTTCATCATTTGTTGTTGTTTAGTATTTCTATTTTTCACTGACAAATAATTTTATACAACAGACTAAGAAACATATTTCCGTTAGGTGATCGTATATTTTTGTTTTAGTTAACTTTAAATTGGATTTTATAGCGTTGTTAACAGATCTAACTTAGATATTTACAGATTTTACTAGAGTTATTTTGGTTTGTTGGGCTTTCCTTTAAAACCTGAAATGTCACTTTTGATTTAATAAGAATGATACATATCTTTCTTTGAGTATGAACCTTTTGTATTTTTACCAGGCAAATATAAACTTTAATATTTCTGTCCTTTCATATTAATCATGTAATTTATTTTACGTGTAGACAACTTTTTTAATAAGTGAATAAGAGTATTTTTCTACGAATAACGTAAAAATATAGGCTCCAATCTATTGTCTATTTTTCAGTGTCATTTTAAGGCAAAGAATATTTTTAAAAATTCAGATAATATATAAACTTTATTAGAATTTGGAACCAATCACATTTCTAATAACTATTTAATTTTATGAAGAAAATCAAAGTCGTTACAAAAATCTGTGAACACTCTCTACAAATGAGAAATTGAAAACAGCAAACGAAGGTTTTAAAGATCTCTAAATTATGGGAAATGTTTTTATCACAATCAATGAATTAAAAATTAGTAAATATATTCTTTACCTTGAATGTAAGTTTAAGTTTGTATATACAAATTTTTCTCACGATGATCACTCCTATTCTAAGAAATCTTAAAAAGATGGTTAACTATTATTATATAAGTATGCAATTATAAGAGATTAATTATGTTAAATAGCAAATCTTTTGCACACTAAAGGTTTATATATATATATATATACACTTGGAGTTTTTGCTGCTTTTACAGTGCATTTATAAATTGATTTTTATATAAAGTAAACAATAAAGTAACATAAAAAATTATGAAGCGGAAGAAGATTTGAATTAATTCGAAGCAAGTAATCTTTGCTGTAAGAGAATTTAGCATTGTATTGGATAGTATTGTAAAAATAATAGCAATATTTTTTTCCAATGGTTGGAGTATATCGGGATGTATTGTCCCCTTATACCCAAGGAACCGGCCATAAACAGTGACCTCTTCACCACCGAGGCGCGGCTATACCACATGGGTTGGGCCCCCATCGCACCCTCACACATGCCACAGGGACCCGTTTATAGGGTAAGCGCCGTTTATACCTCATTCACACACAAAGACAGGACAAAGACAGGATAGAGAGAGAGAAAGTACATCCATGCCTGTACTGGGATTCAAACCCAGGACCTCCCTATCCGTAGTCAGGCACGCTGACCATTAGACATGTTGGCCGGCATAAGAGAAATATAAGTTTTGATCAAGAAATCATGCATATATATTATTCAAACTAATAATAGTGACGGCATATTTTCCAAAGAAGTCAAGCACAATTTTTAATTTCCCAATTTATACTCTAAATTTCAAATGGATATATTGTTTTTTTAGAATTAATGTTTTTCATAAAATTAATTTATAATAAAATATTTGACTCGCATTTAAGAATGCTCTCATGATAGGGAGAAAAAACATGTTGATAATGAAACACGAGAATGATATACATATACCAGTATATTAAATGATTTGTATACTTTGAAGAAACTTATTATTTATTTAATAGAGAATGCACCTCCCAATAAATAATTTTCCTCAAATATTAAAATGATTTATGTCAATTGCTTGCACTCAACACACAAAAAATATCAAAAATAGGGATTTAAAAATGTGTTTTTTTAAATTTACATAGTCACATACATGTCAGTAAATTAACATGAAATATAGGTTAAAAGTTCAGCAAGCAGCTTTGTGCTATTAAGTACTGCTTCCAATTAAAGTAGAAACCAAGCTAATTTGTGTTTATGACCAGCCATTTAGGAAGTTGCGTTTGAGATTTCTACAGCCCCCTAAAATAGTTTTTGTAAAGCAATTTCTGTAACTGGCCTGGTTTCATTTCTTCTTTGAAATGGAGAGAACTGACAGGAAAAGTTGAATAGCTCTGCTAAATTACATCTCATTAAGAATTTTTCTTAAATAGCTTTAATTCGTATCTTTGTGTGTTAATTATGAGCTAAAATTAATATTACGTGGATTAGAGTATTAAGATTTCTCATTCAACATTTTTGCAATTTTTTAAACTAATAAAAGAATTTGAAAAGTATAAAAAAATTTAACTGTTATCTTCTGTTTTTTTCTTTTGAAATGGTGAAATGATGTATAAGGAGAAAAATACATTTCAATTTCTTTTGAGATTAAATTGAGTGTAATTTATTTTCTGCAAATCAGAATATAAAAAATAAAAAAGATCATTTATTCTAATTAACTAATTCATATTAAAATCCCAGTTGAAAATTTTAATTATTTCACTACAAAATCTCCATATTACTCAGCCACATTTATATTATCATTTATTTCTTTATATAGTTTTTATAAAATGTCATCTATGAATGCATTTAAAATGAAATCCTTTTATTATTCGTTATTATTTTAAACTTAATGAAATTTAGTAATGTATAAAAGTAATTAAAGTTACATTTTTAGTTTTGTAACATATTTCAAAACACTTTTGCAAAATTGAAATTAAGTGGATTTAATGTTTTGACCATTATTGATTATTTGTTTGTTATTAGTATTAATTATTGGGTTTATAGAAACTATATTAGGTTTATGTATAAAATATTCAGAATGATTACATAAAATATTTTAGTAATTCTTAGTTACAATAAAGCATGATTTATAAATAAGTTTGAATGTAAAAAATGTTCATTATTTTCATGTTCATTAATAAATGTTCATTAAAAATGTTCATCAAATGTTCATTATTTTCATTATGATGAAATATAAATCTTAATTTCAGTAAGAATCTTACTGTCAGCTTTTTTAATTATAAACTCCATATAGTTAAAATTCATTTCTTCGTTATCAAATAATTATTGTTAAAAAAATAATGGTGTGTAAGAAAATTACAAATTACGAAGATAATATTCTAAGAAAGATTGGCCTCTTTTCTTCACATTCTAAAAATAAGGAAGCTATATTTCAAAATGACTTCTGAAATGAATATATATATAGAATTAAACATATAAATCAATATTTAAAACTGAAAAATGGGGGATTTTTTTACGTGCGACAAATTTTTTAAATTTTATTTTGATTAACAGTTAAATTTTTATTTTGTTGAAATAAGGTTACTAACAAATAAGACAATACAATTTCATTTATTACACACATTTTATTTTACATTATGTTACAATTCATATTTCCTGGATTTTGTTAAAACTAAAAATAATTTACATGTTTTATCCTTTTACAGTAAAAAAAAAACACGTAGGCTGAATTTCTTTTCAACTTACCTAATCAAATATAAATAAAAAATTGAATTTATTACATAAATAAATATAAGTAACAAAGTAATTGTATTTTTGTGTTACTTAACTATTTGAAAATTATTTTAAATGAAGAGGTTTATTGATTTCGTTATCTGAATGATATTTATAAAAAATAAAATTAAATAAAACATAAATTTCTTTTCTATGGCAAATAAGTCTTTGATTTTACTACTAGTTGAAATTTTAAAGTATTTATACAATTTTATGTGTTGAAAAGCTCTGTGTGTGAGTCTTCATAATTACATTTTAAATCTTATTTTGAAATACACATTATTTTGAAAAAATACAAATGAAAAAAATTGGGAAAGTAAAAAAAAAATTTTTAGTTCGATTTTATATATTTTTTTACAGAAAAGTTGACATTTTATTTAGCATTTATACTGTAAACATTACCTTATATACTCTTTCATTTCACCTATTATTACTACCGTAATATGAAGTTAAGCAAATGTTTAATTTAGGAGAATGATGTAAATGATGAACATTTTTCGTCCACAGTGTGTGTGTGTGTGTGTGTGTGTGTGTGTGTGTGTGTGTGTGTGTGTGTGTGTGTGTGTGTGTGTGTGTGTGTGTGTGTGTGTGTGTGTGTGTGTGTGTGTGTGTGTGTGTGTGTGTGTGTGTGTGTGTGTGTGTGTGTGTAAACTCATAGTTAATCTAGTTTAAGATGTTAAACTTATTAATTTTATAATTAAACTTTTATAATTAAACGTTAAATGAAACGTGTATTTAAACGATGTACTAATCCGAAATCAGTATGCAGTCGGCACTCGCCGGGCAGACTCTGTTCCAGATATATAAACAAATTTAATTTAGATTTATCATGTTTGGTTTTGGTTTACTTTCTCACACACACGCTCCACTGACTCACCAAGACCAAACTATTAATATCTAATTTCAACCTTTAACAATGGCTTTTCTGGAATTCTATTACTATTTATATTGAGTACATTAACTTCTTTAATCAGAAGAACGCATTGAAATTGAATTAAATAAGTATATTTGCACTTTTAATTTTATTACTGTTAGTTATATATGTAATCAATTATTCGTCAATTAATTCGTGTTAGTCAATCAATTATTCCAAATTAAATAAAAATCGAAAGTTTTTTTGATTACAAGATATTTTCCACTTATTTGTAGAATATTTTTAAAGATTTAATTCTTAAACGGTAAGGGTACATTTGTTAGAACATAAATCATAAAAATTACACCTGAAGTTGGAATTAAATTCTATTATTTTTAATTTTTACGTTTTAATGTATACAATGATGGAAACTAATTTTAAAAAACAAATCAGTTTCTCCTTCAAAATTCAGAAGATCAATATACATATTAGTCTCTATAAGTTATAAAACTTACTGTCCGAATATATTATAATCATTAAACATTTTTTTCGTAGAAATGATTCAATAGAATGATTGTTTTTGATAATTTGTTAAGTAAATATGTGAAATGTATTAGGTATAAGACAATAACTTTTTGGCATTGTCACTTTAGGTTCACCTAAGTGCTGTTGTTGTTGTTGCACCAGCATGCTTCCCTGTACCTAGCCCTGAGTTGGGCTCTTCCAGATAGATAGTAGCAGCCGGGTGGAGTCTTCGTAATTTTGAAACAGAACCAAGTAGAAGACCCTTAATACTTGGCCTGCCATCCCTAGAGGTATCATTTCACTTGGAGAACATTTTAATCACGCACAGTTCTAACCTGCCCCAGCCGCCATCACCTAAACTGCAACATCTACTGTCATTTCCATCAACTTGTAATCTTACCTCAGTCTAGAGATGAAATTTTGATCAATTTCAAGTTCCTCGGCTATTGCCCGAGCTTGACACCCGCATTCCAGCCAGCCGAAACTTTTACCACCTAAAACATCATTCACGTGTCCTTTGTGCCATACTTATATGTCCACAGCATTGAGCACCATACGGACTGCTTATGTACGTTTCCTTCTTTGGCATAGGTGCTTATATATCTATGGCAAAGAAGCAACCCTTTCTTACACTCTCTCATTGTGGCGTATGCTCGCGTGATCAAGTGCCTTTCTGTAATTTCCATATAATGCTTGACCAGGTGTGTGATATTTCTACAGGTGGCATTTTCTCTTTTGCATTCGAATTTTTTGTACTTCTGAGTTATTCTTAATTTATGGACATGTATGTTAAATGTATCAAAAACACATAAAAATTTTAGCAACCATTTATAGTTAATTATAAAACATGTAATAATTTTTTGATTTATATATTTTTTTTTACTTTAATGCATGTAAGTTTAACTTATAAAATCTTTTGTAATTCAGCTATAAGAATCTCTTCTCATATTAATAATCCAATTAAATACAGTAAAATAGCTATGTTAATCTCAAAATTAGTTTGTAACATGGTTAATAATCTTGTATAAAGTAGAAATTAAGCCAACTGAGTGGTAATCATTGATGATGATGTCGTGTCCATGAAGTACG
Organism: Latrodectus elegans; assembly: GCA_030067965.1. Taxonomy (NCBI): domain Eukaryota; kingdom Metazoa; phylum Arthropoda; class Arachnida; order Araneae; family Theridiidae; genus Latrodectus; species Latrodectus elegans. The sequence continues at coordinate 32,462,483 of CM057814.1, read as the reverse complement.
TGAAAAAAACACCCTAAATGATTTCGTCGAAGACAGCCCTGGTAATCTCAACAGCTTTATCTGTAAAAAGGTGCTCCACAAGATCCTCTATGCTGAATGGTAATCATTAAACAATCTAAATAAGTAAAAAGTCAAAATTACGTCCATAAATAAATTATATATTTTCCATAAAGAAATGCTGAATGAATAGCAGTGTTTAAAATAACACATAATTAGAAAAATTATCTGTAATGATTGGAAAATTTGAAAAATATTTATAACATCATTGATAATTAAAAAATTATGTATGAGATTCTAAAATTACATCTTCGATAGCAAGACTGTGATTATCAAATAAAATTAATGTGTTATTCTGAATAATTAGTTCTTGACAAATATATAAAAAATTAATAAGAAGTTAAGCAAAATCAGCTGAATAAGTAAATATTTTCAGTTAAAAAATATCTTAAAATCATGCACAAATTGTTCATTCTTAGAAAAATATTCGGGTTTTTAAGATGATCTAAGAATATAGTCAACCATTATGACAAGCTTATGTTTAAATAAAGAAAATGGATAAATTCATCGCGGTGATTGTGGTCTTAGTGTCAAAGTTAATGATATTGAAGAATGATTCTATAAGCAAAGCAATCAACACTGATTAAGACTCGTATTTATAAAACGTCAATATAAATTTAATGGGTGTTGGAAAAATCTAAATTTGGAATATAAAATGATAGAATTATTGCTTAATCTGAAAAAAATTATATGATCCTGTAAACATATATGAAAGACTTATATAAAAGAAGAAGTATGTTAGTTAGGAATCCATCTCTTTGGGAAGATATCTAGAGCGAATTCTCTTTAAAATAGCTTTTTTTTTAATTTAACGATTAAAATTAAATGAAAAATATTTATACTTATAATATTAGATCTTAGGATAGTGTAATGGAAGATGAGTCCATAGATTCAAAAGGCAAGAATAGCATATTAATCTTCAGATGTTAGTAAATATGCAAACATCTGACATAAGAACTGACCAACATCGTCGCCATGTTCGAATTTTACAGTAAAATTTGGAAAGCAAAATATAGCTGGTTTTATCAAAGTTCAAATTTTTTGCACAGTTATAATTGCTTTGCAAATATTCTCACTTTTTGCTGAATTTAACTACTTTTTTACAGTACAGTACATCTTTTAATGTGCTGCCTTAATTTATTCCAATTTAAAGGTATTTGTCATATAATAATGTAAAACTAACACAATTTTTTTAAAAATTTAAAATCCCACAATTATATCATTTATTTTAAATTAATGATACTAAATTTACTTTATTAAACAATTAAAAATTCAATTCTTAAAAATCTACATAGAAATACCTTAAAATTTTATAAATCTAAGTAAATAATAAAAGAGCTAACTAGATTTGTGTGGTTAACTCCTTGGGAGAATAATTTTTATTCATTTTATTATTCAATTTTATGCATTATTTTGCTTAATCAATTATATTTTATTTATCACTTCTATCTATTATAATTTAAATATAGAAAGACATTTTAATGTACTAAATCAAAAAATTTCAGTAGAGAGATTTTTTATCAACATTTTTGTTTGTAATGCTTACAGAAAACAAATATTAATTTTCAATTAAATAAAGGTAATACTACATTCCAACAAGTGTAAAGAAAGAAATTAGTTGCATGAAACTAGTAGCAAATATATATTACAATAATTTACTTAATAAAACTGTTTTCATATTCTGATATACTGCTCTTTCAAGAGCATGTTTTTGTGATTTTTAAATATTAACGCCGCATGATTTATAAGAGGAGCACATTACCAAAAACTCCAAAGTCTCCAAGCTTGATATTGACCATTAGTGAGATATTTCTAACGTGTTTGGTGATATACAAAATCCTTTATAGGAGACAGAAATATATTACAGGATTACTTTGTTGATGTATTGTGCTCTCAGAAGAATATGAGTAGTATTATTGGTGGTATATATATGATTGATAAGACATGTAAGAGTAAACAACGGCAGTAGAAACAAATGTGAGTTCATTAACGATCAATCTTGAAATAATTACTATTTAGCATGGCTTGACAACAAATAGTTTTAGTATAGTCTAGGATAATCTAATTGACGCATTTGAGATTCTATGAGCAGTGATAGTCATAATGATTGCTTTGAAAGCATATTAAATTTTATGGCTAGCATGGCTGAACATGAAGACATTTATGTAAATTGCTTTGAAATTAATAGCCCTAGTATATCTTCTTTCTTTTCAACTTTCAAAATTGACAAGCTTTTAATTTTACTATAAAGCAAGATTTTACATTTCCTTTATTTCTTTTTATAATTCATTTTAGATCATATTCTCCTTTTAAAATTGATTTTACAATTTATTCAAAATACATAAATGTGCTCATAGCATTAATTCCAATATTCTCCTTAATTTTGCCGGGCTGGCAGCTGAATGGTTAGAGCTCTTGTCTTCGGTTTAACAGTTCATGGGTTTGAATCCCACCTTGGGCATGGATGTTTGTAGTGGTTCGGAATCCACTTTAAGCCGTAGGTCTCAGTCTAATTAGCCCTCGTGGGCAAAAAATGATTGTTGTGTGACAAACAAAACTCTTTTATTTCACTTAGACATTTGTAAATGAGTAAAATTTTCAAAGAATTTAAACTATTTGGAAAGTACGTGATAAATTCTTTAGATTAATAGTTATTAATGTTTATTAAAATTTTATTAACTGTGTCAGTGTGTCTTATGAAAATGACGGTTTTATATAGATTTATCTACAAACACTAAGTTTAAGCTTCATGAATTAATTTTTGATTTTTTACAGTTAACTTATAACATATATTGAAAGTATTTTAATCATCCTTACAAAAAATTTTGTTTGGTAGTATCATCCTCATTAAATTAATACTCAAATTTTCAGTATCAAAATTAAATATCACATACATGGGAAGCAGGCTTCTGCGATTTTTGTATCAAGTGTAAGCGAAGCAATGGGGCTTTGTATAATCTTTACTTGCAAATGATGAAAACTAGTACGAGTGGGCATGAAATGAGACATAACGGATTGAATCTGTTGTGATGTGGTTCGTGAAGTGGCTGAAACGTTATGCCTTGACAATGAAGCATTGTCAAGGCACAACATTCTGTCTGTGCATTTTACAAGGAAATAGATGCAGTCGGTCAACCATTCCTTCCTGCATCCAACTATTATAGATCCACACTATGGCTACTTGGTTTCGTCCAACACTATCTTCGATATTTATTAGTTTTTCACAATTCATATAGGCTGTTATTCTTCTGACGAACTCAGAAGCTTGCTTAAAAGACGCTCTATGCCTTCTATAAAACAATCATTGCGCATTGAATTTCTTTTTTAAAAAATAAAAAGTTAAAATACAATTGCTGTACTTCATATCAACTATCTCTTCTTCCTTTATACAGCGCTTTGAGATGATACTATAGACACCTGTGATGTGTATATGTACTGCGGTGCTATTTATTTGTATTACACCAATGCATTAGCATATAAAGTGAGTATCTCATTACCACCAAAGAATGATGATCACATGAATTTCATCCTTCCTTGAGGGTGCTCATTTTGTGTGGCCAACAATGTATTATGTAGGGTAAAAGCAAACCACAATTAAAATACTTGTAAGCAAATTATTCATTAAAAGAAAATTCTGAAAGCTTTTGTTAAGCTCAATTTCGTTTAACTATTCAAGGAGATATAAATTTTGAAATTAAAAATACTATAGACAAATTAACGCATTCTTTTTAAGATATACCATACTTACAAAATATTACAATAACATGCAAAGTGCAAAAATTTCTTGCATAAAAATATCATTTAATTACCATTTCCTACTGGGCACATATGAGCTCATAAAGTGACAAGCAAGACTACAACTACAAAGAATATATTCTTAATAGCCTGTCAAACAACATATAGAGAATGTCAATAACTGTCATTGAAAGTGATGGATAACTACATAATTTTGAGAAGTTGTTGTGTAGTTCGCATGCACATAATTCCTTATAATACTTCATTAAAACAATATTAAATATCCTATATAATAAAAAAGTTATATTTTAAGATGTCCTGCTATATAAAAATTGTATAAAAAATGTGTTTTTACTTTAATAACTTTGTTTTACGTATTGCCCTCTTAAAAATTACCTTATTTTCATTAATGACTTAACTTTATAAATGTTTATTTTTACGTTTTATTAAAAATTAAATTGTTCTCATAATTATTTCCGGGATTAAAAATTTGATAGTTAGTCCATTTAATTTGCTTTCATATTTTTTTTCACTGAATTATTACAAATAAGAAATAAGAATATCATTTTAACAATTTGTAATTTAACTACTTTGGACCTCTCAACATTTTAATCAAAAATACAATTTCACTAAAGGTATGTATTTGTTATTTCTACACCAAGATATTATAAAATATTACGAATTATAAGTAAAAAACGCAACTTCTGAAATTTCAATAATTAGTTTGCTGCAACTATGTAACTTCAGCTATATATATTGCATTTTTCAACAGATTTTAAGGACAGTTTTGGAGAATAAAAAAAAATAACTTATTTTTAATTTCTTACCAAGAGAGAAAATTGCATTTTGTCAGATTAAGTAAAATTATCAGAAAAGTAGTTTAAAATTTTTTCTGGGTAAAAATATGAGATTAAATATTTTATTTTTAGCATCTAAAAGTGTAAAATCTTTTACTTTTTTATATTTGTGCTTATAACAAAACGCATATAGGAAGAAACTTCTCACGTAAAATTTTAGTACATCACACTTTTTAAAAAAGTATTTTTATACTACATATGTATCTTATTAACTTAAAATAAATTTATATGTTTGAACTTGTAAAATAATGCTTTAATTGAAAACATAATATAGATTCAAAGCAAGAATTTTGATAGATTATAAACTTAGCAAATTATTAAATATAAATTGTGAAATTTGTCTTTTTAGGCCAAGTTTTCTTTCAGAAATAATTCAAAATTATTTCAAATTAATATAAGATAAAAAGTTATTTTTAAAACCACATTTTTAATTATTTTGTTAATTTATCACAAACTAATTAATATTTTTAAATTGCCAGACTCGATAAAAGTCTGCAGTTACTTCAAAAATACATTAAAGAGATTTCCTAATATATGAATTTCAAATTCATATTTCTATTAATTAATTGTAAACTTCATTTCTCTCCTAGACTTTTGTCCTTACTCCATTAATAATCTTATTTTTTGATCTTTTTAAAAAGCAAGTATAAATAAATTCAAATTATATGATAAATTTAATAATCGTGAGTAATTGTGTTAAGAATAATATCAATTATATTTTTAAAAATTTATTAGTCTAATGTTTATTAATAAAATTTTTTAAATTATGAGTCAGCTTAAAACTGATGTTAATTAAGCACAGCATGCATCTTAAAATTTTGCATCATTAAAAAAGCTTTATTGGGTAGTAATGAAGCACGAAAAAATTTAAGTGTGTGTGTGTGTGTAAATAATAACAATAACAAATATAATAATAATTATAATAATAATAATAAATAATTATAATAAAGGTTTACACACACACAACTAGAGTAAATTAAAAGACACTAATAATATAATTGTATAAATTTTAAATTTAAAAAAAATTGCAAATTTACAGAATGAAAAGAAAATTGTTTCAAATTATCTAAAAAACACTGATAATAAACAATAGTTTTCAAAACTAAATATGTCTTCAGCGTTTTTAACCTTTTAGATAAAAAATTATTCCAATTTGTACTGTATTTTATTACACTTTTTCTTCCCTACATTCAAATTAATTTATTAACGTCTCAATGAAAATAATTTTAGACAGTTTCTGCTTTTACAATTAATATTTTTTAATTAAACAAGAATTTTAAATGTAGTTAACTATCTTAGAGTCGCCTAACTATTAAAACACTTTATTCTAGTGAAGATGAAAATGTGTGAATCGTATATAACTATTTATATAATTAAATCTTACTAATTCTTTAAATAATTTAATTTATATTCTGAAGTTGCTTATTTCCTCAGATAAATCTCGTCTAATTTAAAAATAGACTTTCCATAAAAGATTATCAATTTCTGATAGTAAGTATACTTTAAAGACATAAAAAAAGATTTAGAGAAAAAAGTCTTTTCAAAAACTTTATTTAAATCAGCTGTAGTAAATGGAAATTAGCATGTGCTTAGAATATACTGTTAGAAACAACATTTGTTGTGAGTAATAAACATCTTATAAAAAAAATAAAATGTATTAGTTAACATAAAATGAAATGTATTGTATGAATTTATTTATAGAAATTGGCTGGATTTGGAACTTCTAATTACTAAAATTTATCAGAAGGAAAAAAATTTAAAGGAAATCCTAAAAAAAATAGCGAATATTGTGATTATTTGCTGTGCAGATAGAAATTGTCTTCTTCATTTAATTAAAAAAATTATTTTTAACGTTCTTAGAATTTCATATATTGTGCTTTAATTAAAAATATCAGTATTCATAGTACTTTGTGTTTTTTTTTATTTATTTTAAAAATAGTTTAATTAAATAATTACTCTATTTCATTTATTCAGATAATCGGATTATTTAGGATATAATATCATATGCTAAACTATGTTAATCTCAATTTTTACTGCCTGTGTTGTATGAAATTATGTGTGTGAGTATATATATATACTCACACACATAATATATATATATATATATATATATATATATATATATATATATATATATATATATATATATATATTGTGTGTGTGTAAGTCAGTAAGTATGTATGTGACTGTATGCATATCATTAAATACTTCAACAGTAATTTTCCTTTAGAACAGAAAAAACAATAAAAAAATTTTTGAAAAAAAATTTTTTACACCAGATAAAAAGTAAAGAAAAATAAGTTCCCCTTGTTGAAAAAAAGTCGGAGTACCTCATACATCATTTTTGAAAATATTTTTACTGCTTTTAAAGAATTTCCTTTATTTTTTACAATCAACTTCAACTAAAACTGACATTTTATAGTTTTTTTGGAGAACAGAAAACACTCATGAAAAATTTCTTGTAATGTAATTTCAATGAGAATAAAGAAAAAAAAGCAAGAACAGGATTAAATAAAGGATTTTAATATACAGAAAGATTCGTAAAATATATTTCAAATTTTGTGAAATCTCTCTCTCCAAACTCAAATCTTAAAAAAAATCCTAAATCCAAAAGATACAGTGAATCTCTCTATTCATTTTAGTAAAAAAAAAAGTAAGAAAAACTGGAAAACAATTCATTAAAATTTGAAAACATTAAATTGTAAAATGAAAGAAATATTCTGAAATGAAGATAAATACAATTAATTTATTCAAAAACAGAAAATTTTGGGAAATAATACAAATTAATTACTTATTGACAAAGAAAATTGGAGAAATAACAAATTATAAAATGATGAAATTTATTCAACTCATTCCAAAAAATAATTCTGTTGAAAATATTCATGAGCAGTATATTTCACTCACAAATAAAAGAATAAATAAAAAAGCATATGTTTTCAGAATATTTGGTTAAATACAATTAATAAATTAGTGCTAATAAATTTTTCAGAATCAGTTACAAATATTGCAGCATTTAAAATTTATTTTATGATTATTATTTATTCTATTACTATTATTATTTAACAACTTATAATTTTTTCTAAAATTCCAAATTTTTTCCAGTTAAACAATATTTTGGAAAATCATAGTGATTTATAAACAAAGTAAAAATAGAATTGTGTTCCAATATTTCCCATATTGGCCATTTATGTAATTTCTTTAATTTATCATAGATTTTAAGTTTTTATTCATTTCTGTTATGCAACTCTTTTCAACATCTTCAAACTTGTTCACAAATGTGCAGTTACAACAATTTTCATATTCATAAAATTAATTTTTAGATAATATAATAAATTATTCGACACTAAACTAGATTTACTTGAGTTTTCAAAATGAATTAAAATATTTCTGATTTGGAGGATGGCTTGTTACTGATTTTGCTGTATTAAAAAGTTGAAATTAATTTCAAATTTAGATAAAAAAAATAATTTTAAAATGAAACAATTTTTGTTATACTTATATTATAAGTTCATAATTTAAATATTATCCTATTTATAAAGAATACATGAAACATATGATCTTTTATTACCCTTTAAAATTTAATTTAATTGCCTCAATAAACCCCAATTCCGCTAAGTTGCATAGTATTTAAAATTTAACCGTATTTAACATTTTTTATAATTATCTAGAAAGTAGGTATAATATTTAATCCACATATGATAAAATTATATGTAGTTACTATTGAGTCATTTTAGGAACCGTTACAAAAAATTGTAATTTGACATATATTTTTAAAGAGTGATTTAAGTTAAAATCTTATCTTTACAAAAACATTTTTTCACTCTAAAGTTATCATTTATTTTAAGCTAAAAATAGCAAAGATAAAATTTATTCAACTACAATCATTTTGTTTCATTTAAATAGCATAATACTAATGTGTAATAAAATACAAATGATCTGTGTTAATTTTTTTTTACATTAAAATTGAGAGTCTGAATTATTTTATAGAATAAGATAGTGATAATACTTATCAAAGCAAACAATAATTACTCAGGAAGATTGAATAACATTTTATTCCAAAAAATAGAAAACATAACAATCGAACAGCATCCAACATGAACAAATTATTACCTCACAAATCAATTTGTATGTATTTACTCAAATACCCCAAGCAAAAAGCTAAATTGTTATCATGTGTAAATTTCCAATGAGAAGAAAAGGCTATTACTTTTAGTTAAATCCGTAGAAAGTCAATCAGATGAAATTAAAATCTTTTCAAAGTAAGTCAACTTCAACATTTTGAAATATTACCTTAATAACAACGTCCAAAAGAAAAGCATTCTAAGGCAATGCTGAAATACACATACAAGGAATTGGCAAATGTGCAACTCGCATGCGATGTATAAAACAGACATGGATTCGAAATACGAAGATTGTAAAGGAGTGATGTCCAATGCATCTTATGTATATTCATTCAACTTTCGACAATGTTGATCGATAGCTGCTTAAAACTAGTTCAGCTTCCTTCTCTAACAGAAATGCATGACTTTTGTAAAATTCATGAATTCTAAAAATGGGAAAAAGAATCCTGATGTGAAATGCAATCTTACGTGAGCAGTTGCATAAGAAATAGGCATACCATAGAAAATGCGTTCATGCGTTTTAGTAGACAACGAATGCACTTCTACCGTTTACAGAAGGGGAATTTCTTATACCTGGACGAATATTCTCATCTACAAGATATTGTGCAATGGATGCTCATGACAAAGAGTAAAGATTTCAGATGTTTTGTATTAGGATTATTGGAAAATGAATTATGTCACGTTGGTCAGTGGAAGTATAGAGGAACCATTGTCAGTTTACTAAATAAGCACGTTTGATTTTTACCACTATCTCCTATGCACAGATCTTCGAAAACGCAATCAGAATTTTTCTGTGAATGCCTGAGTATGTGTTTTTGGTAATTTTAAGGTGAATTCTTACATTTTGCTTGATCTTTATCCATTGGAAAATACCATGTACCATACCTTCATGAAATGATTGCCTCCCAATTTATTGCAGGCTGTTCTGCTACTAAGAAAGACATGTAATTTATGTGCGGTGAAGAATGAGCCTTTTTTCTAGTTCTGTGTGGTACTTCTTGAATGTTATGTATTTCGCACGTCGGTCTCATGAGGTAAAACTGTCAATGTGTGATCAAGTTCACTTCCCCTTTCCATGGATCTATCTAATGAACTTTTTTCTTTTGGAGGCACATGAAATTTTAATTTACTTTTTTTTTTATATACTTTCTAAAGATTTACTTGTGAGAATTTTTACTGACACAAACATAATTAACGTGATAAAAAGAATTTTTGAGTGGATGTTCCAACTATTCATTTGCTAAAATGCACATTCATAACTTTGAACAATTTAAGAAAATGCATGGCCACCACTATAAACTCTTGATGTAATTTTTTCTCTGAGCAATAAAACAAGTTATGTATCTTTTAATATTATTCCTTTACTTTTTTGATATAATCATAAGTTTAGATTAGAAGCAGTTTTACTCCTTTTCGAATTACAATGTGGAATGTAATTATATTCTGTATGTTAATTATTGCTCTTCTCAATCAGTATAATGATCCACTTAATTTTTAATAAACAATTAAACTGCCTCTGCATTTGGTATTTCTTATGCCTTATTTTTAAAGATTACTTAAATGGATTGTATTTATTATGACAGAAATTAAGGTGCTGAAATAATCAAATGCAAGGGCATAATATCATTGCTTTATGAAGATTAGATGATGAGCAGTTTGCGTGTGAATATAAGTTCATATCAATTAAGGATTTACTTGACAGATAACTACCATGGTAAGATTAATCGTTCCAACTGGAGCTTCTTGAAATCCAAATAATTCCTCAATGTACTACATTTAAGTCTTTCAATATTTACTCTCATTGGCATTCATTAAATGAGATTGCTGAATAGAAACAAAATTATTTGTTAATATTATTCACTGCATTTAATATACACAAATTACTTTCATTTATAATAATTATTTGAAAATGCATAATGACGATTAAATAAGTGGGAAAAATCTAACTTTTAATATTCCAACAAAAAAAGATTGAAGTTTAAATATTTCACGTGAAATCTTTTTAAGCTATTCATCAAAATTTTGATGATTAAAAGTATTAAAATATATGATACATATTTTAAATTCTAACATATGACATAAAGCTGCATTTTTATTTAGTTAAGAAATTAAATTTCTAAATTTTATTTTAAAAAATTCTTAAGTTTTATATGCGTACGTACATACCTCTGAATGGGAAATATATATATATATATATATATATATATATATATATAGATAGATAGATAGATAGATAGATATAGATATATATATTTATATATATATTTATATATTTATATATATATATATATATATATTTATATATTTATATATATATATATTTATATATTTATATATATATATATATATATTTATATATTTATAATATATATATATATTCACGAATTCAGTTCATTTTTAAATTCACAAAATTTCAAATAATTTTTATAAATATATGGCAGTATCTAAAAACAGACAATAAGCTCTTAAAACACGATAATTTTATCATAAAAATATTTTGAAAATTCAAACAAGAAATGCAATATTCAATCTTAGTATCTAAAACTAAAATAAAATCAAGGTATTGAAAAACATTTTTAAAGAATAAAGCATTAAATTCAATTTATGATTATGTAATAGTAAAAATATCAATCAAACCATCAAATATCCTTTCTTGTTAAGCCTATTAAATGAAAAAGTTTTATTTTACGACTGATTTCCTTTTTTCCAATTTCTCTTAAGCGATAAAAATAATTGCATTTTAACAAACTGTTAACTATTCTGAGAGCATAAAGATAACATTAAACTTTCAGATTAATTGATGTAATTAAACTAGATATAATCATAACAATAAAACGCAATCGATCCAAAGTTTTGAGGTTTTAACTTATACTAAATGAAAAGCCCATTTGAACTTTCAATGTCAAAACAATTATAATACCCCATTAAATGGATTTCATTTTGCTTGACATTTTGAAATAATGATTATGGTATTTTCAAAAAAGAAAAATTTTATTGGCTCATTGTAAACCATTATTTCGTTTATTGCATCAACAGTTTAGAAACTTTAAAATTTAATTGCCAATTACATGATGAAAATTATTTCTCATGTATTTCTATCTTTAAAACAATCAGCACGTTTACGCATGCAGAAAACTACATCAGAATTTTAAAATATTTTTATACTTAAAAATAACCAGAATTACTTCGCAATATTAAAACTTATTATTTTATTAGATACTGTGCGGGAAGAAAACTATGCATTATTATGGATATATCAGTTACTACTGAAAAATAGAAATAATATTTTTGTTCATATATAAATGGTTTACATAAAATTATTATCAAATCAACCCATTGGTTTCTACATTTTTGCTTATCAGCTTAAGAAATAAGCTGCAAATTTTATTTCAAAATGCTTATCTTTAAAATATTTATCAAAACGAATACGGATAAAATCGTAATTTTATCATTGATTTTTTTGTGCTTACTTTGAGAAAAATAGGAAAAAGAAAATAAATACAACAAAAATTGTCATTTGTTTCCTTAAAATAAAAATAAATGAAATAAATCTTCTTAATGAAATCGAAATATTGAAAATAAGTATTTCCATTTGATTATTTGCAGCTTTTTTTTAAGAAAATAAAAATCTTATTTAAAACAATATTTGCTTTTGATTGTATATATTTAATTAATTTTATATACAAATTAAATCATTAAAATGATATAGAAAAATATATTTAAGAGAATTTCATAACTTTTCTTAATTTCTTTCAATTTCGTTGTGTGAATAAAAACAATTATTTATCCAATATTTGTAAACATTAAGTATAATAAGAAAAATAAATATGGTACAATAAAGGTATTTCTTTCAACGACAACTCTATCAATAAGAAAAATAATATGCTTAAATTACTCTACATGTATACATAATTTTTAAATGTTATAAAGAGTTTACGCAGAAAAGTATCTAGTTTTAGAATATTTATAATATTTCTTTTTAAAAGTAATTCAAATTTAAAATAATTTTAATATAACAACATTTAATTGTTTTTCCCCCAAAAAGAAACAGTTATGGTTATTGCAATACACTTATCCTTAGTATCGAATTTACTAAAGACTATTTCAAACAGCATTAACAATTTCAAACACCATTAATATTAGAATTAACAATTAGAAAACAATTGTATGAGAAATTACATGAAGACAAAATAATAATTTCTATAGGCTGTTAAAAACACTTTAAATATTTTTTTTTAATTTTAGGAATTTAAAATTTTATCATGAAAAGTGTCTTTAATTCATTTTTATTTTTATAATATATTTATGTGAATCATTTTCTTTTCATCAAACTCATTCTTTTAGATATTTTATTAAAATTTGGAATTTTCATATTTTTAGCTAAAATTAAAGATTACCTTTTAAAATATATATATATATATATACATACAGACACACAAGCTAAACAAGAAAGCTCTTGTTGTTTTTAATGGCCCAAAAAAAATGTACAAAAACATACAAAAAATGCATCCTATTGTTATACCACGAAGTAATCCCCCATCAGCATCCAACAGCTTTTTCCAACGTGTCTCTAGTTGTGCAATCCCTTGCGTTGAATTTCGATGGTTTTGAGAGCAAAGAAGTCCGTGTGTAAGCGCTTCTAAGCTAAGAAGGGAGTCTGCTTCAATGGTGAAGGATTTTCCACGAATATGATTGTTCAGGGAATGAACAGGTGGTAATCTGCTCGTGCAAAGTCAGGTGAACAAGGAGGATTGTACAAAGTCTCCCATCCAAGTTTCTGTATGGCACTCGTGCAACATGCGGCCTCGCGTTATCTACCAAAAACAGTACACCCTCAATTAAGCAATATTGATTGCTTCCAAAGCCCATTGCACACGTTCCAATTGCTGTGAGTACAGGTCCACAGTGACCATTTGGCTTTTTGATATCAATTCATAGTGAGTCACATGACGACCAGTTCACCATATCCAAAGCATAATTTTGCGTGGGTGTATAGTTGGTCTTGCGATGTGTAGGACAGTATCCTGAAGAGACAACCAATGTATGTAGGTTTCTTACAGAACCCACTTTTCGTCACTGGTCAGCTCTTGATTGAATACAGATGCGTTACAGTAGTGAGAAAACAATGATAAATAGGGTATCACTTGTTGTTGATTATGAACTTCTAACAACGTGTGAAGAGCCTATTTTCTCAGCATGTATGTCTTACCTAAGCGATGCAGATGAAGTCTAACTTTTACACCAGAAATGCTAAATTGTCTGTTAAGTTCACCATAAATTTGAATTATTTCCTCCTCATAGCTTTGTCATCAAAGGTGTATTGTCGTCCACTGAGAGTTTCATCCTAGAGGGATAAATCCCCGAACCTGAATTTGTGAAACCAGTGTTTTGCCAGACGTTCATTTACAGCACTATTCCCAAACACTTGACATATTCAATGATTTGATGCAGCAATTGATAAGCCCACTTTGAAGTCGTAAAGCAAACAACACCGAACGATCTCCTTCGGCAAGTCCATTTCTCTTCACTACTCTACGAGTTATGATTGATGAATATATTTCATAGAACTGCTTTTATAATGACTGATATTCCTACTCTCTACTATCAATGTCTAAACAATATCATACACTAATTTGCTTACTTATTCTCCTTTCATTCAATGGCAAAGTGAAAACAGCAAGAACTTTTTTGTTTATCTTGTATACGTATTTATAACAATATATTAAATAGAGGATTTTACCTAAGAAAATTAACATTTCTGTATTTTTCCTGTAAATAAATTAATTTAAGTATAATAATAAAGCAATTTTTTAAGATAAAAGAAATACATAAATATATTTGTTATTTTAAAAAGCATTATTAAACTATTTTATGCTATTTCCCAACGAACTGTGGAACATAAAATGATGAAATAACAGAATTTGACATATTCATTAAAATAGAATAAAAAAAATTTCAACTTTACAGGAAATTTAGAATAAATCAATAGTAATTAATACCAACAGCATCAATAACCAAAGTTATCCATTTGGGCATGAAGTCCAACAGACTTAAGATTTTAAGTGTACAGCATTCCTTGCCAATTTAACAGTATGCCACAGAAAATTGACCGTGGTAATTAATGAATGGTGATGTGCTGGATTCTCAGCATGAATGATCCATAGTTTTCAAAAGCAAAACAGTCAACACGCTATTCAAGCCAACATCAGATCTTGCGGTAGATCAAGAAAGATTAGAAAATTACGAGCAACATACGTTGTCCCGCAATAACTTTCTGAAACATACCTTTATGATGATCTCTAAAATATAACTGAGTCATAAGAAAAACATTGACTTCTTCTCAAAAAAGCAGTGGAAACGATAAAGGATAGTTATGTGTGCACAGTGACATTTTGTAATGTTACTCCAACAGTTGAATTTGTATTAAAATATAAATTGATTTCTGGCATTATGCATCCTCCAAAATTCCAGTTAACAAAGTTGCGATCGTCATGATAACTTAAAAGTATAAAATCGCTTTTATATTTACTTTCAAATAAATTTTATATTTAGAAACGTTCTTCTCTGCAGTGCAGAGTCAACAAGAGATCAAAATATTCATTGCAGCTATGTTGAGAGTTTAAGCCACTCTAATCGTCTTCGAACTACTAGCATCAACAATTTTATAACGTGAACCGAAAAGGAAACATCACTATGGATTAAGAGTTCATGAATTGGCGGTATGATGTCTTAAGTCTATGATGTTCTGAGTGCTCAATTTACCAATATCAAGTGCTCCCTTGCCACAAGTTAAGGAAGCCAGCATTTTATGTTAGCTTCCTAAACTAATGGTAAGAGAAGAATCAGACATTGCACAGCATTCAGTCTATAACTATCGTGAATCTAACGATATCCTGTTTCATATTGACGTTTATAAGATTTTGATCAACACGAGAAGTGATATTTGCATGAAAGATATAGCAACGCTTATAGACCACAATTCAGTAGCAAATAAAGTTAATCATGAACTGGTTGATATTTTTCTTTTTATGAAAGTGATGACACGATGTCTTAAGTCTATGATGTTCTGAGTGCTCAATCTACCAATATCAAGTGCTCCCTTACCACACGTTAAGGAAGCCAGCATGTTATGTTAGCTTCCTAAACTAATGGTAAGAGAAACTCAGATATTGCGCAGCATTCAGTCTATAACTATCGTGAATCTAACGATATCCTGTTTCATATTGACGTTTATAAGATTTTTATCAACACGAGAAGTGATATTTGCATGAAATATATAGCAACGCTAATAGACCACAATTCAGCAGCAAATAAAGTTAATCATGAACTGGTTGATATTTTTCTTTTTATGAAAGTGATGACTTTCCCACCTGAAAAAGAAAGCTTTTAAAAGAGTTTTTAGTGAGAATCATCATGAGAACCTACTCTAAAAATTTTCTTTAATCCATATTGTTAGGAATTTATATCACAACACAAATAACATATTACAATGCATGTCATGTAGATTGTACTGTTATAATATTATTAAATTTAATTATGTATTTATGTTATTAACTGGTAAATATATTATTAAAAATTATGCAATGAATGTTTAATTGTTAATAATAAAATAATAAACAGAAAAAGCTTATTATTATTACAACTATTTTATTAATACATAAAAAATATTTATTTTTCAAAGTTCAATAATTTTTTTTCCCATATAAGAGAGAATAATTTGGAAAATATACTAAATTTAGGACTTAAAATTGCATGAGTTTTTCAAAGAAGTTTTAACATTCTTTAAAAAACAACTCTAAATGAAAAATTATTGCTGTAGTGAGATACTTAATACTTTAATTTATTATTTAACCCCTGTTAAGCATATTTATTTATTTTTATCAGTTATCAACGTAAAAATATTTTCATTTACTGCAATAAGTTTCGAATTTATGGCTTAACTTTATCTATACTTTTTTAATAAAACTTACAAATATATATCATATCAAAATTTTTATTCTTATCAATAACAGTTTTGCATATCAACCAAAATTATATTTATTAGGATAAAATTTTATTACATAATATACAAACAAACTTTAAACCATGGTATGGTGCATAGGGATTTCTAATTTGTATTCTGAAAGTTACTGGCTATTTCCTGTGATACAAATCCTTACTTCTTATTTTCGGATGCTGCAGACTGTTAGTTAATGCTTTATTACCCGCCATCTAAAGAGACGACATCTTCTAAGTCATCGGACTCGGTAAAAGAGGCTAATAATAATACCAGATGCGTTAGAAGGCTAGAAGAGTTTACAAATCGCTCCGTAGAATTTTGAGCACGTTTTCTCAGATTTGAATAATAAGGCCATATCCGTGTAGATGTTTTCTCTGTTACGCATAACAACTTACTCAGCAGGATCATGATTTAAACTATAAAGACGCCGTCTGTTAAGCATGTATGTAAATTCAAATAACTGTATGACAAAAGTTACGCATATCGATCTAGATTTATATCTAAAAGTTTTGGAAAATATTTCTGTGACGAGAAATAGTAACCATTCACGCATTATTTCACATTTCTGTTTGTTTTATTAGTACAATTTATTTAAAATGGCGAGGTTTGAATATCATTTCATGCATAAAAATCAAATATTTTGCACAAATTAAATTCTATTGTTGAAACTCTAGCAATATAATTTTGTGACAATTGTAAAATATTACTTGATTAAACTATTAACAATATGAAACCGAATATTTTTATGGGTCGATTGCTATTCGAAATAATAGAATAAATATTTTATAATCTTTAGATATAAGCAAATCGTATGAAATGATAGCTACGTTATACATATATTAATTAATTCAATTATATTTAATTCATTTATTATTTTCAATTATATTTAGATTTATTTTTTAATTAATTAAGTTTGAAATAGTGAATGATGGTTGATGCTGTTCACCAATTCAACATTTTAAAAGTATGCTCTTCATTCTGTTCTTCTATTTCTATAATACCTGGTAGATCAATAAGACTTATAATTCACTTAAAAGTGCGTTCCCATTGAATATGAACTCATGAGGATATGCCGCAATTGAATAAGCTTGCATAAGGATGTGTCCCTATTGAGTAAGCTTTCATGAGGATGTGTTCCTGTTGAATAAGTTCTCACGAGGATGTATCCCTATTAAATTGGTTCTCATATGGAAAAAATGCGGCATATCCTCCTATGTGCAACAAATTGGCTAAAATATGAGTTACAAAACATAAACTAATTAGTTAGTTGGTTTGTTAATATAATAAATTTTGGTAATTTAATAGGTCATTTACTTTATTAATTTATATGCATTTATGTGTTTTTATATAAAAAATATTAAAAATGATTAAATCAACACTTGCTTCCTTTTTCAATCAGATTGTACTTTAATTTTGTAGAAAACAACAAATATCCAGTGCTAATAACCTTAAATGGATTTGATAGTATTAAACTGAGTTTAAATCTTACAATTTATAAATATAAGTTCAGCTCTGTATCATTATAAATTATTTTAAAATTAAAAATCTAGGAATATTTACTGTTAAAAACATTTGGGCTTAAGTATTCCTAAACAGATATTAAGACAGGTATTATTGTTGTTATTAGATTAACAATAGTTAATAAATTTTCAAACGTGAATTATATTTCATGCAACCTTCATTTACAGAATTTTATATTAATATAATAACTATTTTCAAACATATTACATAATATTTACTGTTTTTAAAGAATCATCTCAACTGCTTAGTACTTAATTCACAACTAAATTTCTAACTATTAACAGTGTTGGCATATTTAAAGAAAACTTCAGATCTATTCATAGCATATAATTTTCCAACTTCTATTTGTTTTTTATACTTCTTTACAATTTTCTTATTTTCCCAATTTGCAAACCAAAATGCTTTATAAAATCTTGAAATTTTTTAAGAATTATTCCTTTCTTTCATCAATCACACAAATTGCTAAGTTATTTCTGTCATTTATTTCATTATTTTATTTAGTTCTTCAATTTCAAAAGTAAGACAATAATTTTTGTCCTTAAAAATATCCTCTTACCTTTTAATGACAGTATGTTTTGTTATGCCTTCCACTATATAAATTCACTTTCTATATCTAATGTCACACGATGAACAGTCTTTAACTTTTATAGCTTGGTTTAACAAACAAAATTTTTATGTAGCAATAATATTTCTGACATTAAATTCAATAATAACAATCAATATTAATATGTGCCTTGCTTAAAATTACTAAATAATGTTATTTATAATCAGTTTTTCTATATTTAATCCAGAGATATTTTTTTAAGTTGATTTTTTTTGGGGGAGGGATTAATTAAACTCTAAAAATTAATCATATTTATTATTTTTTTACTTTGCGTTCAATCAAAATAATTATACTTCTCATGTAAACCGATATTTTCATTTGCTTGTTTATTATTCTAGTACTTTATATAACATTTTAAATTCAATATACTCTATTATATTATAAGTTTTTTTTTCTTTTAAACACATCTAACTCAGACAAAGGTTTCATAATGGTATCAGAGGTGAGTTTTATTTTATTATGATGTTTGCTTAATTATCTTGATTTTTCCCCTGATTTTCACTTAAGCTTTAATGATACTTTCAATGTTTAATTAGAAATTTAATATTTTTAATTAATAACTTTTTTACATCGATCTAAATAAAATGTTCCGTTTTTGGAAAGTATGATAAATACAAGCATTTCTTAAATACATCAACCCCTCTATAATTTTCGAATTTAAATTTTGTAGACTTCATATTACACAAAAAGTTATACTATTAATTTTGAGGAAGAAAAACATTAAAATAAAATTTATCTCAAAAAATGTAAGAGACAGAAAAATCATTTTCACATGCAATTTTGTTAAATTACCTTCTTTTACAATATGCAATGAATACTTAATATGCGTTAACTATATTTGGTACATTTAAATTCCATTGTTTTCAAAAAGTATCAAGCATTTAATATGAAATTATATATTTGTTTCTTTATATTAAAGAATAATAATTTTTCAAATTTTCATTTTTGTCTTTAAATATTAGAGTTATCTAGAAAGAATTCAGCACAACTATGTGCTTTACTGACGAGTTTACATTGAATTAAATTTTTAAATATATATAATCCAAATTAATTTTTTTAAATATTTTTCGTAAGTTTGAAATTCATCTCTCCAAAACATCATATTCCAGCTTTTGTATTCTCTATTACATTAATATAATTGTAAAAAAATTTACTCATATATTATAAAGAGAACTTTTTACTATCCTTTAAACTTCCTAAAAAATACGAATTATTTCTATCTATACTTATTATAAAACATATCAGTTTCCCCAAATCGAGAAGAAGAGCTGAATATAGAGAACTCCGTTGACTTTAAAATAACCTACATAGAACTAAGTTCGTAAAATCTGCAACGTTTTCATATTCCAGGCTTGAATAGATATTCTTTGCTTCAGAGCGTTATACCATATTTGATTTAAAATTCAAAAAGTTGCATTTTTATTTATTTAAAAAAAATTATAATTAAATATGACAAATCAATTTAATATTATTAAATAATATTAAACATGTTATTAAGAATTAATTATTAATTTTAAACGTGTAATTAAGCTCCTGTTTGATACATTCAATAACATCAGAATAATTTTAAAAAACAACATAAATTCGATAATTCAAATAACCTTAAAATAAAATTAATAATAAATTAAAATTTCTTGATACGTTTTACATTTTTTCTATAAAGCTTCTTCCGAATAAGTCTCAACAACAGTATCTCAAATTTTAATTGGATTTATATATAATTTAATGTAAAAATTACTAAGAGAAACAATATTATAAAAATATTTTGATTTGCTTCTATTTCTTTAAAATTATCTTTATAATTGCAAAACCTTTTAGATTTTAATATATTATTTTTATTTTAATAATATTAATATCATATAATTATCTTAGCATTTCAGTTAATTAAAATCAGAATACTTTGAGTAATTGTATTTGAAATATTTTTTCTTCTTTACAAAAAAAAGTAAATATAAATATATATAGATAATAAATTTATACATTTTTACTATTGATACTTTAATACTATATATAACTACAATGAATAAGTTAGTAATTATTGAATATCAGTTTTTAAGTATTATGAGAAATACTTTCTGGATAGTAATGATTCATTTTGTTTAATAAAGATAAATCATTTTACATAAAAAGTATTCATTTTATTGAAGGAAAATAATGTTTTTTGCATCTCAAATTTAATATTCTAAAAATTAAATTATCGTATCAAATTAATTTAAATACATAAGTATTTAAAAAAACAATGATTTTTTTTAAATTATTAGAATGTTTGTTGCATATTTTGAAATAAATATCATAAATAATTTGTATGCGTTCTCTCTATATTTAAGCTAAAACTATTAAAAGATGCATATGTATGTGCGATCCAAATGTTCGCATACCTCTCTCCAGCAGTTTAACAAATTGCTTTCGTGGGGAAATTTTTTTTATTTATGAAAACAAGCGAAGTTACATAAGTCACCAAAAATCATTTGTCAACCACTAGTGCACACTTTTAAACATTTTCTTCGGGTGGAGAAAATTATGCGATTTCGGATGGCACGTCAAAAAGTAGTGATGGTTGATGGAAAATGTAAGGAGATGTTGAACACAGTTTCCTAAAAATAACTAACTATTAAGAAGAAAATATGAATAAGTCCATTATATAGCTAGATGAAGCCAAACTCTAAATTATATAAAAATTAGAAAAACTTTTTCTTCAATTAGAAATGCATTATTATATATGGTATATAATAATTGCAACTAAAATTCTAAGTATAATTTAACTGTACTTGCAAAGGCAATGAATATAAATTTTGTTTACTGTTGATTGATTGATGGATTGATAGCATGTATAAACTTATAACATTTTTTTATTTTACTTATGGATGTTTCCAGGAAACTTTTAATTTTAAGTTGCATAGTCATTAATTAATTTTTCGTAAAATTAACTTAAGAATTATTTTATTAATATCATCATTTTATTCTTGCATTTAATATTTATAATTTGAATTGAATAATTGGTAATCGTAAAACTAGGAACAGAAACCGGAAAATCACATTAAAGTTTCACTTGCGATAAACCATTTCCTATCATAACTATTTGCTGGAAAAAAAACTATTTGATACTCCTACATGATCCCTTGAGAAGAGTTTTATGGCATTTATCCCCCACAAATTAAGCTCCTCTCAAAACGGAAATCGATGTTATTGAAAAAGAAATTAAAAACTGAGATGAGGAAGGAAGTAAAGTTAATGTTTTCTAACATGGTGAAACTTGAACCAATTTTTATCGGAAGAAACTTAAATTATATTACGGTTCATGTATTTAACTCAAGATAGAAAATGCACTTAAATTTCAGTTCAGTTTAAAATTACAAAATTGAAAAGTTAAAATTCTGTTCACATTAATAAATTTATTATATATATATTAAAAATATTAAAAAGTAATTTACCTTTATTTATTAATATTTTTAATCTATATTAATTAAAATATATTAAAAGTTACTTAAGTAAAGGTATATTATTTAGTTGTTTTAAAATTAGAAAATTAGAAGGCTTATAAGAGTTGTTACAGTATGCTTTATATATATGTGTGTGTATATGAAACAGAATGAACGGCTTCTTCAGGGAGTAATGACCATATTGAAAAAGAAGCTGGCCATGTTAGTACTTCGTTTCTTGCTTTTACCTTTTATTCCATGTTTCTTTTAAATTTTGAACTATCTATGATTGGATGGATGAAAGTTTTCATTGCTGATAGTACAGTACGCTACAACTAATTTGAAATAAATTTATTGTATTAAGTTTGATCATATATTATGAAATGAACAATCAATGAAAATGGAATTGTTATTTTTAGAATGAAATATCTATAGACATGAAATTATTTTCTTATTATATCCCAATTTATACTCGTGAATTGTAACTTTTGTGATGAATAAAGGAGTTTATTTATTCAAATTTCTTTATATTTAGATTATTTGATTTCCATTTTTCTGTCATCTGCATATACTAGCAACAAATTTTTAAAAAGTACAAAATAAAATTTTAAATTTTCATAAAATCATTATGTTTTTAATTTCATTTGTATTTATGATTTTCAAAGATATTTGCCTAGATTATTGACATCAAACTCTAACGTCATCGAATAAAAGTAAAATTAAAGTACTGCTGGAACAATATTGTTATATATTAGTATTCTGCTGGAACAATATTGTTGTATTATATTAAAATTGTATAATGAAGGTTTTCATTTAATTAAGTACTTAAAATTTGTTTTTTGTGAGAAGAATATATATTATATATGTTCTTAAAAAATATTTTTGAATTTGATTTAATTTGCTACCCATCAAAAATACTGTTGGCGCATGAGCTGTGAAACTCAAGAAGAAGTGCCCTCTTTGGGAACAAATCATTCCTCCTCTTACTACTGTGGAGAATGGAGCTTGACTGACTGTCAGCTCATACTTACATTTATTCATTACTTATACTTATTCATTATTACTACTTTTTTAATTGTTATTGCTATTAAATAAAGTTAATAAAAAACTTATACTAGGTCTTTTATACACATTTTTACACTCCTATGAACATTTTAATTTATGGACTAACAAATGCTACAATAAAAATAAAAGCTAAAATTACACATAAATAGAAATTATAATCATTCTCAGAGTGGAGGAACTTGGACAGTTAGTAAAACATTTCTCATTCACGACTGATACTAACCATTTCTATTTTCAAAAACATTCAAAAAAAACAAATCGTGAAAATTTTGTTGTGAATCGGAAGTCCATACCACTTCCTTGCGTTTCCGCACTCATTTTGGTAAATCACTTGATACTTTTATTCCTAGACAGTCATATTTCTATAAATGAACACACGTATTTTATGATAGATCTAAAGAAAAGGCTTTAAACTTTAACTGAAGAATAGGCAGATCAAGAAAATAATGCAAATTTGATGGGCTACGAAGAAAACGTACTTTTTTCCTAACATATTGACCTCTAGTTTTCTATTTGAAGTTATCTGCATGTAAAGTTTGAAAATAAAAACAAAACATTTTTTTTTTCATTTTTCCTCTAACTAGTTGGTCAATGTAATTATAGAAGGAACGTGAAAACAGAATATTTTACGATCTCAAACCATTATAATGCGAAAAATTTTCGTACGGTGCTTCATGAGATGACAGTTTACATGCTTCTTACATTAGTGTTACCAATTCTAATCGAAGACTTTCGAACCACAATAGGAATTATACAAAACAGCAATACATTTTTTGATATTTTTCGTTTTTTTTTTATTTTTTTTATTTTTTTTTTTTTTAAATATTAGATTCTTAATCCAAGATATTTACATTAATTATCATATAAACAAGTTTTATTTTTCTACTTATTCTTCTACTGCATTTCGTATCTTTATATTTTGAAATACCTTACAATGATTTCATTGATAAAAATCATACATTTTCATCCAAATTAAGAACGCAGTATTTAGGATTTCATTAATTGCGTCATTCTCAGATTAAATAAGCAAGTTCTTAATATCTTTTCTGCATTTTTTTTCAAATGAAATTTTAAGACATATACAATAATTATTTATAAATTTGTAACAATATTTTTTTTCCAGGCTTCTTGTTGGAAGTAATAGTTCACTGTTATGGTATAAAATTTTATTAGTTAAATATAAACTCCGATAAAGTCATTTGAAAAGTATGTAGTAATAAAGAATACAGAAAAAAAATGTAACCAATGAAGATTTATAAAATGTCTAACAACCATAAAGTATTGCGCTTTTTTTTTTTTTTTTTAAATATGTTACAATTTTGATGAAACAAATTTGAATATAGATATTTCCATTCATTTCTACATGAATATACACTAAATATTTTATTAAGAAAAATATTAATGAATTTATAAGAAAGCAGCTTTTAGAATCAAAGTAGTTAATAGAAAACTTACATTTCTTTATTGGTGTAGACTGTTATTATAATTACGAAAACAAAAACTGGAAATAAGTAACTATCAATGCTGAGTGCTTGGGTCATATCTTTAAAAATTCTCTCTATATATTTATAAAATGTATTTTTTTTAATTTCACAGAAAATCTTAATTTATTTACGAATAACTTGTAAAATGATTTGTATATAAAAAATGAATACTTACAAAATAACATTTTAACATATATAATTTAAAAAAAGGCTTGACGTTTCTTTTTCACAGTTATATAGGAATAAAAGTTTCTAGATCAAAGTCTGAAGTGACAATAAATCGGAAACGCATAGTTGCATAAATAAATCTACAGTAAACATCAAAAGATCACTACCAAAAAGATATGTTTTTGTGTGGGTCTCGTTTCACCATAGCAAAATCTAATGGAATTCAATGTCCCGTGTGGGCGTATGAAAAAGTATTTACCATAAGCCCTTTAGGTTGAGAACTTGTATTTCTTTGAAAGCACAAAAATATTCCGTATGAAATGTTAGAAAGAAAAAATATTGTAGAGAAGCACTTCTAGAAATCTGAACTAGGGAACGAAATTACATTTTAATAAATATTTAAATAAATCCCCTT
Organism: Latrodectus elegans; assembly: GCA_030067965.1. Lineage (NCBI taxonomy): Eukaryota > Metazoa > Arthropoda > Arachnida > Araneae > Theridiidae > Latrodectus > Latrodectus elegans. The sequence continues at coordinate 32,437,038 of CM057814.1, read as the reverse complement.
TCGAACTTTACGAAATAAAGTAAAACTTTAAATTAATCAAAATATTATAGAAAGAAGTTTTAATGCTGAAGTAATTGTAAATTGAAAAGATTATGTGCAGTTGGATAAATTCAAATGGATTATATATGTTTAAATTCATACAGTTGAATAAACTTTAATAGCAAATGTTAAATATTTCTAAACTATCAAAACTATATTTAATTTATTTAAAATTAAGTTTGTCAAAATAAAAAACTTTTTTATATTGCACAACAGTTTTACGGATTAAATTATTTTAATATACATAAACTGGTACGCATTTATTTTAATTTATATAATATTTCTGTAAATATAAATATTAAATGATATTTAAATGAAACTTTATTTTTAACTATAACTTAAATTATATTACACAATGTTTCATTTTAAAAAATATATATAAGTAAATAGATGTATATTTTTAATAACTTTCTTTAAGACTTTATATTTAATTCAAAATATAATTTATTTTATTTAAGCTAATTAAAATCATTTTTAATCAGATTTTTTACAATATACGAGAGAATAATATAAACTTTATAAGAATTTTCGTACAAAAGAAAGAAAATATCGGTATTTTATTTATATTCTTAGTATTACTTTATATTGAATAAGCATTTGAATCTCATGTGAAAAAAAATAATTACTTGTATTTGATTATAATGTAAGTGATACGAAATTATTAGTATTGGAATTTTAGCAAGTTTTGTAGTATATTTTTTGTGCAATTACTGTAAGTATTTTGATAAACTTGTATCACTTCAATAATTAAAGAAGCCTATTCTAATATAGCGGTCCTGATGCAGCTGAATTGAATTACTACTGAAATGAGTTGAGTTGTTTTGGTTTTGATTTTCAGCTGAATTATGCAGATTGTCTTGTTTTGTTGAGAAAAGCGATGTTGAATTATTTCCTCCTACTAATGGTTGAGTTCTCATTTTTTTTCTCTTGTTGGTAACTTGAATTATTCTATTGATAGTTGGTTAGCGTTATATAAAGCAACACATTTATATTATTTAAAACGCGTTATAACAACTTAGCTCATTCACTAATAACAAACCAGCTAAAGAAGACGTTAAAATTATTTAAAACTCATAATTAATTAAATCAATACGTTAAAGATAAAGTTTGGGGTGGTTTTGCATTGCACAATCATAATCAAAAATGTTTGAATAATTTAGAAATAAGATCCAAATTGATTTTAATTTTTGTTAAATGGTAGCAATTAAAAATTAGATTTAATTAATATTTATTTCAAAAACAATTAATGTTGATAACTTTATTGCCATAGCTAATGTTGGCAACATCAAAAACAGCTAAATTCTGATTTCATTTATTCATTTATTTTTTTATTTTTTATTTATTTATTTTTTTTAATTTATATATTTTTCAAAGTTTAATATATTTCCCGCTCAATTAAAAATCAACCTGAAGCCAGAATAACTACCTCATTTTCGTCGTCTTATTAGTTTTGAAAACGAAATCATCCAAACTTACAAATAAATTTCTTGTTAGTTTCTAAATTTAAACCACACTTATTTGTTTATGTTTATATATATATATATATATATATATATATATATATATATATATATATATATATATATATATATATATATATACATATATATATATATGTATATATATATATATATATATTTATATATTATTTTCAGTATATATTTGTGAAAATTGAGACTATGAAAATTTATATTTAAAAATAAAGTTTATCTACCGGCTAAAGGAATTCCTCTGCTGACGCATATTTTTATGAATGTATGTTGATCGATAGGCCTCAATATCAGACCAATTAACTTAGTGTATAATTTCTAATATTGTTAGACTGTATATTATTGCTGTCTGACAGTACTAATATGTGCAACTGTAATATGGAAAATATATACTAACCCATTAAAAAAATAAAATTAATGTATGCTATCATTCTCAAGACCTGAATTTGAAAAAAAAAATACCAGAAATTATTTTAGCAAAGTTATATTTCCTAAAGAGAAAAGAAGAAAGAGACTAGAA
>CM057814.1:32427489-32429989 GCA_030067965.1 Latrodectus elegans | reverse complement strand
ATTAAACAAAAACAAATTAAAATGATAAAAAAACCGCCGTATTCACCTGATCTAGCGATATGCGACTTTTGGTTATTCTTTAATCTAAAAAAGAACTAACGTGGACGTCATTTTCATTCAGAAGAAGAGATTGATGTTTCTATAAATGCATTTTTTTCATCTATTCCAAGAAATGAATGACTTGAGGCATTTAATCTGTAAAAAATTCGTTTACAAAAGTGCATTGATGCTGAAGGAGACTAATTTGAACTCACCTAAAATTTTGTAAGAATAACTTTAAAAACCTAGTTGTATCTTAAAAATTTCAGAATGACCCCTCATGTATATAAATATAAAATGCAAGATTAGATATAGAATTGAAAAGTACAAGAATATATAAAAACATTTATACTTAAGTAATACATTAAGCGCAAAAGCAGCTAAAATAGATTTACTAAAATGTACTTAATATTATATTTATAAAATTAACAATCAAAATACCAAATGGAAAAACAATACATTGAAAATACTTGGAAAATTTAAAAGAAAATATCAAAGAATGATATTATAAAAATGGAACAAGTACCAACATGGCCAACTTCGTCAGTGGCACAAAGTATGGCTTTTCTTTACTGGCCCAAAACACAGTCTTAGAAGCCAGTACACCACAAAGCCACAATAAAATATCAAACTAGAATACAAGAAGTAAAATTTAATCTAAAATATATAAGCCAAAATCCAATGTTGCCCAAAATACAATTAATTTAAAATAATCAAATTAAAGCCATATCCAAATAAAAGCCCAAATCTGCAAGAACTGCACCAAATACTATGTGTAAGCAAAATAAATACCTAAATTAGCAACTAAGTGTAAAGCACTATTCTCATTTCAAGCTTCTTATAAGACCTTCAAAGCTTGGGTGACCCTTTTGTAGTATAAAACTACGTCTTACTTTTCTCTTATATGCAATGCTCTACTAGTCAAATAATGTTTAATAAATTTAGATGGAATGCCATTATAAGTTAGAATATTATCTTGTCTATTTATTTGTTTATTGATGTTGTTTAAATTATTACACATATTGTATATTCTAATTAAGTTGATTAAAATAATATTTTTATACATTTTAATTGAAATATTTGAATTCCAGAAAATTAGCTTATTAATTTTGAAATTAAAATTATTAATTTTATCATATATGTCAGTAAATGAGTAGTTATCTTTTACTGTAATTGAAATAGTTAGAAATTCAGTTTTTAAGTTATAAGTATTTTTGGATCTTGGCTTATATATTTTAGATTAAATTTTATTTCTTGTATTCTAATTTGATATTTTGGTGTGGCTTTGAGGTGTACTAACTCTTTAAGACTGTCACCCTCACTACTAAGCGATCCCCTTCTGTCTCTTTGTGAGGGCTGGCTACCCTCTCTCACTGAGGCCTCTTTGGATATACTTTGAGAGCTTTCCGCCGAGTTCTTCGGCGTTTTTAAGGGAATTACTATCATATTATGGAAAGCTCAAAATAGTTATCTTCTGGCTGGAACCAGATACGTTAATTATACTATTTTCCGACTATTCCGCAAAATGGCTGATTTTTAACGGAAATGGACACGGACCTTTTCGGCTAATTTTGAGAAATAGTCATGGTGAATATATTTAGCGTATGGGGATGTAAAACCTGTCCTATGAAAGGGAATTGTAGTTCGCTACTTTTTCCGGCCTGCAGATTCGTGATATGTGGGTTTTAAAAGGTAGCCAAGAAGGACTGTGCAGCGAATGTGTTTAACACATGAAATTTAAGTATGAAAGTGGCAAAGTGTGTGTAGTCTATTATATTTTCCTAATCTTTAAGGCAACATCTGGGATCTAGTGCGGCAGTCCACCGCATTAGTGACGCAATGAAAGCTTGATCTATTTTTGTTATTAATATAAAGGAATTGGTGTGTGAATGGTGCGTATTAGTGTAATGTGGCAAGGGTCAATACACCGCACAAAAATGAAATATAAGATTGAGGGAGGCGTCCAGCTGTCAATGCAAAAGTGGAAGTGGAGCGTGTGGTCTGGTTTAAATACCAAAGTGGGAAAGTACCAGCCTTGGGATAACAGGGTTAGTGCCCTGCCCTTGGCCAGTGGAAATTCTGCTGGCCGCCGCGACATGGAAATTAGTAGCTGCGCGGTGAAGACGCGACTGTTTCTGGTCGTGCTTATGAGAAACGACCCCGCAATGTTGTGCGGTCAAAAGAGCGGGTGAAAGGGAGGTGAGAGGCCTTCGAGAAATCCTCCTTTCCGAATTTGATTGTGTATGCAGTCCGATGGATTGAGGGACCGTAGGATTGAGCCCCTACGTTGGTCCGATCTCTTGGAAGCCTGTGATTCACGGCATGTTGGAGTAGGGCGGACTACATACTGGAAGCCTTGCGGGTTACCCTTGACTGCAGCATGAAAAGGGTGGCGGATCCGTGTCGGGCAGACGGCCCAGGCGGTCAAACTGGAAGAAACCAATTAAGTTTGGTAGCTTGT